>CANSNZ010001174.1:465000-995000 GCA_947646795.1 Beta lomatogona
TTTTTTCAATAATATCAAGAAGTAATTACTTTTCTTTGTCCTTTTTGGAAATAACACAAAGTCCTTTGGGACAAAACTGGAGAGAATGAACAAAATTGAATTCAACATAATCCTGATTATAGTCGAGCTGGTAAATAACGTGATCGGAATCAGAATGTTCAGATGCTTCTGGTTCATCCTGATTTAATTGGAAAATAGTTAATAGTTTTTCTCTTAAATCTGGATTATCTGGAAAAATTTCATTAATCTTATTTTTGAAATGGCAATTATTTGCTTTATGACCAGGTTTGCCACATTTATAGCAAATAATCTTTTGGAAATCCTTTTTTGGAAATTCTTTTGGAAATGTTTTCTTTTGATAAAACGTATTAGAAGATGGAGTTCTTTTTTGGCGAAAATTGTGAATTTGTTTGAATTGTTGTTTTTGCACAGTGGAAGGAGCTTGGATTTTTTCAAAGCCAAATGCTTCACAGAAGGATCCAAGTTCTCTCCTTTACTGATCTTTTTCATTACCATACTTAGTTTGTATTGTGAGCTCATTGCAAAGAGATAATCCTTCTTTTTTAATAAAGGCAAACAATTGTCCATATGTTTAATCGTCATAAGCAATTGTTTCTTGATTTGTTGCTTCTTTTAATTTTTGGAAAATTCGTTGAGCAAATAAATTTGGAAGTCCTAAAATAAATTTCTCTTTCCAGAACGATTGTTGAGCATTAGTTCTGCGAAGAATATTGGATAAAAAGGTATCCTTGTACCATTTGTAATCATTTAAAGTTGGACATCGAAGATTGGATAGGATTAAAGCACTGGACTTTCAATAATCTATGGAAGAACCAAAAAAATGAAGACTAATAGTTTGGACAAGAAGGATAAACCCATCTTGTTCTTTCTGGGCATTTTCATGAAGGTAAATGCTTTGTTGTTGTGCTGAAGTAAAAGTATTGTCCCACCAATTTTTTAATTGAGCTGAAAATCCATCGGCAATGGTAGAAGCAATTTGTGCATTTGTAAAATCATTGGAAGAGTATGCATTAGCAGCAATGCACATTTCATGTAAAACTTTAGTAATTTCAAATTCTGATCTACCATCTATATTCCAATCATATAATTGATCACCAGAATAAACATTTTGAGGACCATAAGTTCCTCGTTCTTCAAATTGGAGGTCTGGAGGAGTAGGTCTAGAATAATAATTTCGCATTGGATTATTACTCCAGTTTTTGTTGAAAATTCGATTTATTTGAGATGGAAATTCATCATCTGAAGAAAAGTTTTTTGCAAGTTCTTTTGCCTTTTTATCTTTGTCTAGACATGTGATATTTTTGTCTAACTTATCAGAGATTTTCTTCAAAATTGATTTATTGCTAAGCCCAAAGCCTTTTGACAAACTTGTTGGAACATGGATAAGTGGCCTAGAAATCTCATTTGGAAAAGTAGATGAACGGTTTTCATTAATAGAAATTCCATTCAATTTTTTGGATAAATCATCAATTTCTTTGGAAGATTCTTTAGAAGATTCAGAGTCATAACCTTTTGGAGATAAAGAATTAATTTGGGTGAAGATGTGATCAACTTGTTTGGAAATAGTATGCAAAATTTTATTGGAAAAATTATTCTGTTCATAAACCTTTTTAATGTGTCCTAAAGTAGGACCTGATTTATCATCAGCATCTCTTCCTACTTTATATGGAGTAGCTTCCTCAGAAGGAACTCGTAAACCTATTAATGGTGGATGAATAGAGGAAACTAATTCACTATTTTTGAGAAGCCATTTTTGAGCAATATTGGACTTAACACATAAATCGGAAAATGGATAAGGAATTTTTAAATTGCTTAAGTAAATTGGAAGCCATGTGAAAAATGGAATATTTGCAGATAACTCAATTAATTTAGAATAGTATTTTTCACAAATAAATTCTGTAGCAGCTTTATCAAAATTGGAGAAAAACCAAAGTCATTTTTCACGATTTACTGGAGATTCAAAATCATTGGAAAGCATAGGTTTATTAATTTGGAAACCACCTTTTGTAATAACATTCAAACTGGAGAAAGTTGGAGGTTTCATTTCAGACTTAGTTGGTGATGAAAAATTATTTTCATCAACTATTTCTAGAATGGAATCTGAGTTTGAGTTTGGAAAAATACATGGGTTTTCAAAAGAACAAGAAGATCTTGCACTTTGAAAGTTATAATTAGAGGAAGATGGAAATTCCGTACTTGAATTAAATCGAATAAGAATTCTGCCATCTTGTTCCTCAGTTAACTGTTTAACCTTGGATTATGTCAAGGATGTTAGGATGTGTGTTTCCCAAACAAATGGATCATCCTTTTGGGTAATCTGTTTCTTCTGGACTGGATTCTTACTGTCACCAAAAACCTTTGAAAAAATATTACTAACCTTACCTTTCACCATGTTTACCAATAAACACTACAACAATAGTTATAGCTTGAGAGACCACTGGGACCACCTGAGGGACCACCACACCTGGAACACCTACACCACAGCTTACCAACGGCTTTGCAGGCTGACCAAACAGCTTACCAAACCCAAACAACAACTACCACTACAGTGGCTTCTCAATAACAATGTCTAGAAGTAACCTTAGAGCACTTCGTCTCCGGCTCTGGTACCAGGAAAAGACCCAGGACAGGGGAAGGGCAGATTAACCATAAGTACTGACCTAATTTGTATAGGAAGTACACAAAACAAACTAAAACTGACAAAGTAATTTTAAACATAAGATGGAAACATGATTATTTGGAATAAGAACTAAGAACTTACTGAAGAAGAAACTTGGATTTTAACTTGGAATTGTTATTGAAAACTTGGAAATTTGTACAGACTTTGGATGAGGGCTTTCGCTTACATGTTTTTCTCTTAAGCAAGCTCTAGAATTAGCTCTGCCTAGAACTGAAAACAAGCACACCTATTTATAGACTTAAAAAAGCAATACAGTAAAGAAAAGTACAATAATTGAACTAAGTTTACAACATTAAGTAATCTGGAAACGACAAATTGTAAATACAGTTCTTGGACAGCTGGAGAGCTTTCTACCTTTGCTTTTCGTAGTGCGTTTTTACAGCTGGATGCGTCTACCACTACTGTTGGAACTTTGGACAATGTTGGTGAAGATTCCACGTGGGTGTATGAATAATACTATTCGTCGCCGTATTATCACTATTCACTATTCACCTTTTGACGAATTCTGGAAATTTCTTGGAAATTGACTGGAAATTGCTCGAAATTGTTTTTGTCAAGCTGGAAGTTGCTTGGAAATTGCTGGAAGTCGTATCCGGAAACTTTACCCGTGAACTGGAATATTCATGTCCCCAACTTTTGCCTAAGTGTAAAACACTTAGCGGGATCTTTCTTTTAGAAATCAAATGGATCTTGGGCACAAGGCCCACCATACACATCTGGCCTGGAAGCCTCAGATGAACTGGAACTGGAAGATTGAGTCTTTTTAGTTTGGTTAATAAATTGGAGAAACTGGTCAAATAGTTCAGCTTTATTTATTGACGTTTTATTTTTCCTTTTGGATTTGGTGGATGAGGATGGGGAATGGAATGTGTTTGTTGGAGGGGCTAGTTGGACTTGTTTATATTATTGGAAACTCTGCTTAGTCCAATCATTATAATCATGGAGGGAAGATGAACCATGCTGGAGATATTGAGAAACACAATCTAACATGCTTGGGTAAATCTCAAAATTTTTCCACCATTTGACCCGATAATAACGAGTCAAAAAATAGGGTCTGGATTCAGTTAGTCTGGAAAGGAACATAATCCATGAAATCCGAAATATTTGACAAAAATAAATAACACAGGAGAATTCTAAGCCTTCTGGGAGTGTCACTTTGGAATGATAATGTTGGGAAGAGGTTTGAAGGTTGTCTAGAAATATGTCAGGAATTGCTCCATAACTATCCCACCATTCAAGGAACCATATTAGAAATGTCATATTTTTCTGAAGACAGTCAGGATGAAAACTGAAAAACGAAGAATGGTTATAACATTGGAGTAAGAATGCACAATGCCATGCTTGTACATAGTCATAAAAATTGTAAGTCTGTGGAAGTTTTGGATCAAGAAAATTGGAAGAGAAGCTTTTGGCTTTTGAAAGAGAAGAATGAAGATTCGTCCATTCAATATTGGTGATAACATGGAAAATCAGGCATTTGGAATAATTTGTTGTGGTGCTAATATTACCCTTAATGTAACAAGAAGTTGTGTCATGAAGGATATTTCGGTCATATTGGATTGGTTTAGTTATTTCAAAAGGAAACCAATTGAAGCCATCTGGAAGTTTAGTTTTGACAAATGTGTTGGAGGTAAAATTGGTTAAAAATAAATTAGTATAATGTTCTTTTAAGTGATATGAAATATCAGTAGTATCTGGATGGGCAATTGGAGAAGCTCTTTCTAAAAGTGTTCGAGCATAGGAATTTGGAGGGTAATTTGATAAATTGGAGGATTGGTTCATGGAAATAGAAACGTTTTCTGTTGGATGAATTACTATACCTTTTTCTTTTTGTTGCCTGGAGGTATGATCCATGGAATTTTGCATTCTGTTCATCCCAGCAGAAATCATATTAATCTGTTTATAGATAGAGTTAGTTTGGAGGTTATGAACATCATAGTGTTGTAACTTGGAAGAAAATTTGAAAGAAATTGGTTTATTATCGATGACAGCATGAATACCAACTTCATTGACAGTTGATGGATACATTTGAGTGAGAAATGGAGTACCAAGAATAATGTTATAATTAAGATTCTTGACAAGAGTAAATGGAGTTTGGAAATAATAATCAATATTAAAAATGGATGCCTTAAAAACTTTATAATTAATATGGAGTTTTTGACCATTAACAATAGTCAAATGTTCAGTAGCATGTTCATAATACTGAGTAGGAATTAGATCTTCCTTAATGCAATTAAGATCAGTGCCACTATCAAATAATGCAACGTCATTAATTTGGAAATCATCATCAATAACTAATGTAATTGGACAAAACCATTTTTGAAAATGAAATCGGTGAATTATTTGAAGAAATTTTTCACTATCAATTGGAGTATCTGAAATTAGGATAGGATCAGTTGGTATAGGAGAACGTTCTGAAGTGTCTTCTATGTCAAAATTGTAATTTTGAAGTAAAGTAATTTTTGCGTCAAGTTCTAAATTTTTTTTTTGAAAGTTTAAAACATTTTGCTCAAGATCTTGAATATGATATTTTATTTGAATTACGTCTGTTTGAAGATCATAAGTATTAACTGGAGAATCAAATGGTTGATGAAATGGAGATTCATCAAGTATTTTTTGAAGACTAAAAGAAACTGGTTTTTTCTTTTCCTCAACTAGAGAAGATTTTAAAATAATTTCTCGTAATCTTTCAAGATACTGTTTTCGAAGATTGTTATCTGAAATTTTTTCAATCATATCAAGAAGTAATTCCTTTTCTTTGTCCTTTTTGGAAATAACACAAAATCTTTTGGGACAAAACTGGAGAGAATGATCATAATTGAATTCATCAGAATCCTGATTATAGTCGAGCTGGTAAATAACATGATCGAAATGAGAATGTTCAGATGCTTCTGGTTCATCCTGATTTAATTGGAAAATAGTTAAGAGTTTATCTCTTAAATCTGGATTATCTTGAAAAATTTCATTAATCTTATTTTTGAAATGGCAATCATTTGCTTTATGACCAGGTTTGCCACATTTATAGCAAATAATCTTTTGGAAATCCATTTTTGGAAATTCTTTTGGAAATGTTTTCTTTTGATAAAACGTATTAGAATATGGAGTTCTTTTTTGGCGAAAATTGTGAATTTGTTTGAATTGTTGTTTTCGCACAATGGAAAGAGCTTGGAATTTTTCAAAGCTAAAGGCTTCACAGAAGAATCCAAGTTCTCTCCTTTGCTGGTCTTTTTCATTACCATACTAAGTTTTTATTTTGAGCTCATTGCAAAGAGATAATCCTTCTCTTTTAATAAAGGCAAACAATTGTCCATATGTTAAATCGTCATAAGCAATTGTTTCTTGATTTGTTGCTTCTTTTAATTTTTGGAAAATTCGTTGAGCAAATAAATTTGGAAGTCCTGAAATAAATTTCTCTTTCCAGAACGATTATTTGGAATAAGAAAACTATAATCATGGATCAGGTAAAGTTTCCAAATTACAAATCATAATTCTAAATACTATGAGAAAACTACTGAACATTTGTCCAGTGCTAATGGACAAAGACTCCAAATCAGGTATAAACTTTCTAAGGCATATATTTGTAATAATAATTATTGCTTCAAAACTGCTTTCACTCTTGTTAAGGATACTAATAAAGGTATTATTCTTGGTACTCCATTTTTAACTCAAATTTATCCATTTTCGGTAAACAAATTTGGTATTCATACTTCCATTTTTGGACAACGCATTTCTTTCCATTTCTCTACTCCATTACAAAATAAAGAAATCCATTCTCTCCAAACTAACTTGATTTCATCAAAAAGAAAACAGATTTCCTTTTTAAAAGAAGAAATAACTTTCCAAAGGATAGAACAGCAATTACAAAATCCTCATATTCAACAAAAAATAAATAATTTCCAAGAAATACTCCAACATGATGTTTGTGCAGATATTCTAAATGCTTTTTGGGAAAGAAAAAGGCATATTGTTTTCCTTCCTTATGAAAATGATTTTTCAGAAAAACAAATTCCTACTAAGGCTCGACCAATTCAAATGAACCAAGAATTACTTGAAACCTATAAAAAAGAAATTCAAGTACTTCTTGATAAAAAGTTAATCACACCTTCCAAATCTCCTTGGCCTTGCGCAACTTTCCATGTCATGAATCAGGCTGAAAAAGAACGAGGTGTTCCCAGACTAGTTATTAATTATAAACCTCTTAATAAGGTCCTTCAATGGATTCGTTATCCAATTCCTAATAAAAAGGATCTCCTTAATAGGCTTTATGATTCCAAAATATTTTCCAAATTTGATATGAAAAGTGGATTTTGGCAAATTCAAATTGCTGAAACAGATCTTTATAAAACTGCTTTTACAGTCCCATTTGGGCATTATGAATGGAATGTAATGCCTTTTGGTTTAGAAAATGCTCCATCAGAATTTCAAAATATTATGAATGATATTTTTACTCCATACACTACATTTACCATTGTTTATATTGATGATGTTCTTGTGTTTTCCAACTTTATTGACCAACATTTTAAGCATTTACACATATTTCTCCAAATCATCAAGAAAAATGGTTTAGTTGTTTCTGCTCCAAAAATCAAGCTTTTCCAAACAAAAATCCGATTTCTTGGTCATGATATTTATCAGGGAACTATAAAACCAATTGCAAGAGCAATTGAGTTTACTGACAAATTTCCAGATGAAATTAAAGACAAAACTCAATTACAACGTTTTCTTGGTTGTTTGAATTATATCTCTGATTTCTTTCCAAATTTAAGAAAGTTTTGTGCTCCTTTATACACACGTCTCCAAAATAATGCTTGCCTTTGGACAGATGAACATACTAATATTGTTCGTATGCTTAAGTCTAGAGTCAAAACACTTCCATGTTTAGGTTTACCAAATCCGAATGCTTTTATGATCGTGGAAACCGATGCCTCTGACGATGGTTACGGAGGTATCCTTAAACAAAAATTAGAATCCAAAATAGAACAATTAGTTCGTTTCCATTCTGGTTTATAGATAGGTGCTCAAAAGGGTTACTCCACTGTTCGAAAAGAAGTGTTATCCATAGTTCTTTGTATTTCCAAATTTCAAGATGATCTTTATTGCAAAAAATTTCTTTTAAGAGTTAATTGTAAATATGCTAAAGAAATTCTTCAAAAAAATGATTGGACTAAGCAGAGTTTCCAACAATATAAACAAGTCCAACTAGCCCCTCCAACAAACACATTCCATTCCCCATCCTCATCCACCAAATCCAAAAGGAAAAATAAAATGTCAATAAATAAAGCTGAACTATTTGACCAGTTTACCAAACTAAAAAGATTCAATCTTCCAGTTCCCGTTCATCTAAGGCTTCTAGCCCAGATGTGTATGGTGGGCCTTGTGCCCAAGATCTATTTGATTTCTAAAAGAAAGATCCCGCTAAGTGTTTTACACTTAGGCAAAAGTTAGGGATATGATTATTCCAGTTCACAGGTAAAGCTTTTGGATACGACTTCCAGCAATTTCCAACCAACTTCCAGCAATTTCCAAGCAACTTCCAGCAATTTTAAGCCAATTTCCAAGAAATTTCCAGAATTCGTCAAAAGGTGAATAGTGAAAATACGGCGATGAATAGTACAATTCATACACCCACGTGGAATCTTCACCAACATTGTCCAAAGTTCCACCAGTAGTGGCAGACAATGCATCCAGCTGTAAAAACGAACTACGAAAAGCAAAGGCTGAATGCTCTCCAGCTGTCCAAGAACTGTATTTACAATTTGTCGTTTCCAGATTACTTAATGTTGTAAACTTAGTTCAATTATTGTACTTTTCTTTACTGTATTGCTTTTTTAAGTCTATAAATAGGTGTGCTTGTTTTCATTTCTAGGCAGAGCTAATTCTAGAGCTTGCTTAAGAGAAAAACATGTAAGAGAAAGCTCTCATCCAAAGTCTGTAAAAATTTCCAAGTTTTCAATAACAATTCCAAGTTTAAATCCAAGTTTCTTCTTCAGTAAGTTCTTAGTTCTTATTCCAAATAATCATGTTTCCATCTTATGTTTAAAATTACTTTGTCAGTTTTAGTTTGTTTTGTGTACTTCCTATACAAATTAGGTCAGTACTTAGGGTTAATTTGCCCTTCCCCTGTCCTGGGTCTTTTCCTGTGTTTTGTGTACTTCCTATACAAATTAGGTCAGTACTTAGGGTTAATCTGCCCTTCCCCTGTCCTGGGTCTTTTCCTGGTATCAGAGCCTGGTTACGATCCTGGGACCTGTGGGTTATGGGCCCACCACGCTTCCGCTGCGCAACTCTGATTACCCAAAAGGATAAGAATACTATGAGAAAACTACTGAACATTAAAGATATTTATTAATGTAAATCGTGTAAATCGTGAAAAATATCAGTAGTATTATCCTATAATCTGAAGTAACATGGTGGAAATTCCGTACTGACACAAATTCTTGTTTTTGGCTCTGTTACCAGGAAAAGACCCAGGACAGGGGAAGGGCAGATTAACCTTAAGTACTGACCTAGTTTGTAAAGGAAGTACACAAAACAAACTAAAACTGACAAAGTAATTTTAAACATAAGATGGAAACATGATTATTTGGAATAAGAACTAAGAACTTACTCAAGAAGAAACTTGGATTTAAACTTGGAATTGTTATTGAAAACTTGGAAATTTTTACAGACTTTGGATGGGAGCTTTCTCTTACATGTTTTTCTCTTACATTTTTCTCTTGAGCAAGCTATGGAATTAGCTCTACCTTGAAATGAAAACAAGCACACCTATTTATAGACTTGAAAAAGTAGTACAGAAAGAAAAGTACAATAATTGAACTAAGTTTACAACATTAAGTAATCTAGAAACGACAAATTGCAAATACAGTCTTGGACAGCTGCAAAGCTTTCAGCCTTTGCTTTTCGTAGTGCGTCTTAACAGCTGGATGCGTTGTCTGCCACTACTGTTGTAACTTTGGACAATGTTGGTTAAGATGCCACGTAGGTGTATGAATAGTACTATTCATCGCCGTATATTCACTATTCACTATTCACCTTTTGACAAATTCTGGAAATGTCTTGGAAATTGGCTGGAAATTGCTGGAATTTTTTTTGTCAAGCTGGAAGTTGCTTGGAAATTGCTGGAAGTCGTAACCGGAAACTTTACCTGTGAACTGGAATAATCATGTCCCTAACTTTTGCCTAAGTGTAAAGCACTTAGCGGGATCTTTCTTTTAGAAATCAAATGGATCTTGGGCTCAAGGCCCACCATACAAATCTGGGCTGGAAGCCTCAGATGGACTGGAAATCTTAGAAGATTTGTAATTATGATGTAAAGAATGGAAATAAGTTTTTCCTTCTGGAGACAAATAAGTACCTTGAGTAATTTTTGACAAATATGGAGATAAAGGTTCAGAATGTTTGATACCAGTAGAAAAGTATGTATTAAAAGTGGACGGGAAAGCAACAGTAGTATTGCCATAATGGATAAAGGTAATAATATCAGGATAATTATGGTAATGGTTTATATTTCGTAAAATGGAAAGGAAACCACGAGCTCGAGTTTTAGATGGATTGAGAAACAGAGGACTCCAAATATGAAGTGAATGTCGATTTGGAATTGGAAGAGATGGAAAATTAATGAGGATTAGATAATGAGCATGGTTAATTTTTCCATTATCCATCTCAATATTTGCGCAAATAATGTCTTCATAAATCCATTCGAGTGTTCTAATGGAGTATAAAGTAGAGAAAATATATTGTTGGAATTTGGAAAATTCTTGGAAAATCTGTGTTTGAGGGTTTAGAGTGTCATAAAATTTACGAACCAAACCATATCGCCATGTAAGGATATATGGATTGTTTTGCTGGAGGTCATTTGACCATAAATAAAAGCCATCATTGAAAACGCCAGTTTGTCCCCATAGACGCCAAATATAACATCGGAAGATGACATGTTTCTTCAAAAATATGGAAAAATGTTGATTAAATCTGGCAGTTTTTACCTTTAGGTAAATAATGCGTTGGATGTCGTCTGGTAATTGTTTAATAAGGTGAATAAGTGTATTAGATGTTGTAACAGGGGGCTGTGTAGGATGGATTTTGGATTTGGTAATGGGAGAATGATAGTATGATTTTGGAAATTGTTGGAGGTGATATTTTGAAAGTTGATGCCAAATTTTTGAGTGTTTAGGATTTTTCATGCTGGATGTCCCTACAAAAATTCACGGGTTAGGAAATCAGGAAGAGAATTACTTTCTCCTCGTATAAATTCAATATCAAAATCAAAAGCAGATAGGATTGCCTGCCATCGTGCAAAGTTTTGTTTGGAAACAATGTTCTGAACATCTTTTTGAAGAATTTCTTTAGCGGATTTACAATCAACTCTTAAATGGAAACGAACTAATTGTTCTGTTTTCGATTCTAATTTTTGTTTAAGGATATCTCCATAACCATCGTCAGAGGCATCGGTTTCCACGATCATAAAAGCATTTGGATTTGGTAAACCTAAACATGGAAGTGTTTTGACTCTAGACTTAAGCATACGAACAATATTAGTATGTTCATCTGTTGAAAGGCAAGGATTATTTTGGAGACGTTTGTATAAAGGAGCACAAAACTTTCTTAAATTTGGAAAGAAATCAGAGATATAATTCAAACAACCAAGAAAACGTTGTAATTGAGTTTTTTCTTTAATTTCATCTGGAAATTTGTCAGCAAACTCAATTGCTCTTGCAATTGGTTTTATAGTTCCCTGATAAATATCATGACCAAGAAATCGGATTTTTGTTTGGAAAAGCTTGATTTTTGGAGCAGAAACAACTAAACCATTTTTCTTGATGATTTGGAGAAATATGTGTAAATGCTTAAAATGTTGGTCAATAGAGTTGGAAAACACAAGAACATCATCAATATAAACAATGGTAAATGTAGTGTATGGAGTAAAAATATCATTCATAATATTTTGAAATTCTGATGGAGCATTTTTTAAACCAAAAGACATTACATTCCATTCATAATGCCCAAATGGGACTGTAAAAGCAGTTTTATAACGATCTGTTTCAGCAATTTAAATTTGCCAAAATCTACTTTTCATATCAAATTTGGAAAATATTTTGGAATCATAAAGCCTATTAAGGAGATCCTTTTTATTAGGAATTGGATAACGAAACCATTGAAGGACCTTATTAAGAGGTTTATAATTAATAGCTAGTCTTGGAACACCTCGTTCTTTTTTCTGCCTGATTCATGACATAGAAAGCTGCGCAAGACCAAGGAGATTTGGAAGGTCTGATTAACTTTTTATCAAGAAGTACTTGAATTTCTTTTTTACAGGTTTCAAGTAATTCTTGGTTCATTTGAATTGGTCGAGCCTTAGTAGGAATTTGTTTTTCTGAAAAATCCTTTTCATAAGGAAGGAAAACAATATGCCTTTTTCTTTCCCAAAAAGCATTTGGAATATCTGAACAAACTTCATGTTGGAGTATTTCTTGGAAATTTTTTGTTTTTTGTTGAATATGAGGATTTTGTAATTGATGTTCTATCCTTTGGAATGTTGTTTCTTCTTTTAAAAAGGAAATATGCTTTCTTTTTGATGAAATCAAGTTAGTTTGGAGAGAATGGATTTCTTTATTTTGTAATGGAGTAGAGAAATGGAAAGAAATGCGTTATCCAAAAATGGAAGTATGAATACTAAATTTGTTTACCGAAAATGGATAAATTTGAGTTAAAAATGGAGTACCAAGGATAATACCATTATTAATATCCTTAACAAGAGTGAAAGCAGTTTTGAAGCAATAATTATTATTACAAATATATGCCTTAGAAAGTTTATACCTGATTTGGAGTCTTTGTCCATTAGCACTGGACAAATGTTCAGTAGTTTTCTCATAGTATTTAGAAGGTATTAATCCTTCTTTAATACAATTGAGATCAGCACCACTATCAAATAAAGCAATACTAGTGATTTGGAAATCATGATCAAGAATTAATTTAACTGGACAATACCATCGTTGATAATTAATTTGTTGAATAGTTGGAGAAGTTATTGGAAGAGGGGATTTAGAAGTTTCTTGTGGAGAATCATGTTGCTCAAGATTTGTAATTTGAGATTTTATCTGATTTATTTCATGTTGAAGATCTTGGAGTTTAATAGAGGAAACAATATCTTTTGGGGAAAAGTTTTTATCATGTTTTGGTTTGGAAGATTTAGAGTCATAATTTTTTGAAGATAAAGAATTAATTTGAGGGGAAATAGTATGCAAAATTGTATTGGAAAAATTATCTTGTTCATAAACCTTTTTAATGTCTCCTAAAGTAGGACTTGATTAGTCATCAGCATCTCTTCCTACTTTATATGGAGCAGCTTCACAAGTTCTTCCTTCATCAGAAGAAACTCGTAAACCTGTTAATGGAGGATGAATAGATGAAACTAGTTCACCATTTTTGAGAATCCATTTTTGAGCAATATTGGACTTAACACATAAATCGGAAAATGGATAAGGAATTTTTAAATTACTTAAGTAAATTGGAAGCCATGTGAAAAATGGAATATTAGCACCTAATTCATTTAATTTGGAATAGTATTTTTCGCGAATAAACTCTGTAGCAGGTTTATCAAAATTGGAGAAAAACCAAAGTCATTTTTCACGATTTACTGGATATTCAAAATCATTGGAAAGCATAGGTTTATTAATTTGGAAACCACCTTTTGTAATAACATTTAAACTGGAGAAATTAGGAGGTTTCATTTCAGACTTAGTTGGTGATGGAAAATCATTCTCATCAACTATTTCTGGAATGGGAGATTTTTGAAAAACTTTGTAATTTTGAGAAATATTTGGTAAATCATCTGTATTTGGGAAAGTATTTGATCTTTCAAAAGAACAAGAAGATCTGGCACTTTGAAAATCATAGTTAGAAGAAGAAGATGGAAACTCCTTACTTGAATTAAATCAAATAAGAACTCTGCCATCTGGTTCTTCAATTATTTGTTCTACCTTGGATTCTTTCAAGGATTTTGGAATTGGTGGAGTTTGAACTTGCCATTCATCTGGAATAGTAACTTGATCCCATGGAAGAGCGTTTGGAGTATGTGTAGTTGTTTTGCCATGTTCAACCTTGAAAATCATAGTTTGACCAGGAGCAAAACGTATTCTACATTTTGGATTCATTTGAGTATTCAAGAGTTTGTAATAAACTCGATAAATAATGGAAAAGTTTCTAGCACCTTGGAATTGAAGATCTTTGGAGATATTGACATCTAGAGTTAAAGTCTTAAGAATATGAGGATCCTGAAGATCTTTACTCAGGTTTGGAAAACAGTTGCAATAGATTGGTCCTTGACAGATATTAGTATTTGCCAAAGCTAAAAGAGAATCTTTGAAATGGATAAGAGAAGTATCTCTTAGAGCAAGCATAATTGGACAATTAATGCCTAATCTGATCATAGGTTTAACAGCAATTTGGACACAACCAAAATGGATATACCTAAACCCTTGGTCTAAGTGGTTTTGGATAGACTCACTATGTAACAATTGGATAGTCATTTGACGTTGATCGACACTAGTGGTAAACTCTTCTATATGGAATCCTCTACCAAAATTAAATTGCCAACTATATTCTTTATCATAAATATCAGTTTTAGAAAGAATTGGCATTTCCTAAACAAATGGATCATCCTTTTGGGTAATCTGTTTCTTCTGGACTAGATTCTTGCTGTCACCAAAAACCTTTGAAAAAATACTACTAACCTTACCTTTCACCATGTTTACTAATAAACAACACAACAATAGTTATAGCTTGAGGGACCACTGGGACCACCTGAGGGACCACCACACCAGGAACACCTACACCACGGCTTACCAACGGCTTTACATGCTGACCAAACCCAGGCTGACCAAACAGCTGACCAAACCCAAACAACAACTACCACTATAGTAGCTTCTCAATAACAATGGCTAGAAGTAACCTTAGAGCACTTCGTCTCCGGCTCTGATACCAGGAAAAGACAATAGTTTCTGGAATGGAACCTGGCTCTGATACCAGGAAAAGACCCAGGACAGGGGAAGGGCAGATTAGCCCTAAGTACTGACCTAATTTTTATAGGAAGTACACAAAACAAACTAAAACTGACGAAGTAATTTTAAACATAAGATGGAAACATGATTATTTGGAATAAGAACAAAGAACTTACTGAAGAAGAAACTTGGATTTAAACTTGGAATTGTTATTGAAAACTTGGAAATTTTTACAGACTTTGGACGAGAGCTTTCTCTTACATGTTTTTCTCTTAAGCAAGCTCTAGAATTAGCTCTGCCTAGAAATGAAAACAAGCACACCTATTTATAGACTTAAAAAAGCAATACAGTAAAGAAAAGCACAATAATTGAACTAAGTTTACAACATTAAGTAATCTGGAAACGACAAATTGTAAATACAGTTCTTGGACAGCTGGAGAGCTTTCTGCCTTTGCTTTTCGTAGTGCGTTTTTACAGCTGGATGCGTTGTCTGCCACTACTGTTGGAACTTTGGACAATGTTGGTGAAGATTCCACGTGGGTGTATGAATAGTACTATTCATCGCCGTATTTTCACTATTCACCTTTTGACGAATTCTGGAAATTTCTTGGAAATTGGCTGGAAATTGCTGGAAATTGTTTTTGTCAAGCTGAAAGTTACTTGGAAATTGCTGGAAGTCGTATCCGAAAACTTTACCTATGAACTGGAATAATCATGTCCCTAACTTTTGCCTAAGTGTAAAACACTTAGCGGGATCTTTCTGTTAGAAATCAAATGGATCTTGGACACAAGGCCCACCATACACATCTGGGTTGGAAGCCTGATATGAACTGGAACTGGAAGATTGAGTCTTTTTAGTTTGGTTAATAAATTGGAGAAACTGGTCAAATAGTTCAGCTTTATTTATTGACGTTTTATTTTTCCTTTTGGATTTGGTGGATGAGGATGGAGAATGGAATGTGTTTGTTGGAGGGGCTAGTTGGACTTGTTTATATTGTTGGAAACTCTGTTTAGTCCAATCATTATAATCATGGAGGGCAGATGAACCATGCTGGAGATATTGAGAAACACAGTCTAACATGTTTGGGTAAATCTTAAAATTTTTCCACCATTTGACCCGATAATCACGAGTCAAAAAATAGGGTCTGGATTCAGTTAGTCTTGAAAGGGAATAATTCCAGCACATAATCCATGAAATTCGAAATATTTGACAAAAATAAGCAATACTGGAGAATTCGAAGCCTTCTGGGAGTGTCACTTGGAATGATAATGTTGGAAAGAGGTTTGAAGGTTGTCTGGGAAAATGTAAGGAATTGCTCCATAACTATCCCACCATTCAAGGAACCATATTGGAAATGTCATATTTTTCTGAAGACAGTCAGGATGAAAACTGAAAATCCAAGAATGGTTATAACTTTAGAGTAAGAATGCACAATGCCATGCTTGTACATAGTCATAAAAATTATAAGTCTGTGGAAGTTTTGGATCAAGAAAATTGGAAGAGAAGGTTTTGGCTTTTGAAAGAGAAGAATGAAGATTCGTCCATTCAATATTGGTGATAACATGGAAAATCAGGCATCTGGAATAATTTGTTGTGGTGCTAATATTATCCTTAATGTAACAAGAATTTGTGTCATGAAGGATATTTCGTTAATATTGGATTGGTTTAGTGATTTCAAAAGGAAACCAATTGAAGCCATCTGGAAGTTTAGTTTTGACATATTTGGATATTTTGTGGTTAAACTTGTCTTGAGAAGAAAATGTGTTGGAGGTAAAATTGGTTAAAAATAAATTAGTATAATGTTAATTTAGGTGATATGAAATATCAGTAGTATCTGGATGGGCAATTGGAGGAGCTCTTTCTGAAAGTGTTCGAGCATAGGAATTTGGGGGGTAATTTGATAAATTGGAGGATTGGTTCATGGAAATAGGAACGTTTTCTATAGGATGAATTACTATACCTTTTTTTTTTTGTTGCATGGAGGTATGATCCTTGGAATTTTGCACTCTGTTCATCCCTGCAAAAATCATATTAATCTGTTTATAGATAGAGTTAGTTTGGAGGTTATGAACATCAGAGTGTTGTAACTTGACAGAAAATTTGAAAGAAATTGGTTTATTATCGATGACAGCATGAATACCAACTTCATTGACAGAAAATGGATACATTTGAGTGAGAAATGGAGTACCAAGAATAATGTTATAATTAAGATTCTTGACAAGAGTAAATGGAGTTTGGAAATAATAATCATTATTAAAAATGGATGCCTTAGAAAGTTTATAATTAATATGGAGTTTTTGACCTTTAGCAATATTCAAATGTTCTTTAGCATGTTCATAATACTGAGTAGGAATTAGATCTTCCTTAATGCAATTAAGATCAGCGCCACTATCAAATAATGCAACGTCATTAATTTGGAAATCATCATTAATAACTAATGTAATTGGACAAAACCATTTTTGAAAATGAAATCTGTGAATTATTTGAAGAAATTTTTCACTATCAATTGGAGTATCTGAAATTTGGATAGGATCAGTTGGTATAGGAGAACGTTCTGAAGTGTCTCCTATGTCAAAATTGTAATTTTGAAGTAAAGTAATTTTTGCGTCAAGTTCTAAATTTTTTGTTTAAAGGTTCAAAACATTTTGCTCAAGATCTTGAATATGAGATTTTATATAAATTACGTCTTTTTGAAGATCATAAGTATTAACTGGAGAAACAAATGGTTGATGAAATGGAGATTCATCAAGTATTTTTTGAAGACAAAAAAAAACTGGTTTTTTCTTTTCCTCAACTGGAGAAGATTTTAAAACAATTTCTCGTAATCTTTCAAGATACTGTTTTTGAAGATTGTTATCTGGAATTTTTTCAATAATATCAAGAAGTAATTCCTTTTCTTTGTCCTTTTTGGAAATAACACAAAGTCCTTTTGGACAAAACTGGAGAGAATGATCAGAATTGAATTCATCAGAATTCTGATTATAGTCGAGCTGGTAAATAACATGATCGGAATCAGAATGTTCAGATGCTTCTGGTTCATCCTGATTTAATTGGAAAATAGTTAAGAGTTTATCTCTTAAATCTGGATTATGGCTGCCTTTGCTCAATTTGGGTCATACCTTGATGCTGCGACTCAGGCATTACTCAATAGAGGATTGATTTATTATCGAAAGAAGAGTTTTCTGGAAAATGGCAGTTCTTGTTGATTCTCTATTTATACTGTGGATAGTCTTGAAAAATTTCATTAATCTTATTTTTGAAATGACAATTATTTGCTTTATGACCAGGTTTGCCACATTTATAGCATATAATCTTTTGGAAATCCTTTTTTGGAAATTCTTTTGGAAATGTTTTCTTTTGATAAAACGTATTAGAAGATGGAGTTCTTTTTTGGCGAAAATTGTGAATTTGTTTGAATTGTTGTTTTCGCACAGTGGAAGGAGCTTGGATTTTTTCAAAGCCAAAGGCTTCACAGAAGGATCCAAGTTCTCTCCTTTGCTGATCTTTTTCATTACCATACTTAGTTTGTATTTTGAGCTCATTGCAAAGAGATAATCCTTCTCTTTTAATAAAGGCAAATAATTGTCCATATGTTAAATCGTCATAAGCAATTGTTTCTTGATTTGTTGCTTCTTTTAATTTTTGGAAAATTCGTTGATCAAATAAATTTGGAAGTCCTGAAATAAATTTATCTTTCCAGAACGATTGTTGAGCATCAGTTCTGCGAAGAATATTGGATAAAAAGGTATCCTTGTACCAGCTGTAATCGTTTAAAGTTGGAAGTCGAAGATTGGATAGGATTAAAGCATTGGAATTAAAATATTCTATGGAAGAACCAAGAAAATGAAGACTAATAGTTTGGACAGGAAGGATAAACCCATCTTGTTCTTTCTGGGCATTTTCATGAAGGTAAATGCTTTGTTGTTGTTCTGAAGTAAAAGTTTTGTCCCGCCAATTTTTTAATTGACCTGAAAATCCATCGGCAATGGTAGAAGCAATTTGTGCATTTGTAAAATCATTGGAAGAATATGCATTAGCAGCAATGCACATTTCGTGTAAAACTTTAGTAATTTCAAATTCTAATCTACCATCTATATTCCAATCATATAATTGATCACCAGAATAAATATTTTGAGGACCATAAATTCCTCATTCTTCAAATTGGAGGTCTGGAGGAGTAGGTCTAGAATAATAATTTCGCATTGGATTATTACTCCAATTTTTGTTGACAATTTGATTTATTTGAGATGGAAATTCATCATCTGAAGAAAAGTTTTTTGCAAGTTCTTTTGCCTTTTTATCTTTGTCTAGACATGTAAACCTTTGAAAAAATACTACTTTTTCAAGTCTATAAATAGGTGTGCTTGTTTTCATTTCAAGGTAGAGCTAATTCCAGAGCTTGCTTAAGAGAAAAATGTAAGAAAAAAACATGTAAGAGAAAGCTCTCATCCAAAGTCTGTAAAAATTTCCAAGTTTTCAATAACAATTCCAAGTTTAAATCCATGTTTCTTCTTCAGTAAGTTCTTAGTTCTTATTCCAAATAATCATGTTTCCATCTTATGTTTAAAATTACTTTGTCAGTTTTAGTTTGTTTTGTGTACTTCCTTTACAAACTAGGTCAGTACTTAGGGTTAATTTGCCATTCCCCTGTCCCGGGTCTTTTCCTGGTATCAGAGCCGGAGACGAAGTGCTCTAATGTTACTTCTAGCCATTGTTATTGAGAAGCCACTGTAGTGGTAGTTGTTGTTTGGGTTTGGTCAGCTGTTTGGTCAGCCTGTAAAGCCATTGGCAAGCCGTGGTGTAGGTGTTCCAGGTGTGGTGGTCCCTCAGGTGGTCCTAGTGGTCCCTCAAGCTATAACTATTGTTGTAGTGTTTATTAGTAAACATGGTGAAAGGTAAGGTTAGTAGTATTTTTTCAAAGGTTTTTGGTGACAGTAAGAATCCAGTCCAGAAGAAACAGATTACCCAAAAGGATGATCCATTTGTTTGGGAAACACACATCCTAAAATCCTTGACATAATCCAAGGTTAAACAGTTAACTGAGGAACCAGATGGCAGAATTCTTATTCGATTTGATTCAAGTACGGTATTTCCATCTTCCTCTAATTATAACTTTCAAAGTGCAAGATCTTCTTGTTCTTTTGAAAACCCAGGTATTTTTCCAAACTCAAACTCAGATTCCATTCCAGAAATAGTTGATGAAAATAATTTTCCATCACCAACTAAGTCTGAAATGAAACCTCTAACTTTCTCCAGTTTGAATGTTATTACAAAAGGTGGTTTCCAAATTAATAAACATATGCTTTCCAATGATTTTGAATCTCCAGTAAATTGTGAAAAACGACTTTGGTTTTTCTCCAATTTTGATAAACCTGCTACAGAATTTATTCGTGAAAAATACTATTCCAAATTTATTGAGTTATCTGCAAATATTCCATTTTTCACATGGATTCCAATTTACTTAAGCAATTTAAAAATTCCTTATCCATTTTCCGATTTATGTGTTAAGTCCAATATTGCTCAAAAATGGATTCTAAAAAATGGTGAATTAGTTTCCTCTATTCATCCGCCGTTAATAGGTTTACGAGTTCTTTCTGAGGAAGGAAGAACTTGTGAAGCTACTCCATATAAAGTAGGAAGAGATGCTGATGATAAATCAGGTCCTACTTTAGGAGACATTAAAAAGGTCTATGAACAGAATAATTTTTCCAATACAATTTTGCATACTATTTCCAAACAAGTTGATCACATCTTCACCCAAATTAATTCTTTATCTCCAAAAAGTTATGACTCTGAATCTTCTAAAGAATCTTCCAAAGAAATTTTATGATTTATCCAAAAAATTGAATGGAATTTCTATTAATGAAAACCGTTCATCTACTTTTCCAAATGAAATTTCTAGGCCACTTATCCATGTTCCAACAAGTTTGTCAAAAGGCTTTGGGCTTAGCAATAAATCAATTTTGAAAAAAATCTCTGATAAGTTAGACAAAAATATCACATGTCTATACAAAGATAAAAAGGCAAAAGAACTTGCAAAAAACTTTTCTTCAGATGATGAATTTCCATCTCAAATAAATCGAATTTTCAACAAAAACTGGAGTAATAATCCAATGCGAAATTATTATTCTAGACCTACTCCTCCAGACCTCCAATTTGAAGAACGAGGAACTTATGGCCCTCAAAATGTTTATTCTGGTGACCAATTTTATGATTGGAATATAGATGGTAGATCAGAATTTGAAATTACTAAAGTTTTACACGAAATGTGCATTGTTGCTAATACATATTCTTCCAATGATTTTACAAATGTACAAATTGCTTCTACCCTTGCCGATGGATTTTCAGGTCAATTAAAAAATTAGTGGGACAATACTTTAACTTCAGAACAACAACAAAGCATTTACCTTCATGAAAATGCCCAGAAAGAACAAGATGAGTTCATCCTTCTTGTCCAAACTATTAGTCTTCATTTTCTTGGTTCTTCCATAGATTATTTAAATTTCAATGCTTTAATCCTATCCAATCTTCGATGTCCAACTTTAAATGATTACAGATGGTAAAGGATACTTTTTTATCCAATATTCTTCGCAGAACTGATGCTCAACAATCATTCTGGAAAGAGAAATTTATTTCAGGACTTCCAAATTTATTTGCTCAACGAATTTTCCAAAAATCAAAAGAAGCAACAAATCAAGAAACAATTGCTTATGACGATTTAGCATATGGACAATTGTTTGCCTTTATTAAAAGAGAAGGATTATCTCTTTGCAATGATCTCAAAATACAAACTAAGTATGGTAATGAAAAAGATCAGCAAAGGAGAGAACTTGGATCCTTCTGTGAAGCCTTTGGCTTTGAAAAAATCCAAGCTCCTTCCACTGTGCGAAAACAACAATTCAAACAAATTCACAATTTTCGCCAAAAAAGAACTCCATCTTCTAATACGTTTTATCAAAAGAAAACATTTCCAAAAGAATTTCCATAAATGGATTTCCAAAAGATTATTTGCTATAAATGTGGCAAACCTGCTCATAAAGCAAATAATTGTCATTTCAAAAATAAGATTAATGAAATTTTTCAAGATAATCTAGATTTAAGAGATAAACTCTTAACTATTTTCCAATTAAATCAGGATGAACCAGAAGCATCTGAACATTCTGATTCCGATCATGTTATTTACTAGCTCGACTATAATCAGGATTCTGATGAATTCAATTCTGATCATTCTCTCCAGTTTTGTCCCAAAGGACTTAGTGTTATTTCCAAAAAGGACAAAGAAAAGGAATTACTTCTTGATATTATTGAAAAAATTCCAGATAACAATCTTCAAAAACAGTATCTTGAAAAATTACGAGAAATTGTTTTGAAATCTTCTCCAGTTGAGGAAAACAAAAAACCAGTTTCTTTTAGTCTTCAAAAAATATTTGATGAATCTCCATTTCATCAACCATTTGTTTCTCCAGTTAATACTTATGATCTTCAAAAGGACGTAATTCAAATTAAATCTCATATTCAAGATATTGAGCAAAATGTTTTGAACCTTCAAACAAAAAATCTAGAACTTGACGCAAAAATTACTTTACTTCAAAATTACAATTTTGACATAGGAGACACTTCAGAACGTTCTCCTATACCAACTGATCCTATCCAAATCTCAGATACTCCAATTGATAGTGAAAAATTTCTTCAAATAATTCACCGATTTCATTTTCAAAAATGGTTTTGTCCAACTACATTAGTTATTGATGATGATTTCCAAATTAATGACGTTGCATTATTTGATAGTAGCGCTGATCTTAATTGCATTAAGGAAGATCTAATTCCTACTCAATATTATGAACATGCTACTGAACATTTAACTATTGCTAATGGTCGAAAACTCCATATTATTTATAAACTTTCTAAGGCATCCATTTTTAATAATGGTTATTATTTCCAAACTCCATTTACTCTTGTCAAGAATCTTAATTATAACATTATTCTTGGTACTCCATTTCTCACTCAAATGTATCCATTTTTTGTCAATGAAGTTGGTATTCATGTTGTCATCGATAATAAACCAATTTCCTTCAAATTTTCTGCCAAGTTACAACACTCTGATGTTCATAACCTCCAAACTAACTCTATCTATAAACAGATTAATATGATTTCTGCAGGGATGAACAGAATGCAAAATTCCAAGGATCATACCTCCAGGCAACAAAAAGAAAAAGGTATAGTAATTCATCCTACAGAAAACGTTCCTATTTCCATGAACCAATCCTCCATTTTATCAAATTACCCTCCAAATTCCTATGCTCGAACACTTTCAGAAAGAGCTCCTCCAATTGCCCATCCAGATATTACTGATACTCCCTCCGTCTCAGAAAGATCTGAACACTTGTTGGGACACGTAGTTTAAGGTGATAAATTGTGGTGTAGTTATCAAATGTTATTTTATTTAAAAAGTAGATGTGATAGGAGTTGGTGGGATATTTTTTGTTAGAGGAGAGAGAAAGTTGGTTAACTTTTTATTGATAAAAGGTAGAGTGTGGGTCAAAGATGTGTAAAAGAAATAATATATTAATGGTGGGACCATGCCAAGAATGGAAGTGTTCAAACTAATTTGGGACAAACATAAAAGGAAAGTGTTCAGACTATTCTGGGACGGAGGTAGTATTTCATATCACCTAAAACAACATTATACTAATTTATTTTTAACCAATTTTACCTGCAACACATTTTCTTCTCAAGACGAGTTTAACCACAAAATATCCAAATATGTCAAAACTAAACTTCCAGATGGCTTCAATTGGTTTCCTTTTGAAATCACTAAACCAATCCAATATTACCGAAATATCCTTCATGAGACAAATTCTTGTTACATTAAGGATAATATTAGCACCACAACAAATTATTCCAAATGCCTGATTTTCCATGTTATCACCAATATTGAATGGACGAATCTTCATTCTTCTATTTCAAAAGCCAAAACCTTCTCTTCCAATTTTCTTGATCCAAAACTTCCACAGACTTACAATTTTTATGACTATGTATAAGCATGGCATTGTGCATTCTTACTCCAAAGTTATAACCATTGTTGGTTTTTCAGTTTTCATCATGACTGTCTTCAGAAAAATATGACATTTCCAATATGGTTCCTTGAATGGTGGGATAGTTACGGAGCAATTCCTGACATTTTCCCAGACAACCTTCAAACCTCTTTAATTTCCAACATTATCATTCCAAAGTGACACTCCCAGAAGGCTTCAAATTCTCCAGTATTATTTATTTTTGTCAAATATTTCGGATTTCATGGATTATGTGCTGGAATTATTCCCTTTCCAGACTAACTGAATCCAGACCCTATTTTTTGACTCGTGATTATCGGGTCAAATGGTGGAAAAATTTTAAGATTTACCCAAAGATGTTAGACTGTGTTTCTCAATATCTCCAGCATAGTTCATCTGCCCTCCATGATTATAATGATTGGACTAAGCAGAGTTTCCAACAATATAAACAAGTCCAACTAGCCCCTCCAACAAACACATTCCATTCCCCATCCTCATCCAACAAATCCAAAAGGAAAAATAAAACGTCAATAAATAAACTTTCTAAGGCATCCATTTTTAATAATGATTATTATTTCCAAACTCCGTTTACTCTTGTCAAGAATCTTAATTATAACATTATTCTTGGTACTCCATTTCTCCAGTTTGATGAGAATGATTTTCCATCACCAACTAAGTCTGAAATGAAACCTCCCAATTTCTCCAGTTTAAATGTTATTACAAAAGGTGGTTTCCAAATTAATAAACCTATGCTTTCCAATGATTTTGAATCTCCAGTAAATCGTGAAAAACGACTTTGGTTTTTCTCCAATTTTGATAAACCTGCTACAGAGTTTATTCGCGAAAAATACTATTCCAAATTAAATGAATTAGGTGCTAATATTCCATTTTTCACATGGCTCCCAATTTACTTAAGTAATTTAAAAATTCCTTATCCATTTTCCAATTTATGTGTTAAGTCCAATATTGCTCAAAAATGGATTCTAAAAAATGGTGAACTAGTTTCATCTATTTATCCTCCATTAACAGGTTTACGAGTTTCTTCTGATGAAGGAAGAACTTGTGAAGCTGCTCCATATAAAGTAGGAAGAGATGCTGATGACAAATCAGGTCCTACTTTAGGAGACATTTAAAAGGTTTATGAACAAGATAATTTTTCCAATATAATTTTGCATACTATTTCCCCTCAAATTAATTCTTTATCTTCAAAAAATTATGACTCTAAATCTTCCAAACCAAAACATGATAAAAACTTTTTCCCAAAAGATATTGTTTCCTCCATTAAACTCCAAGATCTTCAACATGAAATAAATTAGATAAAATCTCAAATTACAAATCTTGAGCAACATGATTCTCCACAAGAAACTTCTAACTCCCCTCTTCCAATAACTTCTCCAACTATTCAACAAATTAATTATCAACGATGGTATTGTCCAGTTAAATTAATTATTGATCATGATTTCCAAATCACTACTATTGCTTTATTTGATAGTGGTGCTGATCTCAATTGTACTCCCTCCGTTTCATTTTAATTTACTCACTTCACTTTGGGGGAGAACCAAGAAGAAAGTGCAAAAGTATAAAAGATAAACTGAAAAGGTGGAGAGAGAAATTAAAAAGTGGGTTAAAATATTAAAAAGTGGATGATATGGGTGGAAAAAGAAGAGAAAGTAGATGTGACATGTTACCAAAAATAGAAAAAGCAACAGTGTGTAGATTAAAAAGAAACGGACCAAAAAAGGAAAGTGTGTAGATTAAAAAGAAACGGAGGGAGTATTAAAGAAGGATTAATACCTTCTAAATACTATGAGAAAACTACTGAACATTTGTCCAGTGCTAATGGACAAAGACTCCAAATCAGGTATAAACTTTTTAAGGCATATATTTGTAATAATAATTATTGCTTCAAAACTGCTTTCACTCTTGTTAAGGATATTAATAATGGTATTATCCTTGGTACTCCATTTTTTACTCAAATTTATCCATTTTCGGTAAATAAATTTGGTATTCATACTTTCATTTTTGGACAACGCATTTCTTTCCATTTCTCTACTCCATTACAGAATAAAGAAATCCATTCTCTCCAAACTAACTTGATTTCATCAAAAAGAAAACAAATTTCCTTTTTACAAGAATAAAATTACTTTCCAAAGGATAGAACAGCAATTACAAAATCCTCATATTCAACAAAAAATAAAAAATTTCCAAGAAATACTCCAACATAAAGTTTGTGAAGATATTCCAAATGCTTTTTGGGAAAGAAAAAGGCATATTGTTTTCCTTCCTTATGAAAAGGATTTTTCAGAAAAACAAATTCCTACCCAAAGATGTTAGAATGTGTTTCTCAATATCTCCAGCATGGTTCATCTGCCCTCCATGATTATAATGATTGGACTAAGCAAAGTTTCCAACAATATAAACAAGTCCAACTAGCCCCTCCAACAAACACATTCCATTCCCCATCCTCATCCACCGAATCCAAAAGGAAAAATAAAACGTCAATAAATAAAGCTGAACTATTTGACCAGTTTCTCCAATTTATTAACCAAACTAAAACGACTCAATCTTCCAGTTCCAGTTCATCCGAGGCTTCCAGCCCAGATGTGTATCGTGGGCCTTGTGCCCAAGATCCATTTGATTTCTAAAAGAAAGATCCCGCTAAGTGTTTTACACTTAGGCAAAAGCTAGGGACATGATTATTCCAGTTCACAGGTAAAGTTTCCGGATACGACTTCCAGCAATTTCCAAGCAACTTCCAGCTTGACAAAAACATTTTCCAGCAATTTCCAGCCAATTTCCAAGAAATTTCCAGAATTCGTCAAAAGGTGAATAGTGAAAATACGGCGATGAATAATACTATTCATACACCCACGTGGAATCTTCACCAACATTGTCCAAAGTTCCAACAGTAGTGGCAAACAACGCATCCAACTGTAAAAACGCACTACGAAAAGCAAAGGCTGAAAGCTCTCCAGCTGTCCAAGAACTGTATTTACAATTTGTCGTTTCCAGATTACTTAATGCTGTAAACTTAATTCAATTATTGTACTTTTCTTTACTGTATTGCTTTTTTAAGTCTATAAATAGGTGTGCTTGTTTTCATTTCTAGGCAGAGCTAATTCTAGAGCTAATTTGAGAGAAAAATGTAAGAGAAAGCTCTCATCCAAAGTCTGTAATATTTCCAAGTTTTCAATAACAATTCCAAGTTTAAATCCAAGTTTCTCCAGTAAGTTCTTAGTTCTTATTCCAAATAATTATGTTTCCATCTTATGTTTAAAATTACTCTGTCAGTTTTAGTATGTTTTATGTACTTCCTTTACAAACTAGGTCAGTACTTAGGGTTAATTTCCCCTTCCCCTGTCCTGGGTCTTTTCCTGGTATATGTATGTATATATAGATATATGTATATGTATGTATATGTATATATATATGTATATGTATATATATAGGGTTCATAAAATTAAGCAAAAATTAGACCCTATTATGGTGAGAACCACTAAAAATTAAGCAAAAAGTTCATAAAATAAGCAAAAAAATAAAAAATGAGCAAAAGCATAAAATGAATAGAAAACATTAAATGAGCAAAAACGTATAATAAGCAAAAATGTAAAATGAGAAAAACTTAAAATAAGCATAAAAAAGTTAAATGAGCAAAAATGTAAAATGTGTAAAATGTAAAATGAGCATAAAAATGTTAAATGAGCAAAAACATAGAATAAGCAAAACATAAAATGAGCACAACGTTGTGAACTGAGTAAAATCTTCGTAAAACGAGGAAAAATGAGTGGTTCTCACCATATATATGTATATATATATATATATATGTATATATATACTAATGAACAAGTGATGTTACTCTAATGAAAAAGTGATGTAACTCCAAAAAAAGAATATTAGAAAAAAAAATTCAAAAATTTTTTTTTTTGGGTTCAAAATATTTTCGGAGGTATAACTCTAATGACCAAGTGTTGTAACACTAATCCAATCGTGTGGTTGAGATTCATTCTCATTTCTCATGTAAGGAGCATTCTCATGTGATCTTGACCCTTGTGCTGAGAACCGAGAGAACTCGCTCATTTTTCCTCATTTTAGGAAGATTTTACTCATTTCACAATGTTTTTTCTCATTTTATGTTTTGCTTATTTTATGATTTTGCTTATATATATAAAAAAATGGGTCTGCAGGTCAGGTCTGGGTCTGGCATATGTAGACCCGGACCCAGACCCAACCTATGCTATCCGGGACACAGACTCGACCCGAACCCGTTGGGTCTAAAAAGTCTGGACACATACCCTTGTAAATGGGTCGGGTCCAGCGGGTCTAGGTTCAGGTCCACGACCCATTGCCATTTCTAGTCAACACTTACATTAACATGATTGGAAGTGGAACAAGTTGACCCTAAAAAAATTGAATTAACTACTAATGAGTTGTACCATATAATTCTATTAAGATCTTTAGATCAAGAGCATGCAACATTTCAATTAGTTCCAAGTTGTTCAATTGATGAGAATTCAAGAGTTTATTTCCTTGGTAAAGACCAAGTGAGGTAGATATATTTAGACACGTATTATGTTCTTGAACTTACCAATAGTCGAGAGAGAAATGATTATTATATTTTGCTTTAAGTTTGTATTAATATTTATAAATCAATGACTTTTGTATGTTCTTTGAATGTTGGTAGATAGCAACAACAAAATGTCAATGTTTAATAAATTACATCAACTTTACAAAATCCAGTTGAGCGTGTCGAACCAACTCTTGTGATCTCCTACTTATTACATGCAATCAGACCAAAAAACCAAGCCCCGTGGAAGTTTATTTTTTATGGTTATGATAATCCAAAAAAAATTAGGTTGTTAAGTTGCTGAAAGGGAGTGATTATCTTGATCAATTTATTTGTACTTTTTGGATCGCTACCTTTATTGTGGGGGCTTTACAAATTGATGTTCTTGCTCGTCACAAAATAATATTAAATATCGGATTTTGTCACAATTTGCATCCAATTCATTACTATATATATCATGCCAAATGCTTTCAAAAATCCCACCATCTTGAAAGTTTTTGTTTTGGATTTATTGTAGTATTTTGGGCATCTGGTGTTCAGTTGTTTTTACAAACAAAAAAACGATTTTGGTCTTTGTGCATGTATTGCGTTGTTGTTATAATATTTTAAAAATTTGGTTCAACATCAATTGGAGAGTGCTCATGATTATATAATGTTTGTAAGATCTTTCGGTATTATTTTTGCTATCTTATTATCTTTCATACATAACTTTTGAACCTAAAAAAGAAAACATTCTATTTATAGTTGAAACTGGAAGACACGTATAAATGTCAACACTTACACTAACAAGTTTGGAAGTGGAAAAAGTTGACCCTAAAAAATTGAATTAACTGCTAATTAGTTGTACCATATATTTCCATTAAGATCTTTACGTCAAGGGCATACAACATTTCAATTAGTTCCTAAATTTTAACAAAAAATTCAAAGAATTTTCTTAAATATATATATATTATATGCTAAAATATTTTTTGGATTAGATTGGACTCCAAAGGGGTGAGGCCCAAAGCAATTCCGAAAATATTTCGACTTGAAAATTTGAGTCATATTCCAGTCCAAATATTTTTCAGTCCGATCCAATCCAATCCAATAAGAATCGGGACTAGATTAGAATCTCGATTTTTCACATTCCACTTACACCCCTAACTGCAGTCAGATCAAAAAAACAAACCATGTGGAAGTTTGTTATTTATGGTTATCATATTATAAAAGGGAGTGATCACCTTGATCAAATTATCTTTATTTCCTTGATTGATGTCTTTATTGTGGGTACTTTACAAATTGATGTTATTGTTCGTGACAAACAAATATTAATATCGGCTTTTCTCACAAACTTCTATATCCATGAATTTCGACATTTTTGCTACCAATTCACAACTATATATCATACCATATGCTTTGAAAAAACACTATGTTGAAATTTTTTGTTTAGATTTTATTATAGTATTTTGGGCATTTGGTGTTCATTTGTTTTTACAAACAGAAACCGATTTTTTTCTTTTTGCGTGTATAGCGTCTGTTCGTTTTAATATTTTTACAAATTTGGTTCAATGTGACCGGATGGTCCTCATGATTATATAATGCTTATAAGATTTTTCGTCATTATTTTGTTGTATTATTGTCATGTCTACATAATTTTTGAAGTTATTGAAGTTACAAAAGAAGACATCCTGTTTAGAGTGGAAACTAGTAACACGTAGATTTGCCAACACTTACATTGTCATGTTTGGAAGAGTAAAAAAAAAGTTGACCCTAAGAATTAACTGCTAATGAGTTGTACCATATAATTCCATTAAGATCTTTTGAACAAAAGCATGCAACATTTCATTTAGTTTCAAGTTCTTCAATTAATGAGGATTCAAGAGCACATTTCCTTGCTAAAGACCAAGTGATGTACAAATATTTAGACATGTATTATGTTCTTGAACTTCTCAACAGTGGAGAGGTAAATAATTAATATATTTTGCTTTAGGTTGTATTAATATTTATAAATCAATTACTTTTGTTATGTTTTATGTTTGTTGGTGGTTAGCAACAAGATATCCATGAAAAATTAATAACATCAACTTTACAAAATCCGATTGAGCGTACGAAACAAACTCTTGTAGTCTTCAACTTATTAACATGCAATCATACCAAAAAACCAAACCCTGTGGAAATTTGTTTTTTATGGTTATGGTATTTTTAAAAAGATAAGGTTGTTAAATTGTTGAAAGAGAGTGATTATCTTGATTAACTTATCTTAACTTTCTGGATCGCTGCATTAATTGTTGGTGCTTTACAGATGGATATTTTTGCTCGTCACAAAAATATATTAACATTGGTTTTTGTCACAAATCTCTATCACCATGAATTTCAACATTGGCTTTTGCATCCAATTCATTACTATATATCATACCACATGCATTCAAAAATCACCATCTTGAAAGTTTTTGTTTAGGTTTTATTGTAGTATTTTGGGCATTTGGTGTTCAGTTGTTTTTTTTTTAAAAAAAAACGATTTTTTCATTGTGCATGTATTGCGTCTATTGTTTTATTATTTTTACAAATATGGTTCAATGTCAATCGAAGAGACCTCATGCTTATATAATGTTGTAGGATTTTTCGTCATTATTTTGTTATTTTTATATCTTTCATACATAACTTTTGAACCTACAAAAGAAAACATTTTATTTATAGTTGAAACTGAAATACACGTATATATGTCAACATTTACACTAACAAGTTTGGAAGTGGAAAAAGGTGACCCTAAAAAATTGAATTAACTGCTAATGAGTTGTACCATATATTTCCATTAAGATCTTTAGGTCAAGGGCATACCACATTTCAATTATTTCCAAATTTCAACAAAAAGTCAAAGAATTTTATTAAATATACATTAAATATATTATATATTATTTCCAATTTTTTTTATTGTTATGGTATTCAAAAAAAAGATAAGGTTGTTAAGTTGCTGGAACGGAGTGATTATCTTGATTCATTTTTCTTAACTTTCTGGATCCCTGCCTTTATTGCGGGTACTTTACAAATTGACATTTTTATTCGCCACAAAAAAAATATTAACATCGTATTTTGTCACAAACCTCTATCTCCAATCATTTCAACATTGGCTTTTACATCCAATTTATTACTATATATCATACCAAATGTTTTCAAAAATCACCATCTTAATTAAATGTTTTTGTTTAAGATTTATTGTAATATTTTGGGCATTTGGTGTTTAGTTGTTTTTACAAACAAAAATCGATTTTGGTCTTTTTGGATGTATTGCGTCTGTTTGTTTTAGTATATATTTTTACAAATTTAGTTCAATGTAAATCGGATGGTCCTCATGATTATATAATGTTTGCAGGATCAACTTTACAAAATCCAATTGAGCGTATGGAACCAACTCTAGTGGTCTCTTACTTATTACATGCAATCAGACCAAAAAAATAAAGCCATGTGGAAATTTGTTTTTTATGGTTATAGTATTCTAAAAAAAATAAGTTTGTTAAGTTGCTGAAAGAGAGTAATTATCTTGATCAATTTATCTTAACATTCTGGATTGCTGCCTTTATTGCGGATATTTCACAAATTGATATTTTTGCTCGCCACAAAAGAATATCAACATCGAATTTTGTAAGAAACCTCTATTTCCAGGAATCTCAACATTGGCTTTTGCATCCTATTCATTAGTATATATCATACCAAATGCTTTCAAAAATCACCATATTGAAAGCTTTTGTTGTAGTAATTTGGGCATTTGATGTTCAGTTGTTTTTACAAACAAAAATCGATTTTGGTCTTTTTGCTTGTACTGCATCTATTTGTTTTAGTATTTTTACAATTTTAGTTCAATGTGAATCAGAGGGTCCTCGTGATTATATAATGTCTGTAAGATTTTTCATCATTATTTTGTTATATTGTTGTCTTTCGTACATAACTTTTGAACCTACAAGAGAAAACACATATTTAAAAAAGAAACTGGTGGACACGTAGAAATGTCAACATTTACATAAACAAGTTTGGAAGTGGAAGAAGTTGACCCTAAAAATCGAATTAATGACTAATGAGTTGTACCATATATTTCCATTAAGATTTTTAGGTCAAGGGCATACAACATTTCAATTATTTTGTTTTATTGTTGTCTTATCTTATATTATCTTATCTTATGTTATCTTATAAGATCTTATAAAATCTTATATGATCTTATTTGATCTGATCTTATCTTATCTTATATTATAAGATAATTTATTGTGTGTATCTAACATCTTATTTATCTTATCTGATCTTATCTTATCTTATTTTATCTTATAAAATCTTATATAAGTTAAAATAAGTTGAACAAAACGGACCCTAAATATATTATATATTATATATTATATATCACATATTATATATATGATATATTATATATCATATATTATATATTATATATCACATATTATATATATGATATATTATATATCATATATTATATATCATATATCATATATCATATATTATATATATTATATATTATATATTATATATTAACATATTTATTAGACTGGATTGGACTCCAAAGGGGTGAGGCCCAATGTCATTCCAAAAATATTTCGACCCGAAAATTTGAGTTCGAATCCAATCTAAATATTTTTCAGTCTGATCCAATCCAATAAGTTTAGATTGGACTAGATAGGAATATGAACTTTTCGCATTTCACATACACCCCTACCTGCAGTCAGACCAAAAAACCCAAAGCCCGTTGAAGTTTTTTGTAGGGTTATGATATTCTAAAAAAAATAAGGTTGTTAAGTTGTCGAAAGGAAGTGATTATCTTGATCAATTTATCTTCACTTTCCTGATTGTTGCCTTTATTGTGGCTGTTTAGAAATTGATGTTCTGGTTCATGACAAAAAATACTAACATCGGATTTTGTCACAAATCTTTATCTCCGTGAATTTCAACATTGGCTTTTGCAACAAATTCGCTAATATATATCATACCAAGTGCTTTAAAAAATCATCATGTTGAAAGTTTTTGTTTAAATTTTGTTCTAGTATTTTGGCATTTGGGTTTTAGTTGATTTTACAAACAAAATCGATTTTGGTCTTTCTGCATTTACTGCGTTTGTTCATTTCAGCATTCATACAAATTTGGTTCAATGTGACCGGAGGGTCCTCACGATTATATAATGTTTATAGATTTTTTGTCATTATTTTGTTGTATTATTATCTTTTTTACGTAACTTTTGAATCTACAAAAGAAGACATTCTATTTAAAGTTGAAACTAGTATACACGTAGAAATGACAACACTTACATTGTCATGTTTGGAAAAGGAAAAAATTGACCCTAAATAACTGAATTAACAGTTAACGACTTGTACCATATAATTCCATTAAGATCTTTTGGTCTAGAACATGCAACATTTCAATTAATTCCAAGTTCTTTAGTTGATGCGAATTCAAGAGCATATTTCCTTGGTAAAGACCAAACGATGTACAAATATTTAGACGCGTATTTTGTTCTTGAACTCCCCGATAGTGGTGAGTCTAAGTCCAATCTAAATATTTTTCAGTCGGATCCAATCCGATAAGTTTGGATTGGACTAGATAAGAATATAGACTTTTCCCATTTCACTTACACCCCTACCTGCTGTCAGACCAAAAAAAGCAAACCCAGTGGAAGTTTTTTTATGGTTATGATATTCTAAAAAAATAAATAAAGTTGTTAAGTTGCTGAAAGGGAGTGATTATTATCTTGATCAATTTATCTTTACTTTCCTGATCGTTGCCTTTATTGTGGATGTTTAGAAATTGATGTTCTTGTTCATGACAAAAAAATATTAACATCGGATTTTGTCACAAATCTCTATCTCCAGGAATTTCAACTTTGGCTTTTGCATCCAAGTAATTACTATATATCATACCAAGTGTTTTCAAAAATCACCAACTTAAAAGTTTTTGTTTAAGATTTATTGTAGTGTTTTGGGCATTTGGTGTTCAGTTGTTTTTACAAACAAAAACCGATTTTGGTCTTTTTGCATGTACTGCGTCTGTTTCCTTAAGTATTTTAACAAATTTAGTTCAATGTGAATCGGATGATCCTCATGATTATATAATGTTTGTAGGATTTTTTGGTCATTATTTTGTTATATTGTTGTCTTTCGTACATAACTTTTGAACATACAAATTTAGATAAGAAACTAATAGACACGTAAAAATGTCAATACTTACATTAATAAGTTTGGAAGTGGAAAAAGTTGACCCCAAAAAATTGATTTAACTGTTAATAAGTTGTACCATGTATTTCCATTGAGATCTTCAGGTCAAGACATTACAACATTTCAATTAGTTCCAAAATTTCAAGAAAAAAATCAGAATTTTTTTTTAAATATACATTAAATAAATTATATATTATATATTATATGTAAAAATATTTTTCGGACTGGATTGGACTCCAAAGGGGTGAGGCCCAAAGCCATTCCGAAAATATTTCGACTCAAAAATTTGAGTCCAAGTCCAATCTAAATATTTTTCAGTCCGATCCAATAAGTATGGATTGGACTAGATAGGAATCTAGAATTTTCACATTTCACTTACTTGCCAATAGTAATGAGGTAAATGATTATTACAGTTTGCTTTATTTTTTATTTATATTTATAAATTAATGACATTTGTTATTTTTTTGTTTGTTGGTGGTTAGCAATAACAAGATCTACATGAAAAAGAAATAACATCAATTTACGAAATCTAATTGAGGGTATGGAACCAACTCTTATGGTCTCCTACTTATTACATGCAATCAGACCAAAAAAAACCAAACCATGTGGAAATTTGTTTATTATGGTTATGGTATTCTAAAAAAAATAAAGTTTATAAATTGCTGAGAGAGAGTGATTATCTTGATCAATTTATCATAACTTTCTCGATCATTGCCTTCATTGCGGGTACTTTACAAATTGATATTTCTGTTCGCCACAAAAAGATATTAACATCGGATTTTGTCACAAATCTCTATCTTTAGGAATTTCAACATTGGCTTTTGCATCCAATTCATTACAATATATGATACCAAGTTCTTTCAAAAATCACTATCTTGAAAGCTTTTGTTTAGGATTTATTGTAGTATTTTGGGCATTTGGTGTTCAGTTGTTTTTACAAACAATAATCGATTTTGATCTTTTTGCATGAACTGCGTCTGTTTGTTTATAATTTTTACAAATTTAGTTTAATGTGAATCGGATGGTCCTCATGATTATATAATGTTTGTAGGATTTTTCGTAATTATTTTGTTATATTTTTGTCTTTCGTACATAACTTTTGAACCTACAAAAGAAAACACATATATAGAGAAGAAACTGGTAGAGACGTAGAAATGTCAACACACATTAACAAGTTTGGAAGTGGAAGAATTTGACCCTAAAAAATTGAATTAACTGCTAATGAGTTATACCATATATTTCCATTAAGATCAGGTCAAGGACATACTTCCTCCGTTTCAAATTACTCGCTACACTTTCTATATTGGGAAGTTTCATATTACTTGCTACACTTCTTTTTTTTTCCCTTAGATGGTAAGTTTTAAGCTATAAATTTACCAAACTATCCTTACTAAAAATATTAAACAACACTTAATTATACCTAACCATCAAGATTAATTTATAAACGAAAACCCACCACCCATCCCAACCCTTTCCCCCAACATTATCAACAACTCAACCCCTTCTCTCTCCTGCATTATCCCAACCCCTATCTCTCTCCTCTCACCACCACATCACCACCACCATCAACCTCTCTTTCTATTTCTTTCTCCTCTCTCCACCACCACCCACCTATTTCTCTCTCCTCCCTCCACCACCACCCACCTCTTTCTCAACATCTTTACCTCACTCTCTCTCCTCTTCCTACCACTACCATCTTCACGCTGTCAGGCCGGCCACGTCAACCGCCACCACCGCCTCGTACCTTGACGCTCATCCTCTTCACCTCTTCCTCTCTACTCGCGATGTTTACCACCACCACCCGTTTCTCTCTCCTCTCTCCACCACCACCCACCTCTTTATCTCCATTCTCCACCACCACCCACTTTGACAACCACCACACCTAAAATTCAAACAGGCCACAACACAACCTTAATTAACCACCCCTAAAATTCCAGATATGGGTTTGAATTAGTGGGTTAGAACCATCATCATTATCTTCATCATATTTTCCTTCAAAGTATTAAGGAACTTTTTTCTCTCTCCTTGAATTAGGGCTTTGTGGTTCGAATTTGGGTTTTCGTGGTGGTTGTGGTGGTTTGTTTAGTTAGGTTAAGGTGGTGTCGGCGGTCACTATGTGGTTGGGTTTGTGGTCGTGAGGGGCGTTTCTGTGGTGGTGGTAAGGGTGGTTATGTGGTGGTGGTGCTAAGGGCGATTATGTGGTGGTGGTGAGGACGGTTATGCGGTGGTGGTAGTAGAAGTGTTGGTAGTTGGTGGTGAGGGAGGCCATTGGTGGTGGTTGCTTTAGATTCTAAATTACACCTAATCACATACCCCTCATATAACTAATATCACACTAACAAAAATTGCCTAGGAAACCGTAAAAAAAGAAGTGTAGCGAGTAATTTGAAACGGAGGAAGTACAACGTTTCAATTAATTCTAAATTTTGAACAAAAAAAAATCAAAGAATCTTTTTACATATACATATAATATATTATATATTATATGCTAAAATATTTTTTGGACTAGATTGGACTCCAAAGGGGTGAGGCCCAAAGCAATTGCGAAAATATTTCAATTCAAAAATTTGAGTTCTATTCTAGTCCAAATATTTTTCAGTCCGATCCAATCCATTCCAATAAGTTTGGATTAGACTAGATAGGAATCTGGACTTTTTGCATTCCACTTACACCCCTATACCTGTAGTCAGACAAAAAAAAACCCTGTGGATGTTTATTTCTTATGGTTATGATATTAAAAAAAAGTGTGTTAAGTTTCTAAAAGAGAGTGATTATCTTGATCAATTTATCTTTACTTTCATGGTAGTTGCCTTTATTGTGGGTCTTTACCAATTGGTGTTCTTGTTGATGACAAAATATTAACATCGGATTTTGTCACAAATCTCTATCTCCATGAATTTCTACCTTGGCTTTTACATCCAATTCACTAATATATATCATACCAAGTGCTTTCAAAACTCACCATCTTGAAAGTTTTGTTTTGAATTTTATTGTAGTGTTTTGGGCATTTGGTGTTCAGTTGTTTTTACAAACAAAATCGATTTTGGTCCTTTTGCATGTTCTGCGTCTGTTCGTTTTAGTATTTCTACAAATTTGGTTCAATGTGACCGGAGGGTCCTCATGATTATATAATGTTTATAAATTTTTCGTCATTACTTTGTTGTATTATTGTCTTTCCTACGTAACTTTTGAAGCTACAAAAGAATACATTTTATTTAGAGTTGAAACTAGTAGACACATAGAAATGCCAACACTTACATTGTCATCTTTGGAAGAGGAAAAAGTTCACCCTAAATAACTCAATTAGTTGCTAATGAGTTGTACCATATAATTCCATTATGATCTTTTGGTCAAGAGCATGCAACATTTCAATTAGTTCCAAGTTCTTCAATTGATGAGGATTCAAGAATTTTTTCAAACCTCTATCTCCATCGATGCCTTTATTGTAGATACTTTACAAATTTATGTTCTTGGTCGTCAAAAAAAAATATTAACATCAGATTTTGTCACAAACCTCTTGGCGGGCTCTTGTCGTGAGAGTCACCAAATATAAATTTCTCCTACTCTCTTTTACAAATAAATGTAGATAGGAAGTAGGGTTCGTATCCACAGGGAAATGGGGAAAGCAAGTGTATTTAATGAAACTGATCACCTAGATATCTTTACGTGATGAACAATCGAGGACAATGGGGGATTTGGGATTAAATCAAAATCTAGACGAGCAAACAAGATGAAAAATTAATTAGTGGAAGTCAATAATAACGAAGTTAGGGTCCAGTTGATATCCACTTCTACGGATCTATTTATCGATTCACTACAAGCCTACTCAATTCTTGGTTGATTATCGTTAAGGACCGAATCCTCCGTTCTCTCAAGTTTTAGTTAAGTAAGTACGAGCTGCGCATTACAAAATCCTAATTCTCAATCAACCTCTCCTAGCGTCGAGATTCAAACTAAGAATCGCATTAAGAATAGAGAACCGATAATATTGCCGATATTTAAACAAGCGCTAAGCATTCAACAACTTGTCTAGCTTAACTAGATTCAATCAATAATGTTCAGCGTAAATCAAGAGAACCTAGCTTACTACAACATGGTTAAGCATATAACATCAGATTATATCCGAAACCTAGCATTAAATCAACAACAAACATCAACTAGTAGTACTCCTAGCTAATCCAAGTCATGACCATAAACATTAATATTGAAAGCTAGACAATAACCAAGATAGAGAGTAAGAGAAAGAGTAAATCTTAAAATAAACCGTCAAAAGCTTCCTTCAACCATTCCCAAGAGAGTTTAAGCTATAATTTCCATGCTTCTTGTCCAAAATACAAAAGTGAAATACATAGAGCTCAATGGAAGATGAAAACTAGAAAACTAAAACAAAAGGGAGGAGTTCTTTTCTCTAAGAATGGCTAACCCCTTAGGGTTATGCATATTGTCCTATTTATACTCCCAAAAGAAACTATAACGAAAAAGAAGAAGAAAGTTACAAGTTGTCTAAGTCGGCAACTTAGCCGACTTTGCCCAGCGCCAGGGGTCGCGAGGTGCGGCATACTTCGCGAGGTGCGACATAAGGTGCGAGTATGGTCGCACCTCGTATTTTGCGACGGACACAAACGAACCACAATCATACCCAGGTCGCGAGGTGCGGTACAGGTCGCGAGGTGCGACCTGGGCTTGACTTGAACTTGCTTGCTGCTTGGCTGGCCAGAAAGATGATGTTGCCGATGCTGTCCAATGATGTTCATGTGCTGCTTGCGTTGATGCAGCTCCCAACAACTCCAAACACTCACATCCAACACTAATACGACGACTCCAAAGGCTCACAATGTCGTACCTTAACACTCTCTTACAACTTCAACCATAAACATCCGCTAAAGCCTAAAAGTGCGCTAATGCCCATGACTACGACCAAGCCTTCCATCCAAAAAACATCTAAAACAACGTAAAAACCCCGATAAACTTGAACACATCAAATACCCCCACACTTATCATATCCTCTGTAGACATGCTGGTACTCGATCCCTGTGATTGGCCTTGCGGCCGAAAACATGGAGCTCCTTGCTCCGGTGCCCTCGAATAAGGAGGTGGTGGGCGGTTATCTTTCCGTGCCTGGCGCTTGGTTCCCTGATGAATTCCCGTACCTCAAATTAGGATGATCTCGCCATCCCGGATTGTAGGTACCAGAATATGGATCATATATTTTCTGGAAACCTTGGCCCTGAAAACCGACCGCCTTAACCTCTTCACTCGGTTCTTCTTGTAGATGAGGGCAAAAATCAGTTGGATGATTTGAAGAGCAAATGCCACAAGCCTTTACTTGGTGAGTTTTCTCTTTCACTATGAATTCTCGCATCACGGATGTGAGAGCTTGCACCTGATCTTCCAACTTAGAAGAACTAGAACCCTCGGCGACCACACGTCGAGTTCCAGACCTTCTACTAAACTGCATCGAGCTTTCAGCAAGCTCATTTAACAGTTCCTTAGCAGCGAGTGCAGTTTTATTCACAATGGATCCACCACTTGCTGCATTAACCATCCTAGCATCCTCATCACATAAGCCATTATAGAAATATAGCACCAAATATCCATCTGAATAACCGTGATATGGGCAGCTAGCACATAACTTCTTAAACCTCTCCCAATACTCGTAAAAAGACTCATCACCCCGTTGCTCAATGTTACTTATCTCCTTCTTCAATGTAGATAATTTAGAAGTGGGAAAGTATTTCTCGAGAAAGCTCTTTTTCAATTGTGCCCAAGTGGTGATGCTGCCAGCCGGAAGGTAGTACATCCAGTCCTTTGCTGCGTCTTTTAGCGAAAAGGGGAAGGCTTTAAGCTTGATTCTGTCTTCTGAAACTCCACTTGGTTTCATGTTGCTGCATACCACATGAAACTCTGACAATTGTTTATTTGGATCTTCACCATTTAGCCCATGGAATGAGGGAAGCAAATGTATCAACCCCGACTTTAGCTCAAATGTGTCCCCCACTTCCGGTTCCGGAAATGTGATACACAAAGGCTGTTGGTCAAGGTTAGGAGCAGTGAGCTCCTTTAAAGTGCGGTGCTCAACTCTAGGAGGCATCTCTTCTTCAAATTCAAGCGAAAAAGGGAGCTCTCTAAAGCCTTCACGCAATTCTCTTCTCAACCTGAAAAGGGTTAGTTCTAGATCTCGATCGTACTGCAAAGGCTCTTGGTTAGTAGCACGAGTATTAACCATAAACAAAAACCATAAGCAATACAATCCAAAAACATACACTAAATACAAACAAGTAACACCGTTTCCCCGGCAACGGCGCCAAAATTTGGCGGGCTCTTGTCGTGAGAGTCACCAAATATAAATTTCTCCTACTCTCTTTTACAAATAAATGTAGATAGGAAGTAGGGTTCGTATCCACAGGGAAATGGGGAAAGCAAGTGTATTTAATGAAATTGATCACCTAGATTTCTTTACGTGATGAACAATCGAGGCAATGGGGGATTTGGGATTAAATCAAAATCTAGACGAGCAAACAAGATGAAAAATTAATTAGTGGAAGTCAATAAGAACGAAGTTAGGGTCCAGTTGATATCCACTTCTACGGATCTATTTATCGATTCACTACAAGCCTACTCAATTCTTGGTTGATTATCGTTAAGGACCGAATCCTCCGTTCTCTCAAGTTTTAGTTAAGTAAGTACGAGCTGCGCATTACAAAATCCTAATTCTCAATCAACCTCTCCTAGCGTCGAGATTCAAACTAAGAATCACATTAAGAATAGAGAACCGATAATATTGCCGATATTTAAACAAGCGCTAAGCATTCAACAACTTGTCTAGCTTAACTAGATTCACTCAACAATGTTCAGCGTAAATCAAGAGAACCTAGCTTACTACAACATGGTTAAGCATATAACATCAGATTATATCCGAAACCTAGGATTAAATCAAGAACAAACATCAACTAGTAGTGCTCCTAGCTAATCCAAGTCATGACCATAAACATTAATATTGAAAGCTAGACAATAACCAAGATAGAGAGTAAGAGAAAGAGTAAATCTTACAATAAACCGTCAAAAGCTTCCTTCAACCATTCCCAAGAGAGTTTAAGCTATAATTTCCATGCTTCTTGTCCAAAATACAAAAGTGAAATACATAGAGCTCAATGGAAGATGAAAACTAGAAAACTAAAACAAAAGGGAGGAGTTCTTTTCTCTAAGAATGGCTAACCCCTTAGGGTTATGAATATTGTCCTATTTATACTCCCAAAAGAAACTATAACGAAAAAGAAGAAGAAAGTTACAAGTTGTCTAAGTCGGCAACTTAGCCGACTTTGCCCAGCGACAGGGGTCGCGAGGTGCGGCATACTTCGCGAGGTGCGAGTATGGTCGCACCTCGTATTTTGCGACGGACACAAACGAACCACAAACATACCCAGGTCGCGAGGTGCGGTACAGGTCGCGAGGTGCGACCTGGGCTTGACTTGAACTTGCTTGCTGCTTGGCTGGCCAGAAAGATGATGTTGCCGATGCTGTCCAATGATGTTCATGTGCTGCTTGCGTTGATTCAGCTCCCAACAACTCCAAACACTCACATCCAACACCAATACGACGACTCCAAAGGCTCACAATGTCGTACCTTAACACTCTCTTACAACTTCAACCGTAAACTTCCGCTAAAGCCTAAAAGTGCGCTAATGCCCATGACTACGACCAAGCCTTCCATCCAAAAAACGTCTAAAACAACGTAAAAACCCCGATAAACTTGAACACATCACCTCTATCTCCAAGAAATTTCAACATTGGCTTTCGCATCAAATTCATTACTATATATCATACCAAGTGCTTTCAAAAATCAACATCTTGAAAGTTTTTGTTTAAGATTTATTGTAGAATTTTGGGCATTTGGTGTTCAGTTGTTTTTACAAACAAAAACCGATTTTGGTCTTTTTGCATGTACTGTGTCTGTTTGTTTCAGTATTTTTATAAATTTGGTTCAATGTGAATCAGAGGGTCCTCATGATTATATGATGTTTATTGGATTTTCTGTCATTATTTTCTTATATTGTTGTCTTTCATACATAACTTTTGAAAATATAAAATAAGATATCCTATTTAGAGTTGAAACTGGTAGATACGTAGAAATGTCAACTCTAGAGATGGCAATGGGTCGGGTTTGGATCGGGTCCACCTGGACCCAGATCCCGTTTATTTTTTACGGACCTAGACCTGTTGGGTCTAGAATTTTCAGACCCAGACCCATATCCGCTGGGTCTAGCGAGTCCACGGGTCCTATTTGGATCCTAATGGGTCCTTTTTAGTTTTTAGTTTTCATCACATTTTTAAATCTATGTAATTGTTTCTCCCTAATTTATAGGTGATGCATCCATGTGTAAAGCATTAACTAGTGTTAAATGGAGTCACAACACTAACGAGTTCACAAAATTACAACTTATAAAACCTTATAGTTTAGGTAAACCTTTATATATATATATGGGACTGCGGGTTGGGTCTGGCATGTGGACCCGGACCTAGACCCGACCCATGCTCTCTAGGACCTAGACCCAACCCAGACCTGTTGGGTCTAAAAACTTTAGACCCAGATCTATAAATGGGCGGGTCCTAGTGGGTCTGGGTCAGGTCCAAGACCCATTGCCATCTCTAGTTGCATCTCACGCACCTGAACCAATTGAAACCTCCATTGATATTGTTGACACGCACTTGAACAAATAGACATTTTCATTTCAATGAGAAAGAGAAGAAATCATTTAGGGGAAAGAGATAGAAACAAAATAGGAGAGGTTATAAAATCAGTTATATAGAAGTAGGTTTAGGTGGGAGAAAAAAGGAGGGCAAGTAGAGTAGGAGAAAATGGAGGGAAAGTAGAGTAGGAAAAAAATGGAGGGAAAAACGGAAAATAAGTAAAGGGTTATGAAAATTAGGGCATAATTAAACGTTTGGTTAACGTTCACTTTATGGAACTAATTAACATTAAATTACAGTGGTATTGTGTGTAAGCAAAAAAAAGGGTATTAAATGGAAAAGTCAATAGTACAATGGTACAATATAGAATTTCTCTAATAGATATATAATTATGTATTGGTAAAAGATGATAAAAATTCGATATTATTATAGTACTCATTGAGTAGACGAGTCAAATAACACCCAAATGACTATGTCTTTTCTTGTACAGTTTTCACCAAATGCCCCTGAGTAATTTTTTTCACCAAATACCTCTACACTTTCCACAATTTACCATACACCCCTAAGCTCTAAAAGATACTCAGAATTCCCTTAATGACTAACAACAATTATATTTATCAGTTATTAACCCCTAATTCTGTTTATTGACCCTAACTTTCTCCCTTTCCTTTTTATTCCTTAATAAATATTTCTATGACAACCACCATAACACACACACACACACTCTCTCTCTCTCTCTCTCTTCACCCCACCCCACCCTTCCTACACTATTGTCCAACGCTCCTTGCTCCACCACCACCATTGCCGCTGCTGAGCACCCCCTTTTCTCTCTCCTCTTTTCGAACCCCTCTTTACCGTCCACACCCACAAACGCCAAGGCCGCCACCATGACAAAACCACACACACAAATGCCCCCCTCAACAACTCCCCACCACCTCCACCAGCCTTCACTGCAGTCACCTCTCATGCACCTCTCTTCGATGTTCGTTCTCTCTCTCCTCTCAATTTCCCCCAAATTCTGGGGTTTCATCTTCAAATCAAAACATTTTCTCTCTCATGTAGGAATTTAGATGCTTAATGCGAAAAACGAGTATCACATACTCAAACATCTAACACCAAGATCTTTGCATAATTTAACATGAATCTATAAAGAGTATAAAATATACCTCTTGATGCGTGAATTCCACTGCCACCCCGAGCCATCTAGTGGAGATCCTTTAGAACATCAAACGTCGTTCCTCTAGTGTTGGTCCACGAACAACCCTTAGATCACCACGTATGCTATTACAGAAGAGAGAAGAATCCTCTTGCTTTTGAGGTGTATGATGGCCAAATGAGGAGAGAGAGGAGAGCAAAGAAAATCAGATTTTCTTCTCTAAAATGATGTAAAATGACTACTCTCCTTTGTAACCCCCATATCATTATATAAGGTGGTTACAAAGAGGTGTTTTCATGAGGCTTTATTTTGCCTTATAATGTCATACATTATGAGCATAATAAACTCATGAGTTACAACTCTTCCATCATAAAACCGCCCACCCCATTTCACAAATGGATTTGGGTAATATCCAAGGGTTGTCACATTGTGTGACCTCATAGGACCCAATACATATTAGTAGTTGGCCTAAATATACTAGCACAACAAACCGCAATTAGCTTCTAGCAAAACGTTGCGGTCACCTAATATCATTGAATATATTATCTTTATAATTTGTCCATATACATTTAGTTTGTTACACTTGATCGAGGACAAAATCCTTCAATCTCCCACTTGCCTAAGAATAAGTGTGTAACCTTCAAACTCCTTAAGTCGCTTAATGTCTAACTTGATGACATGGTAACATCATATGTAAACCATACCAATATTCAAGTTGTTTCTTGAAATCCGAGTTTGAACTGTCGAAACAAATTAAATGATTAACTCCTTAATCCATTTGAGACGGCCATGCATTTTCAGTTTTCGCTCTTCAAGAGGCCAAGACACCAATCCTAACTCTTAGGAGGACTTTATCCAGTCTTGTATAACCAAAACTCCCACTCAATTCGTAGCAGTTCCGATCACTGCTTTTATAGCCTCCTTTTACGGCACGACGTTTTGCAGTGTCAAAAACATACTAATCCTTAAGTAAGAATAGTGTCATACTCATGTCTAAGGAATCCACTAAATATATTAATGAGATTCTCATAAACCTTTTAGAGAACTCCCACTAGGTCTGCCCAACGTGTATCAACTATACACGCCTATGCAAATGACTAGACATCTCTATGTCCCCATAGCCCATGAAACTGTGCTATCAATCAACTTACAATCTAGTCCATGAAACAAAATCATTTACGTTCAATTTTAATGATTCGAACTAGGGACCAAGGTAAAATATAACTCCTGTTCACTAGATAGGGTTTCATTCGTCAAATCACATATTTGACAATCCTAACAAACGTTATAAAATACTTTGAACGTTTTATTTAATACTAAACTAAGATTAAATAAGAACAGAACCTTTTATTGATAAACATAACCAAACATATCACAAGAGTAACTATAACTGTGAACTTATTAAAAGTAAATAGTACACAATCAAAGCCACTCTCCTACATGCTTAAGTCCTATAGCCCTAGTATGACTCTCATGCTTAGGCTGAGGCAATGGTTTAGTCAAAGGATCAGCGACATTGCTATTCGTATGAACTTTGCTAACTATTACATCTTTTCTCTCAACGATTTCTCGAATGAGATGAAACTTCCTAAGTACATGTTTACACCTTTGATGTGATCTTGGTTCCTTAGACTGAGCTATGGCACCATTGTTATCACAATGTAAAACAATACCATCTCCAACACTAGGCACTACTCCTAGCTCCAGAATGAACTTCTTCATCCAAACGGCTTCCTTTCTTTGCATCCGCATGACAATGTACTCAGCTTCTGTTGTAGAATCAGCTACAGTACTCTGCTTTGAACTTTTCCAGCTCACTGCCCCTCCATTTAGACAAAAGATGAAACCAGATTGGGATCGAAAATCATCTTTGTCAGTTTGGAAGCTTGCATCTGCGTAACCCTCAACAATTAACTCACTTTCACCTCCATACAATAAGAAATTATCCTTAGTCCTTCGTAAGTACTTTAGGATATTCTTAGCTACACTCTAGTGTGCGTCTCCTGGATTTGATTGGAATCTGCTACACATGCTCAAGGCATATGAAACATCTGGGCGAGTACAAATCATGGAGTACATAATGGACCCTATAGCTGAAGCATAAGGAACATTACTCATTCGCTTAATCTCATCAGGCCCAGAAGGACACTGAGTCTTACTAAGCGAAACACCATGTTGCATGGGTAGAAAACCTCTTTTAGAGTTTTCCATATTGAACTTAGTAACGATCTTATCTATATAAGTTCGTTGGTTAAGTCCAATCATCCTCTTAGACCTATTCCTATAGATCTTGATCCCCAAAATGTTCTCAGCGTTTCCAAGGTCTTTCATAGAAAAACAACTCTTCAACCATTCCTTAACTGAATCAAGCATGGGAATGTCGTTTCCTATGAGAAGTAGGTCATCTACATATAAGACCAAGAAAACTATGTTACTCCCACTTTCCTTCTTGAAAGCACAAGACTCTTCTCCGTTTTTGAGAAAACCAAACAGCTTGATTGCTTCATTAAAACGAAGATTCCAACTCCGGGATGCTTGCTTCAATCCATAAATGGACTTTTGAAGCTTACATACCCTCCTAGGATATTCTGGATCCACAAAACCTTCCGGTTGTGTCATATACACATCCTCTTTCAAGAACCCACTCAAGAAAGCGGTTTTAACATCCATTTGCCAAATCTCATAATCATAAAAGGCAGCAATCGCTAGGAGTATCCGAATGGATTTAAGCATTGCTACTGGTGAAAAGGTTTCGTCATAGTCTATACCATGAACTTGCTTGAACCCTTTTCCAACCAACCTTGCTTTGTAAACCTGAATGTTACCATCCTTGTCTGTTTTCACTTTGAAAACCCATTTGCAACCAATGGGTGTAACCCCATCGGGCAAATCCATCAAGTCCCATACTTGATTTTCAGACATAGATGCCATTTCGGACCTCATGGCTTCAAGCCATTTTTTGGAGTCTTCACTCATCAAAGCTTGCTTGTAGGTAGTAGGTTCCTCAAATTCTAAAATCATTATCTCAGAACTTTCGGTTAACAAGAAATCAACAAACTTTTTGTTTGGTATTCTTGATCTACTAGTCCTACGAGGGGCTGGAACAGGAGAAATATTCTTCTCAACAATTTGAGAATTTTCGCACGAATTAGATTCGAGTGGGACAGTAGGAGGTTCGTGTACAGGATGCACGTCCTCCAACACTTGGTCAGTTATGGGAGAAGATTCCTCTAAAGGAGGAATTACTTCAAGCTCCACAGCTGCCACTTGTGCTTCTGACTCTAACATAGGTTGAACTATGTTCGTTTGTTGCTTTTCTCGAACCTCTTCGAGAAATATATTACTCCCACTTGCCTTTTTGGAAATAAAATCTTTTTCCAAAAAGACACCACGACGAGCAACAAACACTTTGCCCTCAGTTTGATGGTAGAAGTAATAGCCCTTGGTCTCTTTAGGATAACCCACAAAGAAACACTTATCTGATTTAGGGGCGAGTTTATCTGAAAGTAAACGTTTTACATAAACCTCACAACCCCAAATACGTAGAAAAGACAAACATGGAGTTTTTCCACTCCACATCTCATATGGTGTTTTTTCTACTGCCTTTGATGGAGTTCTATTAAGTGTGAAAGTAGCAGTTTCGAGAGCATATCCCCAGAAGGAGATGGGAAGATCAGCAAAACTCATCATAGACCGAACCATATCAAGTAGAGTTCGGTTCCTCCTTTCGGATACACCATTCAACTGAGGTGTTCCAGGTGGAGTGAGTTGTGAAAGAAGTCCACAACTCTTCAAGTGATCACTAAACTCTTGGCTCAAATATTCACCACCACGATCGGATCGTAGTGCTTTAATTGTTTTGCCAAGCTGGTTTTGGACTTCATTCTGGAATTCTTTGATTTTTTCAAACGATTCCGACTTATGCTTCATTAAATAGACATATCCATATCTACTTAAATCATCAGTAAAAGTAATGAAGTACCCAAACCCTCCCCTAGCTTTTGTGCTCATTGATCCACACACATCAGTATGTATTAGACCCAATAGATCACTGGCCCTTTCACCCTTTCCAGTAAAAGGTGACATTGTCATTTTACCCATTAAACATAATTCACATACATCAAATGGCTCAAAGTCAAAAGATGTTAGAAGTCCATCTTTATGTAACTTCTGAATGCGTTTCGCGTTTATATGTCCTAAACGACAATGCCATAAGTAAGTAGGATTAGTATCGCTTGATCTATGTTTTTTGCTGTCTATGTTAAGGACATCTTTGTCTAAGTCTAGGAAATATAGACCATTAGACCTTTTAGCAATGGCATAAAACATTGAATTCAAATAAACATAGAAACAACCTTTCTCAATTGTAAATGAAAACCCTTCATTATCCAAAACAGGAATAGAAATAATGTTTTTGGTAATAGCAGGAACATAATAATAGTTATTTAAGCTCTAATGTTAAACCAGAAGGCAAAGGTAGACTATAAGTCCCAACTGCAACGGCCGCAACCCTTGCACCATTTCCAACGCGTAGTTCTACCTCCCCTTTAGCCAAGGTTCTACTCCTTCTTAGTCCCTGCACATTCGAAGTAATGTGAGAAACACAACCGGTATCAAATACCCAAGAAGTAGATGTTGCTAAAGTAATGTCAATGACATAAATACCTGAAGAAGAAGCCCCAGAATTCTTATCATTCAGATACTTCGGGCAGTTACGCCTCCAATGGCCTATTTGACCACAATGGAAGCACTTGGCATTTGCGGCCACCTTTGGCTTTGCTTTTGCCTGTGGCTTATCAGCAGTCTTAGCGGCAACTTGCTTTCCCTTGTCTTGCTTTTTCTTGCCAGCCCATTCCTTCTTAAAACCCTTCCCCTTTTGAACCATAAGAACTTCCTTCTTAGGTGCAACAGAGATGTTTTGCTCGGCAGTCATGAGCATCCCAGGTAACTCGGCAAGGGCTTTCGACACCCCATTCATATTGAAGTTCAACCTAAACTGGTTAAAGCCTTCATGAAGTGAGTGTAGTATGATGTCAGTAGCCAACTCTTGGCTACAAGGAAAGCCCAACCTCTCCATTGCCTCGAAATAACCAATCATTTCGAAGACATGAGTGGCGACTGGCTTGCCTTCGACTAACGCACACTCAAGAATATCCTTGTGAGTTTCATACCTCTCTATCCGAGCTTGTTGCTGAAACATGGTTTTCAGCTGTCGGATAATACTGTAGACATCCAAACTTGCAAACCTCTTTTGAAGGCTTGGTTCCATAGCCGCGAGCATAAGGCAAGTAACAATTACTGACCTTTCTGCAACGGCCTTATGGGCTGCCGTTTCGGCTTCAGTAGAGGTGGTTGTTAAAACCGGGATCGGGGTTTCAAGAACATCCTCTCGACCTTCGGATCTAAGAACAATTCTCAGATTCCTTTCCCAATCAAGGAAGTTATTCCCGTTCAACTTATCCTTATCAAGGATTGAACGTAAGTTAAAAGGTGAATTATTGTTGTTACCAGACATGATATCTACATAGAAGATGCAAAAGTAATAAGTATGTTTATCATTATTAGCTTTTAACAAATTTTAAACACTTTAAAATAAAATCTATGCACTTGACCAATTTTAAATGTGTCTCTTTTGAATCAAGTGATTCTAAGATCCTATCAAACATGATTTATAAGTGGACTTTGGCCTCAACATAAAACGAAATTTAAAAGGTAAGTAAACTCTTTTACTAATTACAACAATTGTAATTCTTAGTTGATGGGTGATTGCTAAGGTGATGAAAGCTCCCAGGTAAGGAAGTTACCCACAACGTTGGGGAAACCCTTCCTAATCCTAGACAGAGCTTGTCACCCAAACACAAAAACCCAACCCTTTGCTTCAAAATCCAAAACCGTTTTGATGATTTTGTTGGGCCAAACCAAACTAAACATGCAAATTTCGGAAATTTACTCTACTTAGCCCAAGATTGGAAGTAACACTCTGCTTTGGCAGAACCTATTACTAATGATCAAGATTTTAGTAGATGTTTATTTGGAATTATTAGGTTTAGGGACCTAAGTAAATTGTTATGTGATTTAATTACTAGTGAACTCATTGCAAAAATAAATCACATGCATAATAAAACTTAGAAAGCATTCAAAAACAATAATTTAAATGCATAAAGTAAAATGTGATCCTAGTATAGCCCCTAACCCTAAAGACTACTCTTTAAGGTCTCCTTTCTTGAATCACCATGGATCTCCATCCTTGAACCACTTCAACTTGAATAATTATTTGGAATTTAAACTAATATTACAAAAATACCAACGATGCATAGATCGTATTTAAATTACAAAAATACATTAACGATACACAGATAGTAATTTCTATCCAAATTTGGACCATACTAGTCACCGCATGCATCCATAATATCATATATATAAAACATGCATTTTAATCAACTTATAAAATAAATTATTATGCTTCAACAACGTTAAAACTTAATAACATCAACCAAATTTAATCTCATATTAAATTAAATGGTTAGTACCTCTAGACAAATTCAATCATATTAGAATTTATCTCCCAAGGGCTTTAAAATATTAATCTAACAATTTAATCAACTATTAAATTTAAAGAAAAATACATAAACACTCTAAGGCACCACATATATTTTAATCATATTAAAACATAAAAACATAGCATGACATTTAATCACAAATACTAGCACGAAAGAATTAATCAACTTATTAAAACTAACATCCTAACATAAAATTAAATGTCACAAAATGAAACTCCCAACATAATTTTAATTCATTTAAGTATTAACATAGGATACCATGCATAATAACTTATTATGCATTAAGGGATAAACGGATCTTAAAGTTTTTATCCGTTGAAGGAGAGACGAGCCAAAGGTGGCAGACTCGCGATGGTCGTCGCGGCTCGCGAGAAGCGTTCTGCTTCTGAGTTTCCGATCTCAATTCACGTAATTTTAATCGAAATACGTATGATTTTCTTTATACATTAAAACACTTTTATGCATAACTAAATCAGATTTGGCCTCAAATTCAAGAATTCATGCTATGAAATTATACATAATCAAATTAAGCATAAAAAACTCAAAGCATGCAATTCATGAATCATACATATATACATCATATTCTAATTAACAATTTAACTAAAACATGAAACAATATAACAAATATATATATATATATATATATATATATATATATATATATATATATATATATATATATGTACCATACTCCTACTAGAATAAAATCCAATTTTATTCATGCAAACAATATCCTCATGCTAATACCCTCCCCTAAATGAATTAAAATAAAGGACAACATTTATCAACATGATCATATTAATCTATGCAATAGGCTAACTGATACCACTGTAGGAATTTAGATGCTTAATGCGGAAAACGAGTATCACATACTCAAACATCTAACACCAAGATCTTTGCATAAATTAACATGAATCTATAAAGAGTATAAAATATACCTCTTGATGCGTGAATTCCACTTCCACCCCGAGCCTTCTAGTGGAGATCCTTTAGAACGTCAAACGTCGTTCCTCTAGTGTTGGTCCACGAACAACCCTTAGATCACCACGTATGCTAGTACGGAAGAGAGAATCCTCTTGCTATTGAGGTGAGAGATGACCGAATGAATGGGAGAGATGGGAGCAAAAGAAAATCAGATTTTCTCTTACTAAAAATGATGTAATCCCAATCACCTTTGTAACCCCCATATGATTATGTAGAGTGGTTACAAAGAGATGATTCATGAGGCTTTATTTTGCCTCATAATGTCATACATTATGAGCCTAATAAACTCATGAGTTACAACTCTTCCATCCATCATAAAAACCGCCCAACCCATTTCACAAATGGATTTGGGTAATATCCAAGGGTTGTCACATTGTGTGACCTCATAGGACCCAATACATATTAGTAGTTGGCCTAAATATACTAGCCCCACAAACCGCAATTAGCTTCTAGCAAAACGTTGCGGTCACCTAATATTATTGAATATATTATCTTTATAATTTGTCCATATACATTTAGTTTGTTACACTTGATCGAGGACAAAATCCTTCACTTTCTTGTACGGTGATAAAGTCTCACCTCACTTTCTCCTCACTATCTCTCTCATCTTCGATCACTGTACTTGCATCACAATTTCAATATTTCTCTGTCTTTTGAGGACAATCTTTCTCCTCTGTTTTTTTAGGACATTCTCTCTCCTCTTCTATGTCTTTCATAAATTGTGATTTTTTTTGAGAAATATCCAGATGATGCTATGTAACAAGTAGCCATGTAGCAATTTTAGACTGTTGTTGTTGTTTTTTTTTTTGTTTTTTTTGTTTATCATAGGTTATGGCATTGTTGAATTTTGCCCTTATAAGTTATAAATGACTAGCCGAAAGTTGTGTACGAAAATTTTCTATAGAAACGACACATTAATCTCTGTTTTGTATTTTTATTTATGTAATTAATTATTGCAAGTTTAAAATCTTTTTAAAAATAATAATGCAATATTACCTATTATTAAAAATTTATCTACATACTGGTAAAATATGTCACATGTAATTGTCAGACAAATATACATTGTAATTCCATCTCTTAAATTAGAAAAACAAGTTTCTAATAAGTGATTTCATTAGTTGGTTGAATCAAACACTTCATAAAAGTAACACTTCACTATTGCCATTCCTTTTCTTATTAGATTACATCCATTTCCATTCCACAACATTGAACCAAACACCCCCTAATGGGCTAGCTTCATCGAAAGTTGGAATAACAAGTATAAGTCCAATAAATTAAACTTACTTTCTCTCTCATTCTATCTTAATTTTTTATGTTTTTTTAGAGATTTAAAAAGAATTTGGTAACATGTTTTAAGCATCATATAACACTGAAACAAATATCATGATATAAAATATAGTTTTGCCACTAATGACTAACTATAACCTTAATCATAACCGAATAAATCAATAAATATAATTAAGAAATAAATCATCACATGCAGCATTATATGATGCATAATTCAATCATCATAAAATAAATAACAGTACCAATTTTTTTTTTTTTTTTACTTTATGAATAACAATTTACAAAAATTATAACAAATTTCAAGAAATCAATCCATAGGTTCAGGAAATTTTGTGTTATATATTCGACATAATAGGAATTCGTAATATCAATATAGCTAAGTTCCCTCTAGGGTTTCCTTGGGAGGGTTGTTTTTGGCGATTTCTAGGTTTTTCCTTAGTGCAAGGGCTCATCACGATCTCTTCGAGACTGGTGGGGATTTCCGGTGGAATCAACATCTCAATTAGTGCTTGGTGTAGAAGGTAACGTAATACAACAAAATTCTCATAATTTGGAAGAAGGGAAAAAGAACGGAGATGTAGTAGATGATGGAGTATTGTAGGAAGGAAGACGAGGTTGTTGAATGGTCTGAGGAAGGGTTTGAGGAGGAGGAGGCTCGATTCGAATCAGGTTTGGTTGGGAAAGTGTGGACGAATCGTAATATTAACGCAAACGCATTCATGTCACCGATGAAGGATGTGTGGCAACCTGCGCATGCATGGGGTAGACATTAGTATTATTAGACAGAACACCTTTGTCTTCCAATTCTACCATTAGAAGGATAAACTTCGTGTAATAGAAGGGCAACCATGTCATTTTGATAAACATGCCATCATCTATGGAGACATAGAAGGGAATGTAAAATCCTCGGATGTGGAGTTATTTGAGGTTCCCATGTGGGTTAGGGTTGACAAACTTCCTTCTAAGGGACTACTTAACTATGCAAACATGGAGGCAATTGGGAACAAGATTGGTTCCTTTGTGACAATGGATAAAACTGGTTTGGTTGGTATTGATAAATCAATTAGAATTAGAGTGAAGATAGATGCTCGGAAATCGTTGGTGAATAAAATGAAAGTGGAGAGGAGGCATAGGGGAATATTTCGATGTGAAATATGAGAGGTCCCGTTGTTTTGTTATAGTTGTGGTAAACTGGGGCATGGAGTGAAGGATTGTAGGGATGGTAGGGAGGAGGATGAAGACCAACTACCGTATGGAGGATGGATGAAAGCTTCTCCATGAAAACAAAACAAAGAAGAGGAGGCGAAATAAGGAGGGAGGAGGGAAACTCGTGCGCGAGGAAACTGTTTGTCACTAAACCAAAAGCAATCAAGACGACAATATCGAAGGAAGTTGTCACCAAAGCTCTTGGAAATATGAAGTTCAGTGACGAGATCGAGGGGAGGGAGAAGGGTTCAAGTGGAGAAAAGAAAGGTGATGAGGGGGGATCCATAAAGGTGAGGAAAGGAAGGAGGCGGTGAGTAAAAAAGGGGAGGAGACAGTGAGTAAAAAAGGTGGGGAAAACTATGATTTGGTGAGTGCATCTTGTGAAGATAAAGCAAAGGATGATAGAGGGAAGGAGATAATGAGTGAAGAAAAGACCCACACAGTAAAGAAGAAGGGATGGACGCGCCTTCTGAAAGCAGACTCATCCACTAAAGGGGAGTGTACTCAACTGAGAGGGGTGCGAAGAAAAGAGAGGGATGTGACTGATGATCTAATGCAAGCTGATAATTGAGGAGTTCACAAAAAGAGAATTGTTGAAGTTTTTCAACCCTGTGTTCAAAGTAATGAATCTGAAACCAACAATGTGGCGGGCCCCACTTCTTGGGTCCTTGGTGAACAATCAATAACATCCTCTCATGGAACTGTCGGGGATTGGGGAGCAGACGTATTGTTATTACTGAACACCCCTGTTTAGTGTTTTTACAGGAAACAAAACTTAAACAACATGAGATGGAAAGAGTTAGAATGAAAATTAATTTCAAGAATATGATTGTTGTAGATTGTGCTGGTGATGGAAGGAAATGAAGTGGGGGACTAGATTTGATGTGGAAAGAAGATTGGAACGTTGAAGTACTGTCGTTTTCTCTCAATCATATTGATGCTATGATAAGAAGTGAAGGGGATGCTCATTGGAGATTTAAAGGCTTGTACGGGTGGCTAGAGGAGGAGAATAAAAAGAAGACAGGAGCTCTCTTGAAACATCTCTATGATGGTGGGAACGTTCCATGGGTGTGTGGGGGACATATCAATTTGATGTTGTGGTCAAATGAGAAAAAAGGAGGTACTGATTCAAACATGAGGAGGCTGCTATCCTTTGAAGTGTTGCGGACTATTGTGACCAGGAGGATTTAAACTTCACAGGGTACCCTTATACTTCTTCGAATAATAGAGGAGGAAGTGATAATCTCCAAGAAAGGTTAGACCGCTTCTTTGCTAATGCTCTATGGAAGGAAATGTATGGTGGTTCATTTGTGACTCATCTAAATAACAGAAGATCGGATCACTTACCGTTTCTTCTTTGTATCAGGACACAGTTAGGTGATACTGAACAAAAGAAAAAAAAAAGGAGATTTTTTATGTTTGAGGAGATGTGGACAAGGGAGGACTCCTCTCCTGAAGTCATCGCCAAAACATGGGAAAAAGGAGAGGATGTGGGGGGTAATCTCACCCGTACATCAAGAGGTTTGAGTACTTAGAGCAAAACGCAGTTCAGGGAGTTTGCAAAGGAGATGCTTGAGTGCAAACAACAAATGCATTAACTCATGGAGAAAGTTCAGACGACCGAGGTTATAACCCAGATGCGCGCTCTAGATACTCGAGTGGATGAATTAGAGATCAGAGAGGAGTTATACTGGAAAAAGCGCAGTAGGCAAGATTGGCTTAAACATGGGGATAAAAACACAAAATTTTCCATGCAAAAGCTAAACAACGGGTTATCAGAAATAACATTAACTCGGTGCATGATGAGGCAGGGAACTTGTATGATGAAGAGCCACAAATAGCTGAAGTTTTCATCCAATACTTTGAGACACTTTTCACGACAAATGAGAGTATGGAGATGGATTCGATGATTGACAAAGTTGGGTGCAAAGTTTTGGATTCGCTGCTGCACATGATTTATGAACCATTTCAGAGTGTGGAAATTATAGAAGCATTGAATCAGATGCATCCCACTAAAGCTCCTGGACCCGATGGTATGTGTGCTCTCTTTTAACAGAAATTTTGGGATATTGTGGGCCCTAATGTGATCAGTAAAGTTCTGAATATTTCGAATAATGGGGGTGAAATTAACTCTCTGAACCAAACTCATATTGTTTTGATCCCGAAAAGAAGTCATGTGAGTATCCTGCTGATTATAGACCAATAAGTATTTGCAATGTTTTGTAGAAAATTGTTTCAAAGGTTCTTGCAAATAGACTGAAAAAAATGCTCCCTGAAATTATTCATGAAACTCAAAGTGGGTTTGTGCCGGGACGGTTTATAACAGATAATATCTTGGTTGCATATGAATGTTTTCATTATCTGAGGAAAAAGAAAACAAGAAAAGAGGGATACCTTGGGCTCAAATTAGATATGAGGAAAGCATATGACTGAGTTGAATGGTCCTTTTTGGAGCAAATGATGATAAAATTGGGTTTCCCGAATAGGTTTGTTCATTTGATTATGGATTGTATGAAATCCCCGGATGCGTTTTCATCCGTAATCAATGGTCAATCTACAAAGCACTTCACTCCCTCTCGAGGCCTTCGACAAGGCTATTCGCTCTCCCCTTTTCTATTTAGGAAAAATTGTCAAAAATAATCCGAAGTTTGGGGCGTCTTCCACCATTAATCTCAAGTATCGTTTTTCCCTAAATAATCCCAAGTTCGCATGTTATCTTCCAATATTGGTCCGACTCCAAGGATAACCTGCTTAGTAGGTAAAAATCATAGGCTTCACGTATAAATTTATTTATTTTTAATTATATCTCTTTTAGTTTAACTTTTTTATAATTTAAATTATATTTTAAGTTTTTTATTTTAATTTTTAATTATATCACTTTGTTGATTTGAATTTTTAAAATTTATGAGTTTGGTAATGATTGCATGAGGCCACGAATCTAAGAGTTTATGAGTGGGTTTGTTGTTAGATTTTTTTGTTGTACCAGATTATTTTGCATTACTATTTATTTTTTATTCAAGTGAGCACCTGTTCTTTCCCTTTCATTTATTTTTTTTTTCCTTTTTTTTCGACAAAAATGGATCAACATTTAAATAATTAATAAAACATAGTTGGCCCCATGAAATTTTTACTTGTTGAGCAGGTCACCAAAGAAGGCAGACTAATATGGGAAGACAGCATGCCAACTTGGGATTATTCTCGGATAAAAGAAACATGGGATTAATGATGGAAGATGGCCCAAACTTTGGATTATTTTTGACAATTTTGCCTTTTATTTATTATTTATGCAGAAGGCCTTTCTGCTCTGTTGCGTGATGCTGAGGCGAAAAAGGAGATTCATGGTATGAAATTTGGTAAAAAGGTTGATCCTATATCTCATCTCCTCTTTGTGGATGATAGTTTGTTATTTATAAGAGCAAATGAAGAAGAAGTTGATAATATGTTAGAGATTCTTTCAATCTATGAAGCTGCTTCAGACCAGTAACTGGATATGGAGAAATCTAAAGTGTCTTTTAGCCGAAATATTAAGAAAAGCAAGATGTGCTTCAGACAAAGTTGACTTTTAAGGTTGTGGAAGGACATGAAAAAGATTTAGGTCTTCCAACTTATATTGGAGAATCTAAAAAACAATTTTCAAACTATTTAGGACAGGGTCATAAAGTTAAAGGGTTGGAAGGAGAAATTTCTTTCTTATGTGGGGCGGGAGGTTCTTATCAAAGCTACAGCACAAGCTATTCCAACTTATGCTATGCAATGTTTTTCCATACCCGTGAGCTTCTTGTATAAGGTGGAGAAAATAGGTCGATGTTTTTTTTGGGGACAAAGGAAAGATGAGAGAAAGTCATCTTGGGTTGCGTGGGATAAAATGTACCAATAAAAAGAGGTAGGAGGGTTGGGGATGAGAAACCTTCGGATTTTTAACAAAGCTCTCCTAGCCAAGCAAGCGTGGAGAATTCTTACAAATCCCCTCTCGTTAATGGCCAAAACCTTGAAGCACAAATAAACTCGGACTTGATGGAGGTGAAGTTGAGTCTGGTGGCTAGTTTCACGTGGAATTCTATCATGTTGGGTCAAGAATTACTTTGCAAAGGCCTGTAAAAAGTTGTTGGAGATGGTGGTAGTGTGGATATTTGGTGGGATCCATGGGTTCCAACTCTCCCGAACTTCAAGATCATGTCTAGTAGCCCTTGCAATATGGATGCTCCAAGGATGGTGAGAGATCTGATGATAGAGAAGAAGTGGGACATGGAGAAACTAGAGTAGTACTTCCCCACTTGGGAGACGAAAGCTATAGTATGTATCCCTATTCCTATGTATCCATATGAAGATAGGTGGGCTTGGCACTTCACGAAGCATGTAGACTTTACTGTGAGAAGTGAGTATCATGTCGAGCTACAGTTGCAAAGTCAATCTGAAGCGTCAACGTCAGAGAAGTTTAGCAAAGCAGTGTGGCGAAAGTTGTGGAAAACTCATGTGCCACCAAAAATTCAGCACTTTGCCTAGCCGGTGTTACATGTAGGGATACCTGTGAGGGAAAATTTAAGGAAAAGAGGTATGGAGGTGGAAAGAGTTTGCCCGATGTGTGGGGAGGGGAAGGAATCAGTGCTGCATGTTGTGGCGTTGTGTTCGGAGGCGAGACAAGTGTGGAAAATTTCCCCACTAAGACTAGAGGTGTGTGAGCGGGAGTGTGGACCTGTGATGGAGTGCTGTGTGATCCTTGTAAAAAGGTGTGCTGATAATGAGTGGTGGGAGTTGTTTTACAGTATGATGTGGGGAATTTGGCTGCGTCGAAACTCGTGGATTTTTTATAAAAAAAACATGTGCATCCAATTGATCTTATTGACAAATGCAACAACCTAAGATTTTAAGCAACTTTCTTAATTGGTACGTATGATTATTAGTTTATTTAATGCTTTCAAAATCTGTTTTTTTATTGAGCTTATTGAACTCTTGAACTTATGATTGAAATCAAAGTTGGATTTTTAGCTTCATAATAGAATTACAAAAATGCCCTCTTGACTTAAAAAAGGGAAAGAAGAAGAAAAGGAAATGAGTAAGTTTCATAGAATAATCTAGATTTCTCAAGAAAAATCAATGTTTCCTATTTTAATCGCTCTCATTCAACCCCAAGTCTTTTATTTCTCTCTCGTCGCTGGCCTTTCCCTCTACTCACCATCGCTTGAAATTCTCGACCATCATGGCTTGGTGTTTGCCGCCACCGGTGCTGCTATTCGTCGGTGGTTATTCCGCCCCATTTTTCTCTCCTCTAGTCTGATGTTGTGTACCGCAGCCTTGCTGCTAGTGTGCTTGATACACTGGTGAGCTGAAATTGCCGGCGAACGCTTTCAACTACTTCTGTTTCCCTTCCGTCTACTGTTCTGCTGGCCTCGAAATTAAAGCACAACCACGTCTTCTCGCTGCTACTTATGTGTTCTCTCGTGTGTGTGGATGATGTAGTGTTGATGTTCTTCGAGAATTTTTTGCAAGTTGTTGCTTCCCATTTCAAATGAAACTAATTCATGAGGTATAAGCTCCATTTCTTCCTTTTTTATTTTAGAATCTTTATGGGTATCATCGTTTGAATCTTCAAATCCATTTTCGAATCTTGATATAAGAACAAAATCAGATTATGGGACTGAAATTGGTAGTACTTGGGTTATTGAGATTAAAGTTTGGAACTTTTGCTCAATTATTAGATTGAAACTCATTTTTGAATTGTATAATCTTAATTCACCTTCTATTTTCACTAGTAGAGAAAGCATGATTTGCGTCGGTTCCGGGACCCCATTTGTGTCGGATACGGGTTCGACGCTACAGGTCTCGACGCAAATTTCCCAGACATGATCTGCATCAGTTGGAGACTCGACGCAAATGATAAACAATTTGCGTCGGATGCGGAGCGTAACCCGACGCAAATGTCACCCTAGCTCCTGCCCAGGTCTTCAGGCCTTGTTTTTCACTTAAAAACGTGATTTGCGTCGAACATTGCGCCCTACTCGATGCAGATGCCTTTTTTGAGTGTGATTTGCGTCAGATGTTAAGCACCATTCGACGCAAATGGAACCATTATTATTACAAAAGTTATACCAGTAGGCAGTTGCCAGCCACCAGGACCCATCTAAACTCAGTTCGAATAAAAAAAATGCAAGGTCCTCAAGCAAGTATAATAGGACGAAGCTCTTTCAAGCTTTAAATGCCTCTAAAACAAAGAATGTTGAGAGGAGATGAACACATGGAGCCTTTTTTTCCATACAATCCAAAAATCTCACTGCAAAATGCACTCTTTGTTTCTGTGGCTGACCTCCAAAGGACCACAAAATAGCAAAGAGTATAGTAATAAAATTAATCATATGAAGTATCAAAATGTATACATTAAAAAGTTGGAACAATAATACAAATTGTATTGCAAAAAACCAAACCAGTATCATTAATTTACAGCATCATAGAAAAAAAAAGGAAGATTCACCCCTAAATTTGCAGATCTAAAAAATATCAAAATAAAAGCAACACTATAATCATTTTACAGCATTCAAATCCAACCGGCTTGTACATAGACGAAGATGCTGAGGATTTTGGATGGGGCGATAAAATACATGGACATACCTCAATTGTATTCGACAATTATATCAAAAAAAATTGTAAAATTATAACTGGAATGACTATTGTACTCAAGATCTAACAAAACATTGTTCTTCATTGGGTGGAGAATTGCAGGTGAAATTTTTATCTACAAATTGATCGTTGAAGAAGGAAGGGGAGATCTGAGATGCGCGAAGCCCGCCTGAGACACGCGAAGCCAGCCTGAGAAGTGCGAACTCAACCTGAGAAGCGAGAAGCCAGCCTGAGACGCACGAAGTCGCCGGAGTTAATCTGAAGAGGAGGGAGAGTGTGCTTGGGACTTTGGGAGAAAACCCTAGCCCACACTGAAGAGGAATACAAGAGTGAGAAAGTAAAAGAAGGCCGCTATTTATATGTGTAAAATGATTTTCATCGGTTAACATCCAAGGTTCGACGCAAATTAGAATTTTTTCCAACTCTTATTGCACATCCTATATGCGTCCACTACTACATTAAAAGGCAAAGGCAACACACGAAAATCGTTGCAATAGGGCTAAAAGTCGTTGCAATAGGCCTATTGCGACGGTTTTGTACCGTCGCATTTGTTGGCGTTGCAATAGGCCAAATGCAACGACTATTAGAGCTATTGCAATGGCTAAACATGTCGTTGCCTTAGATCATCTATCTTTTGTAACGGCTTTGTTAGTGGTTGGTTATGCAACATTCTTGGCTAATGCAACGCCTACCATTTGAGCTAGTGCAACGATATTTTTTTTGTAGGGTTATTACAACGATTATTACTGTAACCTACTGAAAACCTATAATATTAAAGCCCTGTATATATATTAGTAATGATGCAACAAATGCCAAAATACTCTTGAAATGCGAAAAATAATCATATTTGTATTATAATTTCCCAAACCAATTAAATTAAGAGTATACATGACAAATCCTTAACATATACGAAAATGTACTTAATCAAACCCAACTAATACATATTTGTTTTAGTACCGCAAAATACTTCTAAGTACATATAGATCACTTTCCTTCTAACTAAGTATCGCATCACTATAGTATAGCTAAGCTAAATCTGGCCAATAGTGTGTATAGTGAGACGTCTACGTTTGATCTCCTCCAGTTGGTTCATTATTCACCTAAAAATTCAAACATTGTAATAGTTAGTAAACGTACACCATCAACAAAGTCCAATTGTCACAATTCATATGCATATTAGATATTATCAAAAAACTGACGGCACAGTACAAACGACAAAATAAATCCAAGCCAATAATTGGCAACCCATCATTTTTAGATACTAGATAGCATATTTTCTTCAGGCGAGTAGTGAACATGGGAATGAGAAACTAACACAACATAAAAAACACTTTTCTCTTTGACAGGCTACAACAACATAATATCGTGTCTTAGCTGTTACACAACAAAACAAAATTGAAGTGGCCGGATAGAATCTCTGTCCAAATTGGATGTTAAAGGTTTTCCACAAACCAAGTGATATCTATTATGTTCTTTGACAGACCCAAGATTGAGTTGATTTAAAATTTATTTTAGACAACTATTCTTTATGCATATTTCTGCTTTTCGTCTACATTGTTTCTCTTCTAGTATTGATGTGGAACCTATATTTTGGAAAATTAGTTCTCCCTTGTTGCCTTTGCTTACCACCAATAGTATACTTTCTTCCCCGAATAGTGATTGTTATAGAATGCTCAAGCTAAGTGTGAGTATGTGACTGTGACAATAGTTAAGGCAACTCTTTGCTCGCTGGGTGGTCTAGCTCCAAGTGTGAGTATGGGAATGTCATACTGCCTCGAGCATATGCACAATTAACAACACCAGTGACTCACCCAAACCTGAACTCATCAGCTATAAACCTCTCTGAAGACTATGCTGCAAAAATATCTGACTTCTGTTTCTACAATGAAGTTGCAGCAGCTCCACGAGTTCAGCCTATCACTAATGGCATGAGTGTTTTAAGTACAATATCAGTTCAGCATATCACTAATGGTGGGCTAGCTTGATTCTCATTTTGTAAATGGAACGTAGAAGATATTGTTCGAATTTTTGAGTGTGAAGATGAGAGAAGATATACTGAAATCTATTTTAGTATTGGTAAATGTTTTGAACAAAAGCAGTACTTTACCCAGAGTAAAAAGCAGGTCACATGCATAAATATTTTTTCACTTGCTTGTTAGAGCTTGCTGGAACTATATACAGAAGAGATTGAAACTTTAATCTCTTATAGCTTGTTTGGCTTCGGAACATTTTATCAATTAAAATTACAGTATCAGTTTTTGAAAGGTTTCTCGAACTCAAAAACATAAAACTTGATCCGTCAAATTCTACTAGTTCAGCTAAAATGTTTAGTTAGCTATTATAAAAAAAAAATAGTAGACTCAAACAGGCAGCTATTATAAATAGTAGATAAAGCAGATATATCATCATCACAACTACACGGCAGAGATATCATCATCTCTTTACCTCCAGATCAGAAATAGTAGACTCAAACGTGCAGCTATTATTAAAAAAAAAAACTCAATCGCGTGATTGTCCAAACTAATACTGACAATCTACAAGGAGATAAAGCAGAGATATCATCATCACAACCACACAGCTTTTACCCCCTCTATGTGAATATCCTACTACCATGGAACAAAACCATAAAACTCCCATAGCAATTGAAATTGAAGAACATACCTTTTGAACCTCGACTGATGATTCACTCCCTCTTTTACCACCTAAAACCATACAAGAAACTGTCATGATTTATATAATTCAAGAAAGAATGATGCAGATGACTAAGAGGAACAATTGTACTGAACTGAAACCATTTTTCTCTTCTTGTAAGCTAGGTTTTCTTACATATTATTGTTCTACACTTGAATACCCAGAACCTAGGGCCTTTGTTGGTGCTTTAGAGCCATTAGAAGTTGGAGTTAAAGCCCCTAAGAATTCGGGTATGCTGCTAGAAAATTTGTAGTTTCTATTTGAGTTCTCTTCTAGATTAGTTCAGCTTTAGTCTTATTTTCTTACACCATAATATCTTTTTTTGTTAGTATTTCAAGATACACCATAACTGGTGTCCTACTGCCCCATATCCTTTTGTATCAGATGGTAGCTTCAATGGAGGTGATAATGCAGTGTAAGGTTCCCTCAACCATCTTCCTTGTTTTATTGACTATTAAGCATTTATTTAAAAAAGAAACAAAAAATGCTTAATAGTCAACAATACAATTAGATGATCCAAATTTTAAGGCATGCATATTTTTTGGTATTCTCCATGTATGTGGTCTGGGTATTGTTCTTGTCTCCATTGTAGATGGAATCAGGTTCACGTTTACTAGGAAAATTGATTTAACCTTTTACAACTCATTTAGTATAATACTTTTACATTTTGACAAATAGAGTAATATTACTCCTCAGATAGAGATAGTAATTGATAATACATAGAATGCTTCTACAATCAAATTATTTAATCAGCACTAAATATTTTTCTAAGAGGAAGATACATTTTGTTATCGCTAGTGGAAAATCTAATTATATATGATTTTCAAGTTCATTTACATGGCCAGTTTCAACATGAAACAACTTTAAATACTTTTAAAAGCTTAGTGTTTGGTCTCCTTGCCTTTGCAGGGCTCTTAGGTTGGTCTCCTAATAGAAAATTTTCAGTTTCTCTTAGATAGAGATAGAAACCAAAAGAAATACCTATTCACAAGGTTAATTGCTCCATCTATTTGAATGCCTCCCCCAATTGTAACTCTAGTATGAATAGATATATCGTGATTAGTCTACTTATAACACAAATTAAATTATGAGTGTGATCAACCAAATAGACTTCAAATTGCCAAAAACTATTGACCTGCTTCAAGGGAGGATGATTGTCCCACTTGAATATGTTTTAACAAGTCTGCAGTAGCTTTTACCTGGAAAAATTGCAACATGTTCCTTTTTCCATTATGACTATCCTATAACTTAAGTTAGATTACACTATAAAATATTCTAGAGTAGTACATATGTAAAATACATAAACCAACCTTTTTTCGAAATTATGATAAGCATATAAACATTTTCAAGAATTCCGATAATCTATCCTCCAAATACGTACACAAGAGCACAACTACATTACATGAAATTGTCACTTGCAATCTTTTTGTAACAATTGCTCCAAATTCAACTCTTTGACAAATTTCTCTGTGTAAAACATGCTTCAGGTCAGAAAGAGTTCATCAAAAAATTAACTACAAGAACTTTATCATAAAACATGTCGGAAACCCACTAAAGCATATAGTCATCACCAACAATGCAACGAATCTTTTAAGTTCATAATATATAATGTATTCGATTTTGACTCCAATCTGCAGGGATGGTTAGCCATTGTTACATGCTGCTCCGATTAAAAGAAAAATATGCTTTAATTATCTTAAGCAGTCAATTTACACTATGTTATGAATTTACAAGCAATGGCTAAATAATTTTGAATCCCTAATTTCGCCTAAGAAAATTTCATAGTAATGACAATTGAAATAAAGGGTACCTGGTGCAGCTAATTACAAAAATAATTGAGTACCTTCAAATCCCTAATTTCACCTTTTGCTGTCTGTATTCGTCTTCCTCTATCTCGCTCCATTTAAACTCGAATTTATCTATATTTAGGTAATTAGCCAATAAGCATATTTTGGTTGAATTGTGGAGCCAAAATGTGGGAGAAAACTCAATCAATGTTGTGGATGAATATCTGCAGCAGAGCCGCCGGTGAGAGAAGTTCTTAAGAGAAGTTTCTGGAGCACTTAGATAAAGAGGGATCTATGGTTTGACGATGTATGTGGCTTTTGAAATTTCAGAAACAAAAAGTGGAAAATTATTTGCGCGCTTAAGTTTTCTTTTATGACCGTTGCGGTAGCTATTCTAACTATTTCCAACGCTATGACTTAAGATTAACCGTTGCATTATCTCAATCTAAGGCAACGACTATAACTGAGTCGTTGCAATAGCCCTATCCATTAAGTAGTCAGCAATGGGTCGTTGCAATGGATCCCTCTATTACAATGGTACTTAAAGAACCGTTGCATTAGCTACCTTCAAACCATTGCCTTTGATCGAAAATGTAGTAGTGGTCGCACATTGGTGAATGTCCGACGCACATCCTATCTGCGTCGCACTTAGGGCCAATCCGATGCACATTGTCGGATCCAAAATCCTTAGGCTTTAATCATTTGCGTCGCGTGCTCTTCACAGTCCGAGGCAAATTTTCTTTTTACTCATTTGCTGTGGTTATTTGCGTCGGATCTTTGTTAACCTCCGATGCAAATCGTTTAACTTGAACATTTGCGTCAGTCTTTCTTCTGTTCGATGCAAATTATCATTTTTCTACTAGTATTTGTTAAGTAAATTATAAAATCAGTTTGAGTGTTAAGTAAAGCCTAACAATACTCTTTGATTTTTGGAATATAAATTAGTTTTTACATTGCTATGTACAGTATACTTAACGTTTTATGATAAAACTTTCAAGAACCTGATACTTGGTACATTATATTGTTAATATTTCCATAAACAAGTCAGTTTGTACAACATCTTAGTGGCCATGTTTTCAGAATGTGATATGTCTTATAAATTACTTGGTAAAATTTGTGACATTGAATAAAACAAGTATCGTGATTATAAACTATAAGAACTTTTTATGGGTATCTGGCAATAATAAATTTCTATCTGTTAGTGAGTTAAATTTTAGTTTAGGTGATTATATTCATGAGACTTCTATTGGTGAAATAATGTTGCGGAGGATCCATCCTGAAGGGTTGATGATCATTGAGAATGAGTGTTAATAGTTGTTATTGTTTTTTGAGGTAAATTATTGTCAAGCTAGCGGGGTACCGGATGTTGATCATGGAGTTAAAGATTTATTTGGAATTCGAGCAAGGTACGCATTGTCCTTCCATCTTTGAATTAAAATTTTGGTGTTGTACATGATTTTGTAAATTATATACTTAACTACAAGAGTTTATGTCGATTGAGTTTATTGTCTTACTGAAACAATGAAGGTGAAATTGTTGAAAGTAATTTTTTGTATTTAAAAGTTTATTAGAAATACGAACTTATGACATAGTATTTATATTTCTCTTTTGCTAAGCTTTATCATTGGATATGTTTGTAAAGACTGTATGAATAATGATTATACGTTTTAGTATCTTTGCTAACTAAATATCATGAGCAAATGTATTTACCTAAGGTTATCGATTCATGACGTACTAAGTTCATTATGTCTTTGGAACCCAAAGGTATAAAGTTGTCTATGGGCACATGTTCTAATATATGGGAATGGTTAGAAGTATTGAAGTAAAGGTTCTCAATATTTATCAATGTAATTCCATGTATGATTTTCTAAATTGGGTGATTTGATATATTTTGCAATGAGTGAACTCAGTGATTCTAAGCTGGTGGAATCTATATATTTTTACTAGAATTCATTTATATATAGTTTCAAGTGTATAAAGGTACCAAGAGTTCTCATTTCTACAAAATTATTGAGAATACGAATATTTTGCAAAAGTCGACTATATTATGATTCAAGTTTCTTATATGAGTATATAATTGCGATACAATATTTTGAATATAATTGGTTATAAGAATTATGGATTTGACTATTGGAGGATATGAGTTTAAAAGTTCTGACTATAATACAAGATTTCAGGATATATCTTATTACGAGTTTACAAGCTTATGTTTATCTGGGTCATAAAGAAAAATGAAGTTGGAGGTTAGAGATGTCAAAAGTGAACCATGGTCCCTAGATGCTAGGTATAGAAAAATTGTGATTTAAGGAAGATTTAGTTATCTGCTTGGATATTATGATATTATTGGAGCTAGAATAAATCTTTTGGGACGTTAGGTGGAATGTGGAATTGATAAAGTTACAAAAGCAAGCTTTATGATTTTATTTTTGTGAGAAAGAGAAGTTCATATGGAAGTCAAATTATATTATGCAGGGTCTCTTTAAAGAATCTTTGGAATTGAGTTTTATAGAATTGGAAATTTGTGCTAGAATGATTGAATGATTAATAGATTTAGGAATTTCATTAGAAATATGCATTGTTACTTGAGGAATCTAAATTGATGACTATGGTATGTTGAAATTCAAATTTCACTTATGAAATTAATATTAATACGAGAGATTCATGGGATCTAAAGATGATATAACTAAACAAGTAATCGAGGATGAAATACATCATATAGTAGGAAATAAAATTCGATATGTGAGTTCTACATTAGTTATACACAGATTAAGAGTTAGAGATGGTGAAGGGATATCAAACACTAAACTGAAATGTTATTACTTGAATTTGGGAAGGTTAGCATGAAATTAGTAAACTTTATGTATGAGTATTGGATTAGGAAAAGTAAAGAGTTTATAGGTATCTTCTTCTACTTGGGAGAATAGGGTTAAAGAATGGAAAGTCAAGGAAATATAAATATTGTGATGTGTTTGGGAACTAGTGATATGATTTGATTATAAAGTTCAAACAAATAGTCGAGACAAGAAAAAAGAATAAAACTGAGGACACAAATTAAATAACATTTGTGTGATATTGAACTTCGAGGTAATAATGTTTGTTTTCGGATATCATAGTAGTTGAGTTACTAGAAGATCAGAAGTTCAAGTATGAAGTATTGAATCATCAAGATGTGGGATTAATCATCAAGTCGTTTTGAAGGAAGCAGCTATAGTTATAAATATAAGTCTGAATTCTAGAAGTCATAAGTTTTCATGTATCTAAATTACAGAGTTAGGTTATGAGATGTTGTGTATCATGAGGTTTAAGTATATGTGATACGAACTTGACTTCTACGTATACGAGTAATGTACAATTTACTAGTATTATTACATTTTGACAATTCGAGAAAGTATTAAAAAAGAATAATAGAAGGTCTACTTGTGATATGACAAGAGTGTTTTATTAAATATGATTAACATAAGTATAAATATAGGGATTTTCTCACGTTATAAGTTGTATAGGTTGTTAAGTAAGATTAAATGGAAAGATAGTTGTCAGAACTTTTGTAACTAAGGCATTAAAGATATGAGACTTACGTTCTAAATTGAGATTCTGATTGGTAAGCTATGTTTTGAACTCTTATACTTCCTCCGTATCAAATTAAACGCAACAATTCCTTTGACACGAACTCCTAGGCAAAATTTCTTAGGGTGAGATTAACAAAGGTGAGGGCAAGTGTTTAGTGTAATTAACCACCACCAAGTACCACCACCACCTAATGCCGCCACCACCGAAACGCCACCACCACCACCAACACCACTAAAACGCCACCACCACCACCACCACCAACCACCGTCAAAACCCACCATCACCCATCAGCTACGATAGCCTCCCTCCCCCCACCCCCGCCAGCCCAAAGAGGCCCCCACCCTCCCCCTACCCTCGCGCTCCCTAACCCCCGCAACCCAACACCCCTCCCCCACCTTCGCACCCCCTCCCCCTTCGATTTCGGACCTCTAACCCACCCCCCGCGCCCCCACCCCCTTCGATTTCGGACCTCTAACCCAACCCTTGCGCCCCTTCCCCTTGTGTCCACGGTGGGTAGCGCCTTATGGTGGTTTTGTGGTTTATGGGGTGGTGGTTGGGTTGTGCGGTGGTGATTTCGTGGTATTTCGGTGTTGGGTTGTGATTTTGTGGTTTGTGCGGTGGTGGTTTCTTGGTGGTCGGGTTGTGCAGTGGTGGTTTCGTGGTTTTTGGGTGTTGGGGGTTGTGGTTTTGTGGTTGTTGCGTTGGGTTGGTGGTGGTTGGCTGGTGGTCGTGTGAGGTGGTGCTGGTGAAACGAGGTGGTGGTAGGGTGGCACTGGTGAAAGTAGGTGGTTGTTTGGTGGTCATGGTGGAATGGGGGGTGGTCAATGTTGGTCAAGGTGGTGTTGGAGAGAGAGGGGGTGAATGTTTTGGTAGATTAATGTTGGTTAGGTTAGGTTAAGGGGGGTTAATTAGTTTTAGTAAGGGTATATTTGTAATTTCACACTCATAATCTTCACCAAAAATGGAAAGAAGGAAAGTGTTGCATTTAATTTGAAACATCCGTTTTTAGAAATTGTTGCATTTAATTTGATACGGAGGAAGTAATAAACATATAGAATTGGATTATATTCTCCTTAAAGTCCTTTTTTGCGTAACTTTTATCAAATAGATTTTATAAAAGATCATTTATACTAAGTTATTGAAATTTCGTATATATTGTGTTATCGATAAGTGGAGTTTGTATATTAATTACGCAAATGCGATTATATTATGAGATTTGATATATTTGACTCGAAAACTATGAATTTGAGTTGCAGAAAATATTAAATCATGAATTGTGTATTTTGATTCTGTTTCTATGTGGGGAAATAAGCTACTAGAGCAGTGATGAACAACATTTTGTATTATGTATTCTGGGGACTGTCCTAAAAGTCTTGCAAGCAGTTTACAACAGAAGAGTGAGACGTCCCTTGTAAAAACTAAAAGATCGACTTTCCCAGGATGGCAACTCTATTCATGTTATGTTCCCCAGTATAATATGATTTCTGAAAGAAAATTGAATATGTATTTGAACATACAAAGGGGTTTCTTGGAAAGTTATTTCAAACTTTACTTCCGAAGTAATGTTTTATTCACCCAAGTTTATAGAATTTATGCGCTGGATATGGGAATGAATTACTAAGAAGCTCGTTAGGAATTTAGAAAGGAATTAGCTATGATGCACATATTTGGATTAGAGGTTACCTTATTTAGAATATGTCAGGATAGAGTTGATTTGGAAGATCGTATATTAGATTCTATGGTTCCTTCAATTGAAAGAGTATATACTATTTATTTTGTGAGGTATTAATTTGTATTATTATTTTAAACAAGTAACATTGTAAATTGTGTTCAAGTATTTTGATATATTTTTTTTTTTTTTTTTGATATGGAGAGAAAACTTAGGAAGACCCTTCAATCAGGGGGCCAACCTAAAATATCCTTGCGGACGTAGAGAGAAAAATCAATATCATAAGGAGGATAATTATAGACGAGATCCGAGAGAGAGTGCCCACGATACGCCATTAAGTCCGCTGTCTTGTTTGCTTCCCGAAAACAATGCTGAACCTGAAAAATATAAAATTTAAGCAAATTAGCATTGACATCTAAAATGATATTATTAATTTCCCAAGGGACTTTCCAGATATTCTTAACAGCATTAATAACAGCGAGATTATCGCCTTCAATCTCTAGCTTAGAAATATTAAGCGACAAAGCCGCAATAATGCCTTCCTTGAGACCCCAAGCTTCAGCTTGCAGGATGGAAATGTTAGGACCAAGTGAACGGGCTCCAGCCATAAGAGCATCACCTGAAGAGTCCCGGATCACAAAGCCCAGCGCAGCATTACCGTTATTTAATTTGGATCCATCAAAATTAAGTTTGCAGAAGCCAGGAGCAGGGGGGGACCAGGCCGAACCAAGACATGTGCGAGGTTTGTTACTCTTGGTTTTTTCAGCTAGATTAGGCTTAGAGCCCATTTCTTCCGAAGAAAGAGCTTTGGACCACGAGGAAGCAAAATTACTAATAATAAAACTTGCCTTCCTGGAGGAAACCACTTCATCATTAAAAACAAGCTTATTCCTGAAAAACCACACAAACCACCAAACAAAGGAAAACTGCGAAATTTCTAATTTAGACGATAGCGAGAGACAAGCTTCTAGAACAGAATGGAAAGAAGTAAGATCTATATTTGCTAAACAAGAAGGGGGGCTTGGCCAATCAAACGAGGCCTTTAGATGGGAAAAGATATCTAAAGTAAAAGGGCAGGCAAAACAAAGATGGTCTGTAAATTCACTTGCATTATTACAGAACACGCATTGTTGCGGCAAATAAATATGACTTTTTTCAAGATGCAATTTAGATGGGATACCATCATTACAAGCTTTCGAAAGAAAGTGTTTAATTTTCGGAGGAATATTAAGCTTCCAAATCCAGTTATACTCAACTTTTTCTAAAGAGGAAGGAAGAATCCCTTGAGCAAGAAGAGCCCCACTTTTAACCGAGTACACACCATCAGCTATAAGGCCCCAAATGAGATTATCTGGTTGGGACTCAGAGGGGATATAAATAGAGCAAATCTGCGAAACAATGTGAGGAGGGACCAAGGAAAGAAGCATCTGAGAGTCCCATTGCCCAGAAGGCAGCATACATCTATTGATAGTCAGATTTTCAGAATCAGGGATAGGAGTAATGATAGATTTTTGATAATATTGGAAAACCCAATTATCCATCCAGAAGTTAATACTTTTACCATCACCAATCTGCCAACGTAAACCTTTTTTAAAAATATCACGTAAACTTAGGAGGTTACGCCATTGCCAAGAAGCCGATTTAGAAGCTTTAACAGACTAAATACTATGTACCTTTTTCTAACTAATTTGACCCACAAATTATTATCATTTTTAACAATCCTCCACAAGAGCTTCATTTGAAGAGCTTGGTTGTTAGCTTCAGCTTTACGAAAACCTAATCCACCCGCCGATATTGGTTTGTAAATTCGACCCCAACCAATAAGGTTAGGGGATTTATTAATGGTTTCCTTATTCCAAACGAAATTTCTATATGTTCTATCCAGATTCACCAGAATTGATTTAGGCAGTAGAAAACTTTGCATTTGATAACTAGCCTTAGCAGCAAGATTTGATTGGAGAAGAACTGACCTACCTGCTTGGGAAAGAGCATTGGCTTTCCATTTAGGGAGTTGGCTAGTCGTTTTACTTACCACAGAGCTTAAGGTTTCTTTTGTCACCTTAGAATGAATAATAGGGCAACCCAAATAGCCCCTAGATCATTAGTTTCCTGCATTTCAAGGATAGAGGCAAAATCACATTTTTCTGCCTCTGAGATATTAGCAGTACATTGGAAAGAAGATTTATGATAATTGACTAGTTGACCAGACATCGAACAATACTTATCCAGAATTTGACGGATGATCAGACAACTATAATTAGTGGCTTTAGCAAAAATCATTGTGTCATCTGCAAAGGTAAGAAAAGGAACTCGCATACCTGTTTTACCAATGGGAACTCCAATTGGTTTAGTAGGGCCTGAAGCAGCTGAAGAAAGTAACCTAGCGAGAAGCTCAGCACACAAAATAAATAAATAAGGAGACAGAGGGTCACCTTGTCTAATCCCTCTAGAAGAGGAGAATTTATCACCTGGAAGCCCATTTACTAAGACAGAAAAGGATGACGAAGAAACACATTCCTTGATCCAACCTATCCATTGCGGACAAAAACCTAATTTATCAAGAGTGGAAAAGATATAATTCCACTCTAATCTATCATAAGATTTCTCCATATCCAGTTTGATGGCTATCCAACCATTAGAACCTGATTTGGTTTTAAAACATTGAAAGATTTCATGGGCAACAAGAATATTACCCTGAATTAACCTATCAGGAATGAAAGCACCTTGAAGGGGATGGATAATCTGACCCATGACTTCCTTTAATCTATTAGAGATGATTTTAGAGATTATTTTATAAATGGTTGAACAGAGGCTAATGGGTCGGAAGTGGTTGGCAGAGGAAGGATTATCAATTTTAGGAATTAGGGTCAAAAAAGTATGATTTATTTCTTTAAGGATTTTTCCAGAGTGGAAAAAGGCTTGAACTGCTCTTATTACACTATTACCTACTAGGGTCCAGTATTTTTGAAAAAAGAACGGGGAAAACCATCTGGCCCTGGGGATTTATCAGGGGCTAGATCAAAAGTAGCAGTTTAATTTCGTCTCCATAAACTGTTGAAGTTAAGAAAACATTATTTTCATCAGAGATGATGTTATCCAAAAGAGAAAAATCATAGTCAGGATGAAAATAAATTGAACTATCAGAGGAGAATCTAGCTTTGAAAGCATTAGTCAATTCTTGAGAGATAGCATCGGGCTTGGTGATTACTTCACCTGTTGAAGAAACAATTTCTTTAATTTGATTCCTATTACGTCTAATGGACGCATGAGTATGATAGTAAGATGAGTTAGAATCTCCCAAGAGAAGATAATCAGTTTTACTCTTCTGTTTCCAAAATTCGTTGCTAAAAGTTAATAAACTATAACGTTTTTTAAGAAACAGATCTTGTTTAGTTTGATAGGTAAGATTAGAAGGATTAGCTAGAAGGGAAGATTGTATCTCCTGCAAACGTTCGTCAACTTTCCTTAATTGGCGAAAAATGTTGCCAAATTGAGACTTGTTCCAATTCTTGGACTTATCTTTTAATAACTTACACTTTTTAACTAGTCTAAACATATGTGAACCATCAAAATGGGTGCACCAAGTTTTCTTTACAAGGGTGTCATAATCTTTTCTAAGTCACCACATTTTTTCAAATCGAAAAGGAGGAGCCTTTGAATTATTAGAAGGGAGATAATTAAGGATAATTTGACAATGGTCTGACGAAGTGAAGACATGGTGAATTAGTCTAGCTTGTGGGAATAAAGAAATCCACAATGTTGATGCTAGACCTCTATCAAGTCTTTCATGAATATTGTTATCACCCGATTTTTTTTCCTCCATGTGAACCCAGGGCCTGAAAATGGCAGCTCTACACAAGGGAGATTACTCAAAATATTATTCATGGTAATGACTCTAGAAGCAGATACAGTAGCACCCCCTTTTTTTATCATTTGCGTTTGAAATTTCATTAAAATCCCCTAATATTACATAAGGGAGTTGAAGAGAAAGGGCATAAGTAATGAGTTCAGACCAAAATTCTTCCTTGAATTCTTTCTTAGCAGGTGCATAAATGAAAATGGCAACATAGCTAATATTAGAACTTGCAATATGAATCAAACAAGATATAAATCTAGCAGCTTTATGTATAATAGAGAGACTGAATGGTTGGATACTACAAGTTTTCCACATTAACCATAATCCACCAGAATAGCCTATAGTTGGAATAAAGTCAAAAGCGTGGAAACCACATTGATTAATCATAGCTTGGGAGGGAGGGGATTGTGATTTAACTTCACAAAGCATCAAAATTCTAACATTGTTATGCAGACAAAAATCCCGAGTTTCTACCAAAGCATTCTTTCTAGCACTGCCACGAATATTCCAACATACAATAGACATTATTTAATCACAAAAGAATGAATAGTTGGCTACCATTCATCTTAAGAGAGATTATAAAAACCTTCTTCCATATACATTCACGACAGAGTACAATAGTACTCTTTAGACTTGTGAGGTTATTTAACTTATAGAAACTCCAGTTGATCTTCTAACATAGAATCCAATAATAAGTAATATACAGATTTCTAACTTGTAACCTGAATATCCAATTGATCAAACAAGAGAATAAAAGGTCATAACTCATAACCCATCTATTTTCATAATCAGATAAACCAATCATTATTTGACAATAATAACTGAGCTTTGCTAATGTGAGGACTATTTTCAAGACATAACCATTAGTAGGCGAAAACAGAGTCAAATGAATATCTTTATTACAGAGACTACTTGAGCCTAGATTAGAATTATCCGGGTTACTGAAGAAAACTCTTCGATCTCTCTTGATGATAAGAAAGAACTTCTGAAAGATTACCTGGTTTACACGAGAGAACTCTGGAAATGCCAATATTATTTTTCCCAAGCAAAAGTGTCTGAGAAAAACATTAGACTTTATTGTAACAATGAATAAACTAGAGTGAATAACAACCATTATAATAGTACAACGACACTTAAGAGAATCATGCACTAGGAAATACTTTCTTAAGATATTAAGACGGAGGAACTTCAACGTCCTAAAACTTATGATAAAGGTTATATGGGAAGCCTGTTGTAAGCACAATAACTTGATAATATGGCAAAGAGAGCTGAAGAATGGACTTAAAACATCTCCAATCCAATAGCTTCTGTAGCCTAAATCGGACTTTTTATAGAAAAACAAAGCTTTGCAATACAACACACAACATCCAATCCAATAACTTCTGAAGTCTAGACTGGATTTCGTTGTGTTATCCATTACATGGACAGCCACTCCAAAATAAGAAGATGGGAATTTTAAAGGGCTAAAACTGATAGCTAAAACAAGCATATGTAGAAAACAAATCATTAACCAAGTCCTCAGAAGGATGATGCCAAAATACTTAATCAACCAAGAAGAATCAATAAGGATACCCCTTATAAGGAAACTGGTTTCCTTCAAAGCATCCAATATCATGAATATTTCACAACTAATAGGACTTTCTAACCTCAAAATTAACATCAAAGGAATTATATTAGATGGAATAAAGGTGATTATTTCGTCACTTTCTAGCAAGAATTCTACTTTTGATATCATATCTAACAACAAGAAATTACAAAATTTCCTTACCAACTTTCTGCTTGCAATAAATGCTAAATAATGAATGGAATGAGAGCCACAGCATCCACTGCTTCTGCTTAGACTTGTAAAATTGCTTGAAAAGAAATCCAACAGGGAGTAATGATTAGTTGAACACATAATCACCCCCCATATAAAAATTTTAGACTCCCAAAAATGAAACATAGCAAAGTCTTAAAAAATGAACTCTGAGAATAACGGTGCAGCAACACCATAAATCAGAACACCTTTAATGGAAAGCGAAGAAATAGGAGGGCACAAAGCCGACATTTGAACAGTACCACGAAGCCCACAGATGAAAATGAAAGCACACACCCTATAAACCCTAGACAGGAAGCCTAATTTAAACTTGAATGGAAGAAACAAGAACCCTTTAATCCAATCTAAAGAATGGAATGAAATTCCTACATAAGAAACGGATGAAATTATCTGTATAACATCCAGTAACTGAGACAAATTACTCTCGGCATCAGAGAATTTCGTTCGAGAATCTGAGAATTTTTTTCGAGAAATTTGGTTAACAAATTGAGGGAAACTTTTGTGCTGAAGTACAAACAAATTTGGAAACTGGGTTCCATTAATCACAGGAACTACTGATATGAGACAGATGATGGATAAATTCAGGAAGGCTTTGACATTTTGGATGGAAACAAAACTCACGAAATTGAATTGGGGATTTTTTGGATAACTTTGGCTAGGGTTTCTATGTTTTCGGGTGTTTGAGGACTTGGTGCTGGAGTCTCTCTCTCTAACTTTCTCTCTCATGATTATCATTTGAAATGGATGGAACCATGTGACTTATGACTTAAGTATTTTGCTATATGATTCCTTCATTATTACATTTCTATTTCTTGATTTCAAATGACTCATAAGATAAACTTAACTCTGTAAATACGTTTTAAGCCACCAAAAAGATCTCCTGGTTGGACAGTGTGTACTCAGTTTCACTAATTTTGTTCTTGGAACCTATCCTGTGGGGGGCATAGTTTATTATTAGAAATTTTGTAGGTAACTGCGCTACAGAGGAGGATTAGTGATCGTAAGTTGTGATAAGAGAGATGTCTAGCTCAACCCAGGGATGGAGATTATAGTGTTATTGGAGATGTTTTTATGCTGTCGTATTGTATTTATTTGGAGACTTTTTTAGTTAATTCATAAAGTTGTTATAAAATTTTTATGGGTTGCATTATGGGCCATGTAATAGAGGCCCATGATCGATACTTGAGTTATACTCCGTTGTAGATGATTTTCTAATTGTGATTCAACTGAGGTTGTGAATGTTAAGTGTGATTAGCTAGCAGCTCGAGAGTGCGGGATGTTACAACAAAGCTGTGCGAATTATAGGGTCGGGGAGGTCATGAAGAACAGGAAAGCTGCGGGTACTAGAGGTAGGGCTGGCAGTACCACGCAAAGAAAGTGGCAACCACCACCAACTGGGCTGTACAAAATTAACACGATGTTACTGTGTTTGAAGACGAAAAGGTGGGCCTACGGGGAAAGGTGAGGGACGCTGAAGGTGAGTTAACGGCTGCTACATGTTTGTGTATAAAAGGCAACTATGAGGTTGATATTGCTTAAGCTTTGGCAGCAAGACATGCCCTGACCATAGATATTGAAGCAGGCCTAACAAATGATGTCCTTGAAACAGATTGTTTGAAACTTGTCATCAGGCCCGACCCGAGTAATATGGAGGCCCTGTTCTGATGTTGAAAAATAGGCCCCATGTAAAAAAAAATCAAAAGCACAATGGTTTTAAAAGGGAATTTCGCCTATTTAACTCGGATAATTCAGTATTTACAAAAATTAATATGAAAATAGAATAGCAAAATCAAGCCACTATTACCTCTTGGACTAGAGAGGAAATTAAACTTTTTTTTATGTGGAAGCTAATTAAAAGAGCAACTTGTTTACAAGCTTCCACATAATTCGCCATTTACAAGATTGCCGCATTAACAATTCGCCATTTACAAGCTGTTGATTCCCCAAAAAAATCCATTCAAATCCATGAAAGCATTATTACTATTCTAAAGTCTGCCCCAAGATCTTCATTATTAATACAACAAAATGGACCAAAATTAGAACACAACTTTGAAAATTATACCTCAAAATTACAAAAAAAAGAAAGAAGAAAAGACGCAGTAACAATCACATCGAAACCAATATAATTTTATTGATCAGCAAAGTAATTAAGAGAGAGAATTTTACAAGTTTTCTTCGGTGGTAGTGGGGGACGGAGAATTTCGAGCGTTTGGCATGATTCAGTGTGGGATTTTGAATTTTTGATGGGGTTGATTTAGCAAGAAGGGAAGCAACAATATAACAACTTGCAACACCTAGACAAGAAAAAGGAGTTGACAATACCTTTCAAAGAATTGCTATGAAGCATTCTTCTTTTTTTAACTTTCCAAAATAAAAAAAAAACTATGGCGATTGTAGAGAAGAAGGTAAATGACACGTAAGGAACACATAGATAAAGAAGGTTCAAATAAAGAAGGTAAGGAGGAGAGAGAGAGATAGTTGAGAGATTTAGGGATAAAAGTTAGGAGAGAGAATGAAAGTAGTACTCCTACCGACAAAATGACCCGGTAATTTAACGTGACTTTTACGGTTTTGTGTTTCCGTAAAATTTCTTTCATTTTTTTAAAAATTTGAGGCCCCACTCAAAGTGAAGCCCTGTTCTGTATATCACTTTGAACCTGTTTATGGCCGGGGCTGCTTGTCATGCACTTGAACAAGAAGAAGAGAGAGATCACATGCTTTCGGAACATCGTCTCTGATATTTTGAATTTAGTTAAGTCTTGTAATGTTATTTCCTTTGCTTATGCGTGGGAAGGCCGAAGGGAACAAGATTGCTCATAACCTTGCTCATGTTAGTAGGCACTTTAGTGAAATGAGGGTATGGTTAGAAGAAGCACCAGTTGAAGTAATGAACTTGTAATATCATATTTGGCTCCGCTGAATGAATAAGTAAACTTTCCTTGTTAAAAAAAAAAACTACTGATTTATGTTAAGAACTACACATTTAATTAATTATATAAGATTTACACACAAGTTTTACTTCCTAAATTGGCTACTATGTAAAGCTAGTTATTTTTAGAATAATTGTTTCACTTGTTTATCTTGCTTTGGGAGGAGTGCGAAAAATTTCGAGAAGTCTACTAAGATTGAGTGAAATCACCATCCTCTTCGATTGTTATTTCTCCTATCATCTAAACCTGAACTTTTCTTTAGGTTCTTCACATAATATCCAATTTTCAAAATTAATTATAATTGAAGTTGAGATTAAGAAGAGGAATTTGATGATTAGGGAGAGAGAAATTGCAAATTAGGTTTATATAAGTGTTACGTACACTAAGCTAAATTCCGATATTATTTTTATATAGGGTTAATTTTAGATTTTTTAAAAGTATGATGATCATCAATTCAAAATCATATGCTCTTTATTATGTGTAAGATCATTCGGGTTATTCACCATATACCCTTGAATAATTTTGGTTTTCCCACTGTTTGCCCTTCAACATTTTAAAATTTAACATATATCCCTTAGTGTATTTAAAATTTACTATATATCTCTTAGTTTATTTAAAATTCACCGTATACCCTTAATGGCTAACGACTATCAAATTTTTTGATCATCAACCCTTATTCTGCTACTAAATACTAATTAACCCCTATTCGACTAATTTATCCTAGCAAACCAACATTAAGTCAAATAGTTATAGACGAAGAGAGATAAAAGGGGTCATAGTCTCTTAGGTGGTGTTTTAATGATGGTTGATTTGAGGTTAATGAGTTAAATAGAGGTCAATTATAGTTTAGTAACGGTATTAAGTGTTAGTGACTAAAAAAGGCGACATGATTTAGTCATTAAGAATATAGCTGACAAAATAGACTTGTACCCGTTGACCCGAAATACCCGATTCGAGATTTTTTTTTCACTTGAAAGCGACCACCCGAAATAAATAAACTGACCGACCCAAACACGAAAACAATGGACCCGAATATGACCCGAACCCGATGATAACCTGACCCGAATCTACCCGACCTAGAAGTGACCCAACAATAATGACCCGACCCCGACCTCGACCCGACCCAAAAATAATAATGAAATATTTTTTTTAAACATTAATTTATGTGTTTTATTTATTTAATAGAAAAGAAAGCCGACCTTACTCGAATTGACCCGACCCAAACAAGCCTGAACCTATTGGAACTAACCAGATGCTGACCCGACTTATCAAACCCGCACTTGAAATTTCATGGAACCGAGACAGACACGTACTCGAACGGACCCAATCCTAACGCAAAGCTGATCCGAATACAACCCGACTCGTATGACCCGTTTGTCACCTCTAATTAAGGATATATGGTGTTTGAGGGGTGTATGATGAATTTTGAGAAGTAGGAGGGGTATAGTGAAAAACAAAATTACTCAGGGCCAAATGGTAAAAAATCCGTTAAAAATATATAAATTGAATTTAACTATGAAACTGTAATTTCAACAACTACTTATGTCAAACATTTATATTTTAAAGGGTTACTTTGAACATTAATTGCTAACAAACAACAACTAATTTAGCCTAACAATTGAGTGGAAAACCGCACCGTGGATTAGTGTACGGGCTTCCTGATTCCCATTTTTGGATCAACCCAAAATAACGGAGACGAGATAAAACGATAGCAGGTATAGGCATGTTTGCCGCTACCATGAATAAACAAATCGATAAGTAAGGGTCCGTTCGGTATTACTGTGGTTTTCTGTTTTTTGGTTTTTTGATTTTCAAAGTCACATGATATATGTCCTATAATGAATAAAAAATTAGTCAAATTTATTGGGAACATGATGATTTTGAAAACTGACAACTAAAAAGTGAAAACCACTTTTTCTGGTTTCCTTTTTTGGTTTTTAGTTTTCAAAAAAACTGAAAACTGAAAACAAAAAACGATAACGAACGGGCCCTAAGTTAGTAGAAAGTCCAAAGTCCAAAGTCCAAATATAATATATTAAATTATAAAACGTAAAATATTGTCTCATTTGTGGGGCTGTGTACTTAGAGAAAGGGAATAGAATACAATACTGTTTTTAACCTTTTTTTTTAATCTCATTGTGATATCAGTATTTCAAACGAATACAATGTTGTTCGTTTTTATTTTTCATAAACTTATACATTAGGAACATGAAAACACTATTGCAACTATATAGAGCACGACAAGAACTATTTAGAACACAACAAGCATCATTTGGAACACAATAATGACTACTTTTTTCGAGAACACAACATGGATAGATTAAAACACAACATGAACAATTTGTAACACAACAAGAACAATATAGAACACTAGAAGAAAAACATGGACTAATTAAAACACAACATGAACGATTTATAACACAACAAGAACGATTTAGAACATTAGAAGAGATATTTAGAACACTAGAAGAACTATTTGGAACATTACAAGAACTATTTAGTTTCTATTTAGTTTATCTCTATTATATAAGGTAAGGGGGGGAGCTACGGTGTCCCCATTTGAAGAGACCGTTTTACCCCCTTTCCTTTCAAAATTACAAAACCAATTTCAACCAAAGCGAGGCTTCAAAAAAACTGTCGGAAATACAATTATAACAATCAATCACAAGTCAACTGAAATCAATAGAATTGCATAATTCACATTATACAAATCACTCAAATGAGGAAACTTTACAAAAACAAGAAAATTCAATTACACACTATAACCCATTAGCAATTACATACTCTGTTCTCAAGAACCATTTACAATTACATACTCAGAAAAATAACCAATACACCACAACGTCAATCCAAATTACAAACTAAGAAAAACATACGATTTCAACGGGGAGATCACACATTTGTCCATTGGCGATTTACGAACTTCTTAAAAAGGTACATAATTGTTTTTAATCTTGCAAGTTATTTCAAATTACTTGAAAAAAAAACTAGCAACTCTTATATTCGAATTACATGAATAATTTAAGTCTGTATTGCATGCTATAAATTTCGAAATAATTATTAAAAAATCAGTACATGTTTGTAACAAAAAAGGCATTATAAAATATAAATCAATTCCGAAAACAATAACAATGAGACAAAAATCAAACTGAAAATGAAATTACATTAATTTGCCAAAATAAATAGTGAAATTGAAAACCGGTGAAAATGATTCATTTTACTGAAATTTCTTATGAATAATTAAAAACCTAGAAAAAGGAGTAGAAGAAGTGTTGTAGCTAAATATCTACGGTTCCTTTAGAGACACTTGGGTCCATCAGGGCCGTACACATGTCCTCTCATAATAAATAAAGGAAAAAAGATTTAACCTTTGGGTTGTACCCAATTGGGAGAAAAGACTCACCTTTCTGGCCTAAAAGTTAGTCAGAGCCCAAATCCTTAAAGATAGCTGCAGGTGATTGGTTGATAAACCCTCATAAATCCTAACTTGCCAAGTGTCATGGTTTGATTGCCTAGCCAATAAGGTGCCACTATTCTAGGGCAACTTTTAAGGTTAGCTGTCATACTACAATCACTATAAATACCCCTGAAATCAGGAGAAAGATCATTCAATGCAAATAGTGTAAACTTACTCTGAAAAAATACTCTATCACTTTCTCTCTCTATCTCTACTTTTTCCTTCAAACTCCTGATATTTGACTTAAGCTTCGGAGGGGGAACCACCACCCAAACCTCCAGGGTGGGTCCCTTTTTGCAGGTTTGGGAACGAAGCTCAGGATCGGATGAACATGCTCAGACATTGTTGCAGAAGTCTCCAAGTGAAGAACATCTAAGAGAAACTAGTTTACTTGTTGGACAAGGAAGCAAAGCCTGTAGTTTACTTGCCAGCCAAGCAGTCTAAACATTTGGCGCCGTCTGTGGGGAGACGCAACGATGATTGACTGTCAATCGTCCAATGTGGCAAGGAACTGAAGTTTTCACGTCAATGTCGAAGACACAGTAGAACATGAGAGACCGCCTCGAGGAAGGGATAGACCTCCGTCCATTGTCAATGTCCATGGACCAAGCCAACAACCTGTCATTCAGGAGAATCTTGAACGTCCAGTGACTGCTGCCCATCTAGAGAACGTCCTGAATGACTTTCAGACTAAGATGGCAGCAGTCGTCCAGGAACAGATTAAGAACAACATGCTGTTTTTCCATCATAATCCGGAGCCAGCAGCTAACAATCCAGCTCCTCCTAGGGGACGTTCACAAGAGAATCCTAGTCGACTTGTTCGTCAGGAACCTTCTAAGAGGACGGCCAAAGGGAAGCAGCCAGAAGGCAGTGAGCAGCGAAGGAAGATGGACTGGCGTCTGGTGGTTAGGACCCAAGATCAAGCTCGTCCGAATGGAAACAGATGCCATAGATTACCTAGAGGCAAAGAGGGCTGCTGCATTGCAACAGTCGGCCACTGGCTCCACCCTGTACTTAAGAGACCCTCCTTTAAGGATACCATCCAGAACAGAAGGAAGAAGTCTAGGCCCTTCTCTTGTTCGTCTAAGACAAGAGAAGAATGTGGTTCAACCAATGGTTTATAGGCGTCCAGTACCGGCAAACACTTCATCTAATCCAGTGTTAAGAGAATGTCGCAAGGAGTTCATACCCATTGAGGGACAGCTGGGAGCCCTCCGGATCAATTGGCCTACTCCATTCTCGGTCAGGATCATGGAGGCGCCCCCCTTCCCAAAGGTAAAACTCCCAACAATAGAGCCTTTTGATGGAACTACCGATCCAGAGATGATCACCTACGCTTAGAAACATCGGATGTACTTCCAAGGAGTAGATGATGCTACTTGGTGTAAGAATTTCCCGGCTACCCTGAAGGGTGTAGCTCATAAGTGGTTCAATAATATTCCCCCTAATTTAGTCCACAATTTCACTAAACTCAGTTTCTTATTTACTAGTCATTTTGTTGCCAATCGGGAAGAACAAAAGACAAGCATACACTTGGGCAAGGTCGTCCAAGGACCAAAAGAAGCCCTTAGAAGTTTTGTTAAGAGATTCAATCTAGAAGCGCTTCAAATTCAAGATCTCAATGCCGGAGTGGCCTTTGACACCTTCATCGGGGGTTTGATGCCAGGAAGTTTTATGTTTGACCTTGTGAAGAAGAAGATCACTACTCTTGCCGATGATTTAAAGGAAGCCGAAGCTTTTATACATGCCACTGAAGTATCTGCTGAGGCAAAGCATCCCGAGTCCAAGAAGCCTGAAGAGGTTGCTCAGCCAAAGAAGAGCAACCCCAAAAAGGCTGAGACTTGGGCCATAACCTCCAAAGCACTACTTCGCCGAAGAAGCAAAAGGAAAGAATCTAAGCCTTCTTCATCCAACCCCATCAAATTCAGCAAGGACCAATACTCCATTCTCATCGAGATGAAGGACCAATATGAGCTGAAGCCTCCAGCTGAGATGAAGACTCCTTACAGAAATAATACTGTCACTTTCACAAGGACTGCAGTCACGAGACTAATGAATATAAGTACCTTAAGAAGGCTTTGGATGATCTAGCTCGAAAAGGAATGATGAACTCCTATTTGCCTCAAGGGGGAAGGAAGTTCCAGAGGAAAGATGATCGGCAGACCAAGAAGAAGGAGAGTAAAAGCACGGACGAGGATGTTGTCCTCGTAATTTCAGGAGGATTTGCTGCTGGAGGACCAACTAATAGAGGGCACAAAAACTATCTCAGGGAGCTCGGTCAAGTCTTACTGGCTGATCAGACAAAGGCGAGCCCTTCCCAAAGGTGGTGGTTAGTGAACAAGATCGGGGGAAACTGAGAACTCCCCATCCCATCCCATCATAGGGTTTGGGGGAGGAGTCATCCATCCCATGGAAACAGTCACGTTACCCGTCCGAGTTGGAGAGAAGGATGCTTCGCGGACTTTGTTTATCAAGTTCTTGGTTGTCCGAGATTTGACCGCCTAAAATGTCATATTTGGACGGCCAACTCTCAATCATGTTAAGGCAGTAATAGTAACTCATTTGATGCTTATGAAGTTTGAATGTGATGGTGGCAAAATTGGCTCCTTGTATGGAGATCAGTAGGCGGCTAGGGAATGTTGCCTAACAACCCTCAAGCCGTCTTCATGGAAAGCAGACATTGAAGACCAGACGAAGATCGCTGGTGGAAGGAACCCGTCTGAATTTGGGAAAGATAAGACGAAGGTTGCTGGAGAAAGGAAGGCATCCGAAACTGTAAAGGACCAAGTAGCCTCGCTGAGAATGACAATTGAGAGTCCTCAGACGCCGGTTGCTCCCTTAAGGAAAACGTCTGAACATCTCCCCAGCAAGAAAAGAAAGTATGAGCCCGTCAAGGAAGAGCCACCCTCGTCTGAAGAAGTGATGGCCATTATGGGGATGGCATTAGAACGTCCAGAGCCGGTGGAGGTCCCAGAAGATGTCTGTTTGGATGATGCTCGTCTTGAAAGAACCTTGAAGATTGGGCCTTCACTCTCTCCTGATTTAAGAGGCCTTTTAATCAGCTTGCTAAAAGAATTTCAAGACGTGTTTGCTTATTGTGTTGAAGAAATGCCTGGAATTGATCCAGAGATTGCCGTCCACCGGCTGAATGTTGATCCAAGTTTAAAACCTGTTCGTCAGAAGAAAAGACATTTAGGACCGGCCAGGAACTAGGCGGTCGACCAGGAAGTTCAGAAGTTATTGGAATCAAAATTCATCAGAGAGACTTATTATCCGTAATGGATAGCGAATGTGGTTATGGTGCCAAAGCCTAATGGCACTTGGAGGATGTGTGTGGACTACACCGATCTCAACAAGGCTTGTCCCAAGGACGGTTTCCCCTTGCCCAAGTTGGATCGGCGGTAGACTCTAGTCACTCCACACCGGCCATGCTTTGTCAAGCTTCATGGACGCATATTTAGGCTTTCATCAAATCCCCATGTGGTCGAGGATCGGGACAAAATGTCCTTCATTACCGAGAAATGGTTGTATGGGCTGGTTGAGGATGCCTTTTGGTCTCCGTAATCCGCCGACCACCTTTCGCAGGCCGATTAATACCGTCTTTAAGCTACGGTTGGGAAGGAACATACAAGCATATATAGATGATATGATAGTCAAAAGTCGACAAGAGGAATGTCATGTTGGTGATTTGAGAGAAACTTTCGAAACTCTCAGAAAATCTAAACTGAAATTGAACCCCAACAAATGTGTCTTTGGAGTCTTGTCCGGGAAGTTCTTAGGCTTCTTAGTAGATCAGAGGGGAATAGAAGTCAATCCTGAAAAGATACAAGCTATTCTAGATATGAAATCCTCGTCAAAGATAAAGGAAGTTCAACGATTGACGGGTTCCTTAGCTGCCCTTGGACGTTTCTTGTCTAAGTCGGGTGACAAGTGCCATCACTTTTTTGCTACTATCAAGAAGAAGGCCAAGTTTGAGTGGACAGCAGAAGCTGAGCAAGCACTTCAGTAGGTCAAAGATCACCTTCGTCAGCTCCCTAGATTGGTCAGTCCAGCCGAGGGGGAAAAATTGTTTGTGTACTTGGTTGTGTCCACTCAGGCTCTGAGTGCTGTACTGCTGGCTGAAAGAGAATTCGTGCAAGTCCCAATATACTTCGTCAGTCATGTGCTCAAGGACGCGGAAAATAGGTATACTCCGATCGAGAAGTTTGGGTTGGCACTCGTCATGGCCAGCAGAAAATAAAGGCCCTATTTCTTGGCTCACAGTATACTTGTCTACACTGACCAACCCTTGAAGCAAGTTCTGCAAAAGATGGAAGCCGCCAGACGAATGCTAAAATGGGCTGTTGAGCTTAACATGTTCGATATATCATTCGAACCAAGGAAAGCCATTAAGGGGCAAGCTTTGGCATATTTTATAGTTGAGCTCACTCGGCTAACTATAGAACCCACACTTGATCCAGCTGAAGGAAGGAAGCATTGTACGCTCATGGTTGATGGATCGTCCACTATCAACGGATGTGGGGCAGGAATCATTTGTCAATCTCTAGAAAGAGACAAGTTTAAATTTGCGCTAAGGTTCCAATTCCAAGCGTCAAATAACGAAGCTGGATATGAAGCACTTCTGGCTGGGATCAAAATGTGTAAAGCGGCTAGAGCTCTGGAAATTGAGGCCAAATCGGACTCTCTCTTGGTCGTCAGTCAAGTCAATGGAGACTTTGAATGTAAAGAAGCATCAATGGGAAAATATATGCATCTGATCAAGGATGAGATTGAGCCTTTGAAACGATTTGTTGTCGACCAAGTACTAAGGTCAGAAAATCATTAAGCAGACGCTCTCTCAAAATTAGCCAGCTCAGCTGAAGGTGATGCGCCAAGAACAGTGTTTTGGGAAGTTATTCAAAAAAGAGCATTGACCAAGAACAAATCATGTTTCTTAGCCGAGGGGCAGTTTGGATGGATCCTATATAGAATACAAGAAGACAGGACGGCTGCCTTCAAACCCTGTTGAGGCTAAGTATGTGAAAGCTCGAGACAAATGGTTTGAACTGTGGGATGAGACCCTTTACAAGAAGTCATTCAATCGTCCTCTTCTCAAGTGCATCACCAGGGAAGACGGTCTAGAGGTTTTGAAGGAACTCCATGAAGGAGCTTGTGCGTCCCACATTGGGGAAAGGGCATTGGGAGAAAAGGCTTTAAGGACGGGGTATTACTGGCCTACCTTAAAAGAGGACGCTCTTATCTACTCAAAAAGTGCGACAGTTGTCAGAAGCACGGAAATCTGCATCAGAAGCCGTCAAATTACTTAACTCCTATTTTGTTCCCCCTGCCTTTTGCCAAATGGGGCATGGATATCCTTGGACCCTTCCCTGTGGCCGCTGGGCAAAAGAAGTTTGTAATTGTAGTTGTGGACTACTTCACTAAATGGATAGAGGCTGAAGCCATGCGGGGTATAACAACGAATGACGTCAAAGGTTTTATTTGGAAGAGCATTATAACTCGATTTGGCATGCCGCAGTCCATCGTCTTTGATACTGGTCCACAGTTTGAAACGCCTAAGCTGAAAGATTGATTGACAGAAAGAGAAATCAAAGCCCACTTCGTTGCAGTTGCCCACCCACAAGCCAATGGGCAAGTAGAGTCCTTCAACAAGATTCTATCCAATGGAATCAAAAGAAAGTTGGATAATGCTAAAGAACAGTGGGTTGAAGAACTACAGCTGGTGTTATGGTCCATCAGAACCACCGTCAAAAACTCTACAGGGGAGACACCCTTCATGTTAGTTTATGGCACTGAAGCCGTCTTGCCCATTGAGATTGAAGAACCCACCCTGCGAGTCATGCTATACAGGGAAGATGCCAACTGAGCTGCATTGCGCGTGACTTTGGATCAAGTACCAGAAGTCAGGGGCAATGCTTTGCTAAGAATGCAATTGTACAAGCTGCGAATGGCTCGGGATTTTGACAAGAGAGTCACCAGACGACCACTCAAGGTAGGGGACCTGGTTCTAATGAAAATGGAGGCAGTTGGACGAGCTAAAGAGCTGGGGAAACTAACACCAAATTGGGAAGGACCCTATCTGATTGTCCAAGAGGTGCGAAGCGGAACCTTTCGTCTCCAAGATATGGATGGACGACCAATACAGCGCACTTGGAATTCAGACACTTTGAAGAAGTACCACGTTTGACTCCTTTAATCGCTAGCAAAAACAGCAAGTAGTTTGTAATCACTCCAAAGTGCCATGGCACAAATGAGGAAAAAACAATTGTAAACATGTTATCTTGACATTTAGTCAAGCAAAATTCATATAATACAACTTCTAATTCCTTCTTATCTTTGTTTTTTTTTTTTACCAAGTTGTTTCACTTTGGGGCATTAAACCAGTTTGTAGTCCAAAAGTGACAGTAACTTGGACAAAATTGCAAAAGAACAATAGAGCGTCAAAAATGCTCACTTCTCTGCCGAACATCACTCCCTCAGAGAGACCGGCCAAAGTGTAATAAACCTAAAGGTTAGATCACATATATGGTCAACAAATTGACAAAAATCTCTAGTAAGAGAAACGTCATGGTCTCTAAGAGAAAGCTGACCTAAAGTAAGCAACCCTTAGTAAAGGAACCTTACTTTCGAATACAAGGACAACTAAGTAGTAAAGACCCAAGTAAGGATCCGCTACTTCAAGACGAGTGTTGCTCCCTCAAGAAAGCCGGCCAAACATGGTTCGCCCATATATCTAAATCTCGTCCTAAGCAATTTCAGCAGGCTCGGCCAATGTTGGCCGGTCTCCTTCTTGGTCCATGGCTCGTCCATAATACACAGTTGAGCTAAGCCGAAGAATGGGGGGATAGGTTAAAAACCATGAAACTTGTAGGACGAAAAAATTTTGTAGGACGAAAAAAGGTCGTCCAAAGACCAGGATGAACTAGGCTATAAAAGCATTAGTAATGGATCGCTACTCCAAGATGAGGGTTGCCTCATCAACGAAGCCGGCTAAAGCATGGCTCGTCCATAAACCAAAACGTATAGGTCGTCCACAAACAATTAAGCCCGTCCTAAACAAAGGGGTTTAGGTTTGCTCGGCCAATACTGTCCGCTTTCCTTCCTGAGGCAAGGCTCATCCAAATATGCAAACCATCCAAAATTCAAGACGAGACTCAGTTTATACTTAATTACATTTTGGAAAGTTTCACGAACGTCCAAGGACAAGGATGATACTCTCCTTAACCAAGTTTGCAGACCGTCCAAAAGTCAGGACGAGTCTCATTTTATACTTGGTTACATTTTGGAAAGTTTCACGAACGTCCAGGGATAAGGATGATACTCTCCTTAACAAAGGTTGCAGACCGTCCAAAAGTCAGGATGAGTCTCATTTTATACTTGTTACATTTTGGGAAAGTTTCACGAACGTCTAGGGACAAGGATGATACTCTCCTTAACCAAGTTTGCAGGACGTCCAAAAGTCAGGACGGGTCTCATCTATACTTGATACTTGCTTTTTCAGTAAGTTGTGAAGACGTCCAAGATGAGATGGACGAGTCTCAGTTATACTTGATGAAAATTTTAGTGCAATAAAAGAAAGGACAAGCAATTGGAAAAAGATCATTTCATTATGTACTTGACAAAACATACAACTTAAGTATAAAGCTAGAGGAGATAAAGCTACGACGGCAAACAAGCCAAGAAACTTAGGAAAATAAACCTAAAACTAGGCATCTCCTTCAGCAGGAGTTTCTTGGTCGTCCTCATGGGCTTCTTCCTCGTCCACACCCTCTTCGTCCGACTCAGAGAATTCAGGAGGTTCTTCAGCAGACACCAGTGCACGGTGAACACTCTCTTAAAATTCCGGATGCTTCGGACAAAGCTAGGGACCTCACTAGGCTCGGCCAGCATCTCAAAAGCCTTGACGGCCCAGTCTTTGGACGTCGCAATGACTTGATTCAAGCCTTCTTTGGCGTCGTCAAAGGCATGGGCCGCTTCCTTTTGCAGACGGGCATTATTCGCCCTTAGGAGGATATTTTCCCTCCTCAATTGGACCGCGGCCAGAAGAGCAGTATCTCTTTCGCCCTTCAACTCAGCTGAGATGGTGTTCAAGGCCAATTTCAGTTGGTCTTGTTCTTTGTACAGCTTGTTGATAGTAACAAGATAGTTCTTGTTGTCGGACTCCAGTACTGCTGATCTCTTCTCCCAAGCCTCCCTTGATTGGCGGTGGAGAGTATTAGCCATCTCGATGTCGTGTATGGCCTTGTCGCCAGCCGTCGTAGCCAGGTGGACGAGTTGCTTATTTTCTTTCCTAAGCTCCCTCGCCCACGCCTCTGTCAGTATACTGCGAGCCAGAAGCTGGAACAACGAAAACAAAGCAAGTCATTAGATAGTTATAAAAGAAAAGAAAAATTTAAAAGTATAAAACTATAGCAGCAACAGATTATACCTCAGCAGCAAGTTGTGACATGTAGCCCAGATGTCCAGTGATGCTCCCCTAAACCCTTTTATATAGGATTCAGGGTAACATTTGAATAGCTCCTGCTTGAGCCGATCTCGCTCAACTTTTGACATTTTGGCAAAAGCGGCAGAAGACTCCTCGTACGAGTCTATTGTGGGAGCAGCTGTGGGTAAAGCTGGTCCTTTGCCCTTATCTGAAAGAGGGGGGAGTCAGTTCTCTTGATGGGAAAGACTATGGCTTGTATGTTGGACGGACTAATGAACCGTCCGCCGACCTGCACCGTCCTAACTCTATTTGGATAATACGACTCACCCGACGATAAGGATGTCGTCCTAACGGATAGCGGCATCTGTGAGACCAGCTTCGCTACCGAGCCGCTGAAGCCCGAGAAGTTGTCAGTAGCCGTCTCCGGCTCCAAAATAACAAGAGCCAAGGCCGACTCTGGTCTGATCTCAGTTAGATCAGCAGGCAATACATCCAACTGACCAGCAGGATCAGAACTCTTCTCCCCTATGGCCAGGGAAGCAGCGGACGGCGTAGTCTTCTTCGTCTTCTTCGTCTTCTTCGTCTTCTTCCTTGTAAAACCCTTAGACTTTTTTGTTGGAGGCTGGTCCACGGCCGCAGTAGGCCTCTTCTTGGACGAAGAAGACTTCCCAGGCGGGGGCTTATTGGTAGGGGCATTTTTCCGCAAAAATAAACAAGCTATTACTTGGATCGTCCAAAGAACAAAGTATATAATCAAACTATTGAGCTTCGGACGAGAATCACCCGAAGAAGGAAGGCGTCCATGTTTGGACGGCCACCTCCCTAAGGGACCCTCGTCCAAAGTATTTTTCATGACCAGACGAGAGTGGTGCAAAGCAGGAAGTGATGTTATGGTTTTATGTAGAGTTTTTCCCCCGATATTTAAGCTAAAATGTGTATCAATGGTGCTCTTAGGAGCCATTTCACGCTAACTTTCTCCATCTAGTTGTGGTTTTCTGTTTTGTGATGATTTGTAGGTTTTAGGGAGCTTTTTCCCTATTTTCTATTGATTTACGTTTACCACAATCGAATGGAGAGGTTCGAAGGCATATTTGGTGAGTTCCGGGTCCCGAGAATACTTTCCGAGGCCTTGGACAAAAGAAGGAGTGAATCCTTGGCGCCTGAAGCCAAGGAATGAAGAAATGGTGTCTCGCCCAACTCCATCGGGCTCACTTGGCCCGATCGGGCGTCCATCACAGCCATAAGCAAGTTTGTTACGGGCCCGATCGGGCTTGATCCGCCCTGTCGTTGTTCGTTGTCCCGGCCCGTCGGGCGAGATGGCCCGACACCATCGGGCGTGCTCGAGTGCCTTGTTGCAGTTTGTGTTCATGCTCGAGTCTTGCGCGTTGATCCTTGGCGAAGTCCATAGCCCGATAGCATCGGGCGGCCAAGCCCGACTACATCGGGCGGATGCTTGCTGCTCTTTGTGTTCGTGCTCGAGTCTTTGCGCACTTACCTCGACTAGCCCGATAGCATCGGGCAGGCATGGCCCGACATCGGGAGGTTGGCTACGATTGGAGTAACGATGCTTTGCGTTGAGCCCGACTTCATCGGGCTAACTTGGCCCGATCGGGCGTCGGTTCGCTCGCGCTCATCTAATGAGTTTCGGGCTACTTAGTATAAAGAGAAAAAAAGTTAGAACATCTTTGATTCATCTTGTTTTTTAGTCCTTATTCTCTGAAGAACCCTAGTTTTATTACTTTTCATTGTGATTCAAGATCAAACCTTTGGATTATTCGCAAGTTCAATATAGTTCACTAATTTGGTAATCTTCTTCCTTGTTTTCTCCATTATTGTTTGCTTTCTCTATTATTGATTAGTGTAATTTCTTAGTTATTTGCAATAGTTCAAAGTATGGATTTTTATATGGAATTTGTTATTGGATTCTCAAACATGAGTGAGTAGTTTTATTTCTAGGATTGTGGGGATCTATGTATGCAATGAGGGATTGATAGATTAGTATAATTACCCTTTATTTCAATTGTTTCCTGTGGTTGAATCGTTCATGCTAGATCTATGAATTAGGCCTGATTTGTGTTTCTATTATCGCAATATTGAATCTACTTCGAGAGGAGAGATTTCGTATAGGCTTTCAATCATTAGGCATAGTGATCCTTGACCATGCGAGAGCGGCTAGGTGATCTTTAAGGGAGGTAATGTTCGAGAGAAATTACGTGTGCCCTAGATAAATTGACTTATTGGGTTGTTATTATTCGTCTCTGATTTCCCGAATTGTATGCATAGTGATCCATAGTCCTAGTTCTTTATTAATTGATTCTTACCTTCATATTTAGTTCTATCATTTGCCTATTAGTTTAGTCACACACCCATTTTCAACTGATTTAGTTAGTATAATATTAGAATTCAGATACAATAATATAACTTTCTCCCTGTGGATTCGATCCTGACTTCCCTGACTACTTGTTAGTGGACCTTAGGTTATTTTTGATAAGGTGATACGACTTTAGATGATAAGACACTCAAACACCCATTATCCTTGGGAGACCTTTCCTCCATACTGTTGGGGCAGTGATAGATGTTAAGAGTGGGAAACTGACACTAACCGTGGGGGATGATAAGGTCATGTTTAGCCTAAACAATACACCTAAAAGCCCAATGCTAGAGGAATCATGTTATAGTGTTGATGTTATAGATGAACCGATCCATGATTGCATCTCTCATTCCCCCTCCCATGCTACTTCAAATGATGTGCTTGCTTTAGAGTCTATTGCAGGTGATGAGCATTTTCTAACGGTCTTACAGACTCCCAAAAAGACCATTGGGTATAGCACTGATGACTTGACAGGAATAAGCCCTGACCATAATGAGCACCGCATTCATCTACATGAGGGCCACCACACCAGCATTACAGTCCGACGCGGGTTGCAAGAGGAGGTACAACATGTGGCTACTAAAATGCTCGATCCAAGGCGATGGGCGGGCGATGTCCATGTCCCTTTCTTTTCCCTTGTTGCAATGAGGCCATTGCCAAGTTCGGCTTGGGGAGGACTTCTGTAAGTGTTAGTATTATTTTTCTTTTTGTTTTTACTGCTTTTTAGGATAGTTAAGGTAGGTTAATTGCTTTGAAAAAATGAAAAATCACAAAAAAATGAAATATTGCTGAAAAAACACAAAAATACAAGTTGAATACGAATAGATTGATTGCTTCCCTGTGCCCCGAATTTGTTCTGAAAAGCAATTTTTACTCACTATACTGGATAGTTGGGCATTTGTGATTGGGATGTTGTGATGTGATCTCTGACTGCCTTGATCTTGAATGAATTTTGATGATAAAGTGCCTATTTTAACTGCATGCTTGAATTGGTTAGATTGTGAGGATTCATTCTAGCCCTCGGATTAATCCCTATATCCGGTCTATTCTTGTGTGTTAGTTCCTCGTAGCATTCTTATCTTGGTTTTGGCATTGTACTCGTTGAGTTCTGGTGACTTTAGGCATGTGCTGTGATAGAGGCGTTCATTTGTTTAATCTTTAAGCCTCAGAGTTGTTTAATGAATCAATTTTCCCCCTAGCCCCGCTGAGCCTAATGACTTCTTTTTGGATCTATATTAAGCCACATTACACACCTTGAGCCTTCACATTGACTATTACCCAAGCCTAGCTTGGGGGAGCATTTGTTAAGTTAATATCATATTGTGTGGTTGATTCCGTAGGCGGTTGGAAAATAATGATATTTTGGTACAAAGAAAAGAAAGAAAAAGGAAAAAAATAAAGTGAAAAATGATAGTGAAAAATTTGAAAAATTTCTATGATCTTCACTTATTAACTTTCAAAAGTATTGGAAATTATGTTGAAAAGAGGCAATTATTGGTTGGTTCGTGAAATTTCAAGAGTTGGTTATTATCTTGCTTATGTTGTTGATGCCATGAGAGTTGTTTCGACCACACCTAGTCCTACTAGTGTTTTTTGCTCCCCTTTCTTGGCTTTTCCACCACATTCCTTAAATAATTCCGTACCTTTACCCGAGCCCCATTACAACCCTAAGAAAGACCTTTTGAGCACATGTTTGATTGTTTATTGGAATAATACTGAGTCAATATGCCAAAGTTGAAGATTAAGTTTGTTATTTGAGTCGACCTGATTAGGATGAGCGATATTATACCTTTCTAAACACATGAGAGTGTGAGTGGGAAGGGCTATTATGGTTGGGTTGGTGAGCGATCGGGCACATATTATGCCTGCCACAAAATTGAGACGAGTGACACCTCGGTGAGCACCTTTTCAAGATTTGTATGATATGTGGGGCAGCTGCATTTGATGGTTTACTTAAGTAATTGGTAGTCAGGTGACCTGAGCAACTGAACTTGAGTTGGAAGTATTCTTATCTGAGGGGTGAAGCAATCCTATTCTTATTCATGTTGTGCTTTGCTTGAGGACAAGCAAAGGTTTAGCTTGGGGGAGTTTGATGTTATGGTTTTATGTAGAGTTTTTCCCCCTGTATTTAAGCTAAAATGTGTATCAATGGTGCTCTTAGGAGCCATTTCACGCTAACTTTCTCCATCTAGTTGTGGTTTTCTGTTTTGTGATGATTTGTAGGTTTTAGGGAGCTTTTTCCCTATTTTCTAATGATTTACGTCTACCACAATCGAATGGAGAGGTTCGAAGGCATATTTGATGAGTTCTGGGGTCCTGAGAATACTTTCCGAGGCCTTGGACAAAAGAAGGAGTGAATCCTTGGCGCCTGAAGCCAAGGAATGAAGAAATGGTGTCTCGCCCAACTCTATCGGGCTCACTTGGCCCGATCGGGCGTCCATCACAGCCATAAGCAAGTTTGTTGCGGGCCCGATCGGGCTTGATCCGCCCAATCGTTGTTCGTTGTCCAGCCCGATCGGGCGACATGGCCCGACACCATCGAGCGTGCTCGAGTGCCTTCTTCTTCTTTGTGTTCATGCTCGAGTCTTGCGCGCTGATCCTTGGCGAAGTCCATAGCCCGATAGCATCGGGCGGATGCTTGCTGCTGCTGTGTTCGTGCTCGAGTGCTGCGCACTTACCTCGACTAGCCCGATAGCATCGGGCAGCATGGCCCGACAGCATCGGGAGGTTGGCTACGATTGGAGTAACGATGCTGCGTTGAGCCCGACTTCATCGGGCTAACTTAGCCCGATCGGGCGTCGGTTCCGCGCGCTCATCTAATGAGTTTCGGGCTACTTAGTATAAAGAGAAAAAAAGTTAGAACATCTTTGATTCATCTTGTTTTTTAGTCCTTATTCTCTGAAGAACCCTAGTTTTATTACTTTTCATTGTGATTCAAGATCAAACCTTTGGATTATTCGCAAGTTCAATATAGTTCTTTAATTTGGTAATCTTCTTCCTTGTTTTCTCCATTATTGTTTGCTTTCTCTATTATTGATTAGTGTAATTTCTTAGTTATTTGCAATAGTTCAAAGTATGGATTTTTATATGGAATTTGTTATTGGATTCTCAAACATGAGTGATTATTTCTAGGATTGTGGGGATCTATGTATGCAATGAGGAATTGATAGATTAGTATAATTACCCTTTATTTCAATTGTTTCCTGTGGTTGAATCGTTCATGCTAGATTTATGAATTAGGCCTGATTTGTGTTTCTATTATCGCAATATTGAATCTACTTCGAGAGGAGAGATTTCGTATAGGCTTTCAATCATTAGGCATAGTGATCCTTGACCATGCGAGAGCGGCTAGGTGATCTTTAAGGGAGGTAATGTTCGAGAGAAATTACGTGTGCCCTAGATAAATTGACTTATTGGGTTGTTATTATTCGTCTCTGATTTCCCGAATTGTATGCATAGTGATCCATAGTCCTAGTTCTTTATTAATTGATTCTTACCTTCATATTTAGTTCTATCATTTGCCTATTAGTTTAGTCACACACCCATTTTCAACTGATTTAGTTAGTATAATATTAGAATTCAGATACAATAATATAACTTTCTCCCTGTGGATTCGATCCTGACTTCCCTGACTACTTGTTAGTGGACCTTAGGTTATTTTTGATAAGGTGATACGACTTTAGCCTGTCAGGAAGCCGTCCAAAATTTCAGAGTCATCTCAGACGAGAATGGCCCAAGGAAGGTGGTCGTCCAAACATGGACGCCATCCTTCTTCGGGTGATTTTCGTCCGAGGACTGGAAATCAATCTGGACGAACCACTAATGTTCCTCGTCCAAGGCCAATTAAAGTCACTCAGACGAGAATGGCCCAAGGAAGGTGGTCGCCTAAGCATGGACGCCTTCCTTCCCTGGGTAATTCGCGTCCAAGCTAAGGATTGGAAAACAATCTGTACGAACCCAAATGGTCCTCGTCCAAGGCTGTTCAGCATTTCAAACGAGAATGGCCCAAGGAAGGTGGCCTTTCAAACATGGACGCCTTCCTTCTTCGGGTGATTCTTGTCCAAGGATTGGAAATCAATCCTTGACGAGTCAGAACGATCCTCGTCAAAAAAAAAACAAAATTTACTAGGGTTTCAGACCTCTTCTCAACACTGCTCTTGGCGAACTCCTTCCACAAGTTATCAGTAAACTTGGACATACTGATATCTCCCCTCCAGGAATGTTTGAGACGTGCTCTGGCTAGATCTGCAACAAGAAGTAAAAGAGTTAGTCTAATATGGTTTATGGACGAGGCATTTTACTTGGAGGTTTTGAATGTATACCTTTATCTTCGGCCAACCGCAAGCTGGCGGCGACCAAGAAGTCATCATTATAAAACATTTCTTTAAAGGGTATCCAGTTAGCTGGCCCTTTAAAGGATGACTGACCTGGACTGGAATACTCCTTTATTCTAAAGTACTCCACTACCTCTTCGTCGTAATGGTCCTCTAACTCCAGCCAGGACTGCTTTCGTCCAGTATTCGTGACGGCTTGATTATAAAATCGATAACCCTCGATGGCGTAGTCGTTGGCCGCTCGTAGGAAGATGAAGTCTGCTTTCCATTAGTGCATCTTCGACGGCTTGCCCCAAGTAGTGAGAAAGTCGGGGCGGTTGCAGATGCTGAGTCACGTTTCGTCCACGGCCCCAGAAACCTTAGTCGCATAATGAATTTGGGTGAAGGCTTGGAGAGAAAGAGCCAGGCCGCGCAACTCGCAGACGGCTATGAAAGTCAGAACGTTGTGCCATGCATTAGGCGCCAGCTGATTATGGCTGATGTTGTAATACCTTAGCACTTGTTCTATAAAATCATGGAGGGGGGACCTTAATCCTGCGCCCAAGGCTAGCTTATAAACGGCGAAGTGGTTCTTGGGAGCACTCAGAATTGTGGCCTCCTTATTTGGGATGACGAAAGAGAAGCCCGGCATGGGCATGTAAGTGGACAAATGACTAGGGTCATGTCCTATCTTCTCTAACCATTTACGATTGACTAAAATAAATGCGGGGTCAGAAAGGGGACCTAAGCGTATCCTAATCTCAAACGAGGTAGTAGAGGGTTCTTCGACTCCATCGCGGTGCGGATTCACTCCTGTTATCGTCCTCACCAGCTTCCTCCATATTGACGTCCCTGCCAGAAGGACTGGCCTCAGGGTTTATTTGAGGATCTTCAAAACTGCGGTCAGGGGAAGGGGGCCCGCCCAAAGGTTGAGCACTTTGGGCCTCCCTCGTCTCATCTGTAACTCGTCCAGTAGATTCCTCCATGTCGGAACTATTTGTTGGGAGTATTACCCTTCGTCTTAGATGGGTCGTTTGCTTGACGCGCGCCAGATTACCCTGCACAGGAAAAGACTGGGTCGTCTGACTTTTTCGGCCAAAACCATAAAAAATATATACTCGGCCGTAAGAGGCCCAACTCTAGAATGTGCCGAAGAAGAAGTACTCTCGTTTCTAGGGTCAAGACAAGCTCTTGGTCGGCTAGGATTATTTGACGAAGAAGAAGATTCCATTTTATTGATTTTCTAAGAAAAAATAAAGAATAAAGGAAAGTAAAAAAGAAGAAAGAAAAGATACCTGACGAAACGCTTAGACGATTCAGTGAAGAAGACTGAGATTCGACGATCACTCTCTCTCTCTAGAAAAAATGTAGAGCTTCTCTCTCTAGAAAAATTCTCTCAAGGTGTGCAATGATTTAATGAAGGCACACCTAGCATATATATAGAAGAGTAAGAAACCCGCTGAGCCGGTTAAGAATGACCGGAAAAGCTTAAAACGGTCGATCGTGACCGGTAAAGCCCCGGAAAAGGGCGCGTCTTTGCCTCTTTTTGAATTTGAATTAACCACCTCGGGTAAAAGGGTCTTAACCGTCAGATAGGCCAACAGTAAAAACCCTTTTAGGGGCAAATGTTGTAGCCTAAAATATCTACGGTTCCTTTAGAGACACTTGGGTCCATCAGAGCCGTACACGTGTCCTCTCAGAATAAATAAAGGAAAAAAGATTTAACCTTTGAGTTGTACCCAGTTGGGAGAAAAGACTCACCTTTCTGGCCCAAAAGTTAGTCAGAGCCCAAATCCTTAAAGATGGCTGCAGGTGATTGGTTGATAAACCCTCACAAATCCTAGCCTGCCAAGTGTCATGGTTTGGTTGCCTAGCCAATCGAGTGCCACTATTCTAGGGCAACTTTTAAGGTTAGTCGTCATACTACAATCACTATAAATACCCCGAAATCGGGAGAAATATCATTCAATGCGCAAACAGTGTAAACTTACTCTGAAAAAATACTCTCTCACTTTCTCTCTCTATCTCTACTTTTTCCTTCAAACTCCTGATATCAGACTTAAGCTTCGGAGGGGGGAACCACCACCCAAACCTCCAGGGTGGGTCCCTTTTTGCAGGTTCGGGAACGAAGCTCAGGATCGGACTGAACAGGCTCAGACATTGTTGCACAAGTCTCCAAGTGAAGAACATCTAAGGGAAACTAGTTTACTTGTTGGACAAGGAAGCAAAGCCTGTAGCTTACTTGCCAGCCAAGCAGTCTAAACAAGAAGTATGAATAATTAAAAACCCAGAAAAAAGGAGTAGAAGAAGTCTTGAAAAAAAAAACAAAGGGAAAGAAAAAGGAAAAGTGGATGATTCAAGAACTTCAGCCACAAATTTCTTAAGAAAACCATCTTCACAAATAAAAGTTCAAACAAAATGTAGCCTAATCTTTGAGAAATTTAGTTGACAATTACATTTTTGGGACGAAATCAGGAACATAAAAAGTAAAGAATTACCTTCAAACTTGAGGCCCTCTATTTAATTCGTCAACCAAATAAACTCCAATTTCAACCCCATTCCGACGAACGTTCGTCAACATTACCACTCGATCGAAATGAAAACCCAAAAAGACCCACAAAAGCAGAGACCATAATTACTCTAAAAATTAATGGAGGGTTGATGGGGGTAATTTTGATACAAGAATTGGCTTATTAATGTGGTGTTTCTTGTGAATATGAACATGAAATCTCAACCTTTTTGAGTGAGATATGAAAGATAGTGAGGATAAGGAAATGAGCTGTTCTAATTTTTTGAGGGAAGGGAAGATATAAGGTTGTAGGTAGGAAGATGAAAATGTGGAGGACTAGATGAAAAAAAAAAGTAAGATACATCATTCATATGGGTATGTGGGGTGGATAGTTATATGGGTATGTGGGATTGATAGTCATATGGGTAGGTGGAAAAAATTATGTGGGTTTGTTACTTGCATACAGGTGGCTTTGTAGCTTTTGGCTACAATTTTTTTTTTGACTATTAACAAACAACTAACGTTAGTCATACTCAGTTAGCTACAAGTGAAACAACAATATTACATAAAATCATGAAAACAACTTATATTTATCTTGGCTCCTCTTTACATGATTTGACATGAACCTCAATCCATATCAATCTTGATTAGCATTATTTATCTTCTCTTTACATGGTTTGTTTCACTACTGAGTTACACTTATGCCCAAAAATATTGCCACACGCATCGCGTGTATAAAAAGCTAGTACATTGTACTGTAAGGAATGAAGGGGAAAGGTCCATTCCAAAGTCTACTTTTCTATTAAAACTAGTTATTAGGGCCGGGCTACACCCCGGGTAAGTTTTCATTTATTAATATTACAATTTAAGATGATAACACTAAATGTTATTTGGTCTAGTGGTTAAGACTTTAGTATATGTTCTTGAGGTCCGGGACCAAACCTTATACTACGCAATTTCTAATTTTTTTATTGTTGTGGATTACATGAAGTAAAACTCCTTTAGGGAAAGCGAGAGATGATACACGTACACTCGGTGTATGTGGGCCACACATGCACTGGATGTATGTGTTACTACTAAAATGTATACCTTTTGTATGTGTTACTACTAAAATGTATACAATAACTAAAAAAATTACAAACTTACAATCGTTTGAACCTGTTTTGTTATTCAGCGATATTTGAATTTGCGTAATACATAGACGATTGAAATACTATATTTCGAATTGAATTTTATTACATGGTAGGGATGAAAATATAACATTATTTTTCTACAAACAAATTAAATAATTGAAAACGACAGGACAATTTAGTAGAAATCAATAGTAGAAAAAAGGTGAAGATAAATAAGATGAATCTAATATATGAATAATTTGAAAAAAAAAATACAATTCTTTCTTTTAAAGATTCATACAAATCTAAACAGAGAAAATTTCATAAAACAAATTTTTAAAACAAAGATAAAGAACAAATCATTGAAAACAAAATTATCTGTCGAAACATTGTAAGTTTCTACTATTTTTAGTAATAATATACATTTTAGTAGTAACACATACACAAGGTATAAATTTTAGTAGTAACACATATACCCAATGTATGTGTGGCCCACATACACCCAGTGTATGTGTAGGCTTTGCAAGGGAAAGCGCCACGTGGTACCGTTTCTTCTTAGGCACGTCTTTTAATATATTAGTATAGATAATGTTTTCAACTTTTTCAGGCTCATCTAACAAGGCGACGGGAATTGACGAAATTAACCTTATTAGCGGCAATGTTTGCCTACACGGCTACACCTATTATCGTTCTATCATTTCTCCAAAATAACGGGCATACGTATCAGTTCCAACTAGAGCTGTCAGTTTGGTTAAAGAACTGCTGGTTAAACTGAAACAACTGAAATTTGAACTGAATTAAACAACCGAGAGTAATCAGAATCGAAATTAATCGAAAAATATTGAATCGAAACCGAAATAAGCGTAAATGAAAAACCAAAACGAAGTGCAACGGACTCGAAACAAATCAGAATCGAAAATCACCGTGAAAAACCGAAAAGTTGATCGGTCAATCGAACCGAATCGAACCGAATATTTAATCGAATTAATCGAACCGATTCAAACCGAAACTGAATCGATTTAAACCGAAACTGTTTTAAACTTATTTTTAATCGTACCCGAACCGAATTCACATATTACTCAAATTCATGATAGTACTCTATTTCACATACAAATTTTGTCGTGATGATTTATTATTAGTACATTCATCCACCAAATGAAGCTTAATAAGCTCAAACTCAATATCAAGGGAAAGTGACTACCAAAGTTAATTTAACAGGTATTCATGATAAATTACTCAAAAAGAGATGATGTAAATTCTCTCTTTGATATCCAATTTCTCAAAACAAACATCGAAGCTTAATATAACTAGGAAAAGACAAGCTCTCTAACACACCAAAATGATATCTTTCACAATTCACACTATAGATATCCTAAATTCTTCAATCAAATCGAATACATCTCTTTGTGGTGGAGTCATGACAGTTCGACCAATTGTGTGAGTAAAAAAGAAAGAATCAAAATCGGAAGTCGATCGTAATTCACAAAGACAAAGTATAGCCGATACGAACAAAGTAAATATATTCAAGAAATTAAATTTACGAGAGAAAGCAAATGAGAAATTTAGAGAGAAAAAAAAGTTATAGCAAAATTATTATAACATTACACGATAAGCTCGAAGAAAGAAAGCTTTATGCATTTAGATCGTACCTGGTAATTAGAATTCCTTCTCTATCCTTTTATATCATCTATAAAAAAAATCAGATTTGAAGCTGAAATTCGCAACTATCTAGGGATGACAAACAACACACCATAAAGCGATAAATCGGAATTCAGATATCAAATGAAAAACACTGAAAATATAGTCTTAGATGTTGAAGAAATTAGGGTTAAAGAACAAGAAAAGTACGACATCATCGAAGAAAATCAAGGAACGGCGGCGAAGAAAGGAAATCGAGCAATCCGCCGAATAGAAAACCATAAGGCTAGTCTTTTGTTAATATTCACAACAATCAAAATCAAACTAAAAATCAGATTGAAAATCAAATCAAAATGCACTGAAAAAGAAAGAGAAGGAACAAACCATGGAGAAGGCCGAAGATTTTATCAGCGATGAGAGAGAAAGAAGGGGCGTATGAAACAAACATCACGAGAAATCCAACCATTTCTAAGTCGAGTAATGCACGCAATTTCGATCTTTCATCCGCCATTGATAAATGTTGAACTAAAGTTCGAGAATTTCGAATTTTGGCTTATGGAAGAGAGAGAGAAAGGAGGAGACACGGAGAGAGAGGTGCGAAGAGATAAAGAGACACACCGGGGAGATAGATGCGGATGAACTTCGTTGAACAATTGGTGTTCACACGGGAAAACGAGATAACTTCATTATCGGTTAGCACCGTATAGAAAAGAGTGAGAGATAAAAGGTGCGGATTGAAATAATTTGGGGATTAAGGGGTTTTTCGAATTTTTCCTCGCAAGTTTTCTAGGGTTGTGGTGGAAAAAAAATTGGGTTTTGAAAACTTCCCGCCAATCGGATGTTTGATGTTGCTTAGCTTGGTGAATGTTGAGTATTCTTTTTATATTTACGACCTCTGTTTTGTTTTGGGAGACTAGCCTTATATGTAGGGCTGGCAAAAAGTTGACCCAACCCGATTTGAACCTAACCCGAAATAAGCGGATTAGCGTTTGGTTTTTTAACCCATTTAAGTAAATGGGTTGACACGATTAATTCATTTAATTAAACGAGTTTGGTTTAGGTTGACATTCTCGACTTGAAAATAACTGCTTTGACCTTATTAACTTAACTATTAACCCATTTTTTTTTACTTTCTACTAGCTTATAACAAGCCTTAATCGGTAATAAACCTTATAGTATACTACATATACGAATTTTCGCTTCATATCGGGATCTTACTAATAAGCAATAAGGTTTAATACGACATAGTAACAATAATTAACTACTAATTGTTTCAATTAAAGTAGATGGTTTGGGTTTCGAAACGAATTTAACTTAAAGACAATTACCTTAGATAGAGTATTGTTATCTTCTATTAACTTACATTGATACATTCATTGGTCTTATCCAATAACAACTCATTTTAATTCAATTAGATGTTGAGTTTCGAAATGAATACAATGTAATGACGATTATCTTAAACGAACTTACGCCATCTTGAATTAGCTTATTGACTTACATTGATACATCGATATAATCCAATATCAACTTGTTTCAATTCAAATTAGATGTTTTGAGTTTCAATATAAATTTAACTTAGAGACGATTAACTTAAATTGTTATGTTGAATCAATCTACTGAGTTACATTGTTCTACATATGTTGCAACCGAATTAGATGCTTTCGGTTCCAAAATGAATTCAACTTAAAGATGATTAACTTAAGTAGAGTAATGTTATTATCTTGAATTAAACTTAGGGTACTTGTATAAGTAGATGTTTTGAGTTTCAATATGAATTTAACTTAGAGACGATTAACTTAAATGGAGTATTATTGCTATATTGAACCAATCTACCGAGTTACATTGTTCTACATTTGTTGCAACCGAATTAGATGCTTTCGGTTCCGAAATGAATTCGACTTAAAGATGATGAACTTAAGTATAGCATTGTTATTATCTTGAATTAGTTTATCGACTTACATTGATACACTCATTCCAATAACAACATGTTTCAATTTAAGTAAACGTTTTGAGTTTCAATTACTTTACCAACTTACATTGATACATTCATCTAATCTAATATCAATTTCTTTCAGTTTGGCTAAGATATATGAGTTTCAAATTGAATATAACTTGTTAACGATTAACTTAAATGGAGTATTGTTATCTTGATCTAACTTATCGATTCACATAGATACCTTGAGCTAATCCACTATTACCTTATTTTACGTCGATTATAAGTTTTCAATTTTCAAATGCATAGAGCTTAATGACTAGTATAGTTATATTAACCCATTGATCTAATATAGTAAGAGTAAGACATTGATCAAATCGACTTTAAAAAAAAAGTCTAACTTGTCTTTGGATGAAGCTTATAAGAATTTATACTGATATGAGACGTCCTTTTTAACCAAACATGATGTAATTTGCATACAACTAAAAGTTTGAATATCGACTTATATAAAATTATCTTATTCCAAATTGTCGAATATCAATAAAGCACACATATATTGATGTCACTTTCATACACGTTTCTGGGAAGTACAACTAGTTTTTTTCAAGGCAAGTGTCGGACTACACTTATTTGCCACATTAATTTTAACCGAACCCGGAAAAACTTTTGGCAAAAATCCGACACAAAGTTTCATTTTTCCCGAACAAATACAAGAATGTGACTAACTTCTGCCTGAACCGATGCGATTATTGTCGAACTTATGTGATTTTTGTCAATAACTGAAATAAACTGAAATAGAACGAAAATAATCGCAACGTGTTTTAAGCGTTATGGATTCAACCGTTGGTGTTCGGGTGAAACCGGTTTAAACCGCAATCGAACCGAACTGAGCGAAAAGAAAATAACCGAATTAAACTGAACTGAAAAGTTTGTTAACTGAACTGAACTGTTAATAATTTCAACTGTTGTAAACTGAACTGATATGAACTGAACTGTTTGGATATAACCATAAATAAACTGTTGAACTGAATTGACACCTCTAGTTCCAACTGGTGGTGTGTATTTCCCGCTAATCCTCTTCAGAATTTTGTCGTCCTTATTGTCGCTGTCACCAAGAAGAGAAGAATGCTTGAGCTCCACAAAAACAAATCCCACTATTTTAATTCACTTAAGATATCACAAAAATTTACCAGAAATAACTGTCGCTTTATTAAATCATTGTAGTAAGTAGTAACCCAGATTTTTATCATCTGAGAGAGAGAAAATGTATGAATTTTGATGCAAATTAAAGTTTATTACTCAGATAATTTCATACTCAGATGTTTCCTAGTGCAAAGTGAAAGTATCTTCTTGCAATTGTAACAAAAAAAAAAAAATGGCGGCAATTGCAGCAAGCAGGGTTGGATTAGGACAAATCAGCCCCACTTTCAAAACCCTCAACCCTAAAAATTCCCACTCTCAATTTCTAGGCAAACCCCTTTTCTTCAAACCCCAATTTGGTTCATTACCCACCTTCAAATCCAGGAGAAAATGTCTTGTTTACGCAGCCGGGCTCGAGTTATTCGACCCGATTCGAGACCTTTTTCTGGGTGTGGGTGTTGGCCTTCCTTGTACAGTTATGGAGTGTGGAGATATTATATATAGGAGCACTCTACCTAGGTCTGATGGGCTGACACTCACTGTTCCTGGAGTGGTGTTGGCTCTTGGGACAGTTTCCTATCTTTGGGCTACCCCTGGTGTGGCTCCTGGATTCTGGGACATGTTTGTGCTTGCTTTTGTTGAGAGAATTTTCAGACCAACCTTTAAAAAGGTCCTTAAATTTATGGGATTTTCGCGGTTTTTTTTTGTTAATCATGGAGTTTGGTTTATGTGTTTTTTTAATTTGGCTACTTATCTAATTTAATGGGTAGGTGTTCTTTTTGGTAACAGGATGACTTTGTGTTGGGAAAGAAATTGGGAGAAGGAGCTTTTGGAGTTGTTTATAAAGTTTCTTTGGCCAACACCAAGAGGTCCTCTATGAAGGTATCGTAGTTTTTTGATGGAGTCTCTTTGATGAATTGACAATTTGAAACTTTGCTATAAGGCAAAGATGTCTATATTGGTGCCTTGAGATTTAGTGAAATAAGTAGTACTTTATCGACCTATGTGTTTCATATCACGAATCTTGTGACTGCATGTTCATCAATTTAAATTGTATATTGAATCATTGAGATTTTAAATTGAAATCAGAGTTGCCATAATCAAATAAATATTGATGTGAGAACAAAATTTGATAGTATATTATACCACATATTTTTGTATACTCAATAGTTTTTACTTTTTACTGGTGGATTGCTGCAGAATTCCTTGTTTTTTCACGGGGAGATAATGTTTGTACGAGATATAGTAGTATTTTGTTGTGCCACTCCTTTACACATTGTTTGGATATCAATCATGTAGAAAAGGTGGGGAGGGAAGAGCGAGCTTGAATTTTACTTCCAAATCTTTCCGACTCTGGAAGAATTTGGTTTATTATAAGAGGGAAGGAAAGTGAATCCTTTCCATTTATCCTCCCTTCTCTTTTTTTATTTTATATCCAGAAAAGGGAAATTCAATCTCCCCCTTCCCCTCCAAGTTTCTCTATCCTAACACACTCTTAGGGTTTGAGAAATGGCTTAGCAAATTATATCTAGTGTCAGGTTGCTAAAATAGTAATATCAAACAGAGGTCAGAAAACTGGAATTTGCTGCTAAACCCAAGGAACCAAAATGGAGAATTTCCCTGTATTTGTCAGATGACAATGTTTGATATATACAAGTGATGCAATTATTGACTAATGGTCATTTAGCTCTAGAACGTTTAGCACACATTTGCTAATTTCTTCAGGTCATTACAATTACTATCAGTAGTATATTATAGAAGTGATTTCAGTTCTTTATTGACTATTTAGCTTTCCAATATGATGATCTCGTACGATTGTATACAATCATTCCATTTCGTACTTTACAGCAGTGTTAGGTTTTGTAGATTTACATTTATGAAACTTTGGTGTGGAAATGATACTACAATGCTTATTTATGGTGATTTTGCCTATGAAGGAAGGTGATTTGGTCTTGAAAAAGGCTACTGAGTACGGCGCTGTAGAAATTTGGATGAATGAACGCGTGCGGAGGGCTTGTGCTAGTAGCTGTGCTGATTTTCTGTATGGTTTCATGGAGGTACTGTGGTTTTGTTTGTACCTTTAGTAATTTATGGCCTAGTAACCATTGTTTGCAACTACTTTTTCTGTTATAATGCATTTTCGTCTTTTTAGGCATTGTACTGAATGTACTTTCATGTTCCAGAGTTCTTCTAAAAAGGCTGATGAATATTGGATTATATGGCGATTTGAGGGTGAATCAACACTAGCGGATTTAATCACGAACAGGGATTTCCCCTACAATGTTGGTATTCTCTCACATCGATCTAGCGGAACATGAATAGTATTTTACAAAGAGTTGTGCATTATAACATTATTAAATTATAAGGTTTATTTTCATTCTTCTTGTTTTTATTTGGTTGGCCAATCTTCTGAGTCTTATATTTCGTGTTGTTGGACGATCAAGTATCATTTCTTGGACTTTTTTTCTTCTTCTTCAGTTATAATATTTTTACATTTCAAAGGAAGGGATTCTGAGCCTTGTAGCTGAACTAGCTTGGGAATATTCGAATGATTTTCTTTATGAATTGTTATGGTCTAAATTATGTGCAAAGGCTTAGTTAATTAGTAATTGAGTATGAGAGAGGAAACTAACTTCACGAGGACTTGTTTATGGACACCCAATATTAGAAAATATTGGAATCTTATTGTTCTTTACTTTTTTTTTTTTTTGAAAGAGAAATTTCATTAATTGAAGGTCAAACGGCATCTACAATAGGTATTAAAGAAAAACAAGATTCAATCAAACAAGGTTAAATCAAATCCGTCTTCGAAGAAACTACAATGAATCAGATCGAGCAATATAACGCAGTCTCCTTGTATTTGCTGAATCAAGCAGCTATTAATGAGGAAGTCTATCATTCTAACATAGTTTGGGAAGAGCATTATTGATCGAGCCACGTTGTCCGCATCCGAGATTCCAATACCTTCATGTTGAGTCTCGAACTTCAACAAATGAGAACAATTTCTCATACCTAAAGACCAAAAAACCATACTCACAACTCCCATAGGGGAAAAGGAGATCTCCACAACAGAGACTAAAATCCCCATAACAGGGTTTGGAAACATCTCATAAAGAGAGACTAATTTATTCAACAAAACAAGAAAAAAAATGAACTAAAAACTGAAAATAAAAGGGGAAAAGGGGATTACCATGGATGAAATCATCCATGGCAGCCCCTAAGTGATGAAGAAGGGGTAGGGGAGGTTAGGGTTTGAGAGAGAAAAAAGAGAGAGGGCGGCTAGGTTTTTTTTTTCACCTTTGTTGCTGCTACTTGGCACTAGCTATTGCCCCGAGTTCTCATTAGCATTGAAAGATGTGACCATGGAACAATGTGGAATGTTCCTCTGCTGTGAAAGGTGATCTGTACATTAATAATGGTGCCATGCTATGTACCAGAAGTTCAGAATAGGTTCCATATTTCTGTTCCTTAAAGCATTCCCACTTGTGACTTCCACCTGACCTATTGGTTACTTCCCCATGTCTTCAACCAGTTTTCACATTCTCATTTCCAATTTCTTTATTTTCATTGTTGTTATTGCACATTAAGCAACTGCAAACAGCAAATTATATTGGGAATCTGGTATCTTGTTCAATAACAAGAAGTGTCAAAAACTACTTTACTAATAACATGACTGCATGAATGGCTTCATACTCTGATTCTTGTATAAAGCAAGATCATCCATAGGAGTCTGCAGTCTGCTGTTGGTGGGTGTTTGCAAGGTAAAGATGTACGTTGTATAAAAGAAATAATAACAGAGTAGTGAATAACATTAGTACTTATATGTTTGCATGTAATTATATAGTTAAGCTAACAAACCGATAGTAATTATTCGAGAAGGGAGAAAAACAATGGCTTTAGTAAAAGAATAATCAGTAGAAGCTAAGCAGTAAGGACAAACAAAAACAAAAAACGAAGTTGAGAGTTGAGAGTTGAGACCAGAGAAACAAAAAAGAACCACATTCAGAATGGGGAAGAGGGCTGAGAGGGGAAGCGAAATAGTACACACAACTAGAGCAATGCAATTTTGGAAAAACCAGAGTGGTGATTTTCTGTTTGTTTTATTAAATCTAAGCACATCATAAGCAGAAATTGGTACACCTTGAAAGAGTATAAACAATAAAAGGCTTGATGTTGCAGATCAGATCAAGTTATGAACCTTGATTTGTATTCTTATTACGCCATCTTATATTCTTATGTATGCGTTTACTGAAGGGGGAAAAGCTAAATGAGTAAAGTTTGAACTCCAAGACATATATTGTTCATCCTAGGATTAGGTGATATTAATAGATGCTAAAATCCTTAAGCGCAAACGAGTTGTGAGTCTAATTTCGCATGGTCAAGTTTATGGTTTTAATAAGCAACTGCAGTTATTTAAATTCTGCCTTCTGTGTTTCAGATGTTAAAGGATTAAGGTCTTGTTAGATCCAGAATACCATAGAATGGTGGCTCTATAGTGTCTAAGATATAACTAAAGATCCAGGTATCATAACTGGTTGTAGAAGTAGTTTCATTCTGAACCTTTTCTCTTACCAGGAATCTAAAACTCAAAATAAAGGATCATGCTAAGATATAACTAAAGATCCAGGTATCATAACTGGTTGTAGAAGTAGTTTCATTCTGAACCTTTTCCCTTACCAGGAATCTAAAACTCAAAATAAAGGATCATGCGAATGTCCCTTTGTCAGAAAATTAGGTTGCTGATAAATAGCCGTATTATGGGTTCTAGTGAATGTCCATTTGTCAGCAATTTTGCTATGAATTAACATAGCTTAAGCATCATTAATGGCAGAAATAAAGGAAGAACATGGATTAATAAACTGAAATTACAGCAAAATAAAGTGATAATTACAAGCTTTTGAGAGGCTTGTTCTCTCCCATTGAACTTTTAAAAGCTCACTAAAATACTCATCAATTTTCAACATGCTTTCTCTCTCCCTAACTATGACTATATATACTGATTTTTCCCCAAGAAACTGATACAAAATTATATAATATGGAAGAGAAAATAGATCTTGTTGAATTATCTTTACACAAATTACATCATAATTATATAGTATCATTACAGACTATAAATAAATGGAGTACCTAGAATTAAGGCTCCTATATCTTATCACCAACAACAACTATAACCAATTATAAACTTTTCGTAATGAGAATTTACTTAAAATAACTCCAACATTGCCTCCCTTAAACTGATAGTGGTACAATATCAGTTTAAACTTTATTAGTGTCTAAAGAATGATCACCCAACAAATTTCTGAGTTTCACAATCATATCTCTTTTAAGAGCTTTTGTAAATATGTCTGCAAGTTAATCTTCGCTCTTGCAATGTATAAGATCAACTATTCCATCATTGCATAGATCCCTTAAAAAATAGTATTTAACGTCAATTTGCTTACTTCTTCCATGTAGCACTGAATTCTTTGACAGCTTAATAGTTGAGTGTTGTCACAATATACTTTAGTTGTTTGAGTTCGTTTGAACTTTAGCTCATTTAATATTCTTCTCATCCATATGGCTTGGCAAGCACAAGCTGTAGCTGCAACAAACTCTGCTTCCATACTAGATAAAGTAACAATAGGCTGCTTTTTAGATGACCAAGATATGGCGCCTGTACCGAACATAAAGACATAAGCAGAAGTTCTCCTGTCATCTTGATCTCCTGCATAATCACTATCAGTATAACCAGTCATGCTGGACTTATTGCCTTTCTTATAGTATAATCTAAAGTCTCGAGTTCCTTATAGATAGCGAAGGATTCTTTTAGCAGCTAACAAATGCAATTCTGTCGCATTTTCCATGTATCTACTAATTAGGCTTACAGAATATTGTATATCCGGCCTTGTTGCAATAAGATATATTAAACTGTCTACAATTTGTTTATAAAGCGTACCATCAACTTTCTTCCCATTAATGTCTTTATGTAGTTTCATTCCACATTCAATTGGAGTACTTGCTTATATAATCCTTCATCTGAAATTTCTCCAATATATCCCCCATGTATTTCTTCTGGAAAAGAAATATTCCTTCAACTGATTGAACGATTTCTATGCCTAGAAAATAGTGCATTTATCCAAGATCAAACATTTCAAATTCTTCCATCATGTCTTGAAATGTTTCCTCTTCAACGTTTCCAGTGAAAATGAGGTCATCAACATATAAGCAAACTATGAGCATTTTTCCTTCTTTACCAATCTTAATAAACATAGTATGCTCATATGGACATTTCGCAAAACCAGATTTAAGAAAATAAGTCTCAATGCTACTATACCAAGCTCTTGGGGATTGTTTTAATCCATACAGAGCTTTCTTTAATCTATAAACCTTTTTTTCTTTTCCGACCTTAACATAACCTTGTGGTTGATCAATATACACTTGTTCTTCCAAGTACCCATTCAAGAATGCCGATTTGAGATCTAGCTGGAAAATAGGCCACGAATTTGTGCTGCCAAAGATACTACCATTCTAATCGTGTCATGTCTTGCTACTGGAGCAAATATTTCTGTATAATCAACCCCAAATTGTTGCTTATATCCGTTTGGCTACTAAAATTGCCTTGTACTTGTCTACCTCACCATCTTTGTTCAACTTTGTTGTAAAAACCCACTTCACACCTATGGTTGTATGACCTTGTGGAAGATCACACAATTCCCAAGTATTATTTTTTTCAATAGAAGCTATCTCATCATCCATTGCCTTACGCCACTTAGACTCTTTAATGGCACTATCAAATATTGTAGGATCTCTCTGCAAATAAAGCAAAATGAGAAATAGAGTTCTCATCTTGATCTATTCATGTTACATCGTAATCTTTCATCCATGCCGGCGTTCTACGATTGTGGCATGGACGCGTTTCATTTTCAGCATGACTGATTTGTGAATCTTCACTAACATTTGGTGAAGCTTCAGATGCATCAACTGGTTCTTCGATATTATGTAAAGGCAGTTGTATTACTGGTTCATCCTCGTAATTATCATCATTTAAAGTTAATGGAATAGATGACTTCTCATTCCAATTCCATGTACTTTCTTCATCAAATACAACATTTCTGCTAACTTTTATCTTTTGTGTGAAAGGATTATAGAATCTATATGCCTTGGAAGTTTCACTTAGTCCCAAAAAACACATTTTTAACCTTTGTCATCGAGTTTCTTTCTTTGGACATCTGGAACATAGGCGTAAGCAATACACCCAAATACTCGAGAATGATCAATAGATGGTTTTCTTCCACTCCATGCTTCTTGTGGAGTCATGTGCTGAACAACAAATGTAGGGCTCCTATTCAAAATATGAACGCGCCAATTGAGGCCAAAACGTCTTTGGCATCGCCCTTTTGCCAATAAACTTCTCACCATATTTAGAACCGTTCTATTTTTCCTTTCTGATACACCATTTTGCTGTGGTGTATATGCTGCTGTAAGCTCTCTTCGAATACCATGCTCTTTCGAAAAGCTTCAAATTCATTCGAGCAATACTCACCTCCATGATGAGGGTCTTGATAGTCTTTCCAAATTCATTTGCAACAAGAGCTTTAAAGCCTTTAAAAATATAGAAAGCTTCTAATTTTTCTTGTCGAAAATAAACCCATGTTTTCCTTGAAAAATCATCAGTAAAGGTAATCACATATCTTTTACCTCCATTTGAAGACGGGTTAATAGGACCACAAATGTCAAAGTGTACTAATTCCATAACAACTTTTGCTCTCCAAGACTTGCCTTTTGGAAATTGAGAATGATTTTGTTTGCTAACAACACATTCTTCACAAATTTGAGAGGGAGCTATGATTTGAGGAAGTCCTATCACCATTTCTTTTTGTTGAAGCGTCTTTAGTCCGCTGAAACTTAGATGTCCATAGCAAAATTGCCAAACCATGTTGGATCTTTCAATTTAGCTAATAAGGAAGAATGAATACCTTCTATCTTCAAAGGAAACAACCTATTAGAGCTCATCGGTATTATTGCAATAATGACGCCTCTAGTTGGCTTATAAATTTCACAAGCACCTTTTTGTATGGTTATTTTATAACCCTTTTCTTGTAATTGTCCCATACCCAATAAATTACTTTTAAGGTCTGGAACATACATTACATTTGAAATTGTTTCAATCAAACAATTCTTGGTTTTTATCTTAATATCACCTTTGCCCATAATTTTTGCAGTAGAGTAGTCACCAAACGTTAAAGTAGAGCGAAAATCTTCATTTAAATGTGAAAAAGGTAACTTACATCCGTTCATCTGGTTACTACAACCTGTGTCCACATACCAAATGTCGCTATCACACTTTGTGTTATCTTGAGTAGCCATCAACAATGTTTCTACTTCCTTATTTTCGACGAAATTCGAACTTTCTCCTTTGTCCTTGTTAGTTGGTAGCTTCAGGTAACATTCATAAGCATAATGACCAAAATTATGACACATGTAACATTCAGTAGTTGACTTATCTGAATTTTGATTTCTAACTCTGTTTTAAGAATGGTCATGACTTGTTTTATAATTTCTACCATCATCTTTATATCCACGATCTCCTCTTCCTCGACCTCTTACATCTTCCTCTTACCTCTTCCTCTGAAGTTATTAAATTGGTTATTGGTACAAGCCTTTAATGCTTAATCTTCTTTAGGTGAACTTTTGTTCATGTACCAATAACGAGCTTTGCAACTCATCAGTTGAGAGTGTATCAATGTCTTTTGATTCCTCAATTGAACAAACAACATAATTGAAGTCTTTTGTCAATGTTCGTAAAATATTTTCTATGATTGTCGTATCTGTCATAAATTCTCCATGGAATCGCATCTTGTTGCATATTCCCATTGTACGAGCAAAGTAGCTTGTAGATTCTTTATCCTTCATTTCTAATGTATCGAAATTACTTTTTAAGGTTTGAAGTTGTGAACGCTTCACCTTTACAGAGCCTTGACATTTCTTTTTCATTGAGTTCCAAATATCTTTTGACGTATCATTACAAAGAATATTCACTAGGATGGCTCGATCAATAGCCTGAAATAATTTTTTTTTTGCTTTTAAATCCAAAAGCTTTTTAGCTTCAAGTTCCTATTTTTCTTCGTCGGTAGGAGTAGTGCCTTCTACTAGCTTTGGGATTCCCGACTCAATAACAACCCAAAATTCCTTTGAGCGCAAAAAATTTACAATTAACATGCTCCAATCAACATAATCACCATCAAAGCGAGGAATTGTTACTGGAATTCGTGTTCGAGGCCATTCAACAATACTGTGTTTAATGAAAGAAATAATATATATTGTTTCCTCACAATCTCTCTTCCTCTCTTTAAAGGAAAAAGAAACTTGGCTCTGATACCACTCATACAAAATTTTGTAGAATAATATGGAAGAGAAAATAGATCCTATTGAATTATCTTTACACAAATTACATCATAATTATATAGTAACATTACAAACTATAAATAAATGGAGTACCTAGAATTAAGGCTCCTATATCTTATCATCACCAACTATAACCAATTATAAACTTTTCATAATAAGAATTTACTTAAAATAACTCAAACACAAACTCCCTAGCTTATTGTCCTAGCTATCTATAACTAACTTCTACAGATAATGTCTAAAGCATCCCCCTTATTCCAGTTCATTGCTGAATGGTTTTTATTTTGAACAAATTTTGCACGGGGCCTAATTTGCTTAAAGAGGGGGTATGATAATGAAATTGCCAATTAAAGTAATAGCATATCAATAATAGCGAAATAATGCATAATAATTAGAAATGAACACAAAAGAAATTTTTACGTGGAAACCCTTTAAATGAGGAGAAAACCACAGCGTAAATTGGTGTTCTGCTAGTCCATTATAGTAATATCAATCTGTAGTTCAAGTACACTATTTTGCCTAATGGACAGATGATTCTAACATGGTTTTTTTTAGAAAGAGATGGCAGGTAAAGAAGATGAAAAAAATATGATGGAGAGAGAGAGGCGTATTGATGTTTTTAGGGTTATGATTGAGTGGAAGAGAGTTCGTCCTTTTACAAGGCTTACAATAAAAGTATTTATAGTAGAAAATATGACCGTTTGAGCATAATCTGTCACCTTACTTTTAGCTTGTTAGCTCCAACATTTCAGGGATTCTCCTTGATCTTCTCAACTAAATGGCTCTTTGCTTCCTTCTTTCATTCCTCCTTTTAAAAGATGATCTTTGACTCCTGATATCAAGGGATACTCTTTAACTTCTTTGACCCATGTGCTGAAATTTAAATATGTTGCTTCCAAAGGTTCGAGACTATCCACACGATATGTTGACCAGTTCGTTGTCGATACATTGACATGTCCGTTGGCAGACGAAATGCCGATCCGTCCATCATTCCATCCGTTGGCAGCAGAATGATATATACAGTCTGTCACCAATATTATGGCAATGGTATGCCGATTCGTCCATCAGCTGCGGAATGCCAACTAATCCGTCATAAGCTGGCGAAATGTTTTTCCCCTTGTAGACAAATCGATGATTGCCAAAAGGTATAGAATATTAATGGCACAATAGTTTTCTGCCTCCTTAGCCATGAATCTAGGTATTTATGTCCTTAAGTGCACAACCAAATCAAGCACTAGAAGGCACTCCTCTAGAATATGGAAGGTTGAAAGTAGAAAAGGGTGCTTGTTTTGTGGTCTCTACTAAATCGACCTACTTAATGACCATATGAATCCCCATGATGTAGTTGACCTATACACATTAATAAATAAAGTAATAGGATGCCCTCTCAGCACACAGCACACAGCACACAGAACACAGCACACACACCACTGAACGGCACCTTCTAATTCTGATCCAGGTCTAAAGTATGTCCCTCCCCTTAATGAAGCATTCCTGAGCTCTTTGATTTTCATCTGTACCTTATAATATGGTGAAGTGAGTTGCGATATCTTTTATTATGCTGCACCAAAAATATAAACATCCTTGTTGGGTACAAAAGTTATAGAAAATGGAGCTTTGAGATATTGCTGATGGGGAGGCTTATTACAACCACATAAGAAGGTTAGAAATGCATGGGAGCTAGGAATCCTGTTACTTACACGCTCTGTTTCTTGACTTTCTTTCATGTTAGCCAGCTGGTTGCATTGAGTTTGATGCAGATGGTCTGCTGCAAAAGCGATCCTTACACTTAATTTGATCTTTTCTTTCCCATCGCTAACTATTTTTAATTGAGGACTTTAAGATAATGGAGATTTTTAGAAGACCTAATCAAGGTGGAATTCATTTGCCAAGGCCAAAACCAAGAGTTGATGTCTTGGTTGAATATAGAGACGAGAGAAAATTCAAAGATAATCCTCTATTGGAGCCTATTTGCTCTTGGTGGCTGGTGTTTGTGGGTATTGATTCTTGTGTTACTGGTAATGGGGTTATTTGTGTTGGATCCAACCATACGCGTATGTATACAAGTGTCTGATTTGGGTATGCTAGGCAGATTTTCCAAGTTTTTGGTCCTAATTGAAGGGTCAATAGTCAATACCTATGTCGGAGTGTTGAGAATCCTGCCAGGTACTTGAAGTGAAACAAAGTGCCTATAGATCGATTCGATACATTACACAGCACAAAGAGACATAATTTAAATGAAAATATAAATAACTAGATGAGAACAGAGTCTGAAGACTTTAAGTCAGGATTCTGCCTGAATTTAAATGCTTCTGGATGAATGTACATGGATCCTGTCTGTTAAATGATTGATAAATTAGCTAGAGAAAATGGATGATCTGATATTTCTTCGTAGATATTTAAAAGCCAGATCTAAATCAGAGGTTATGGTATGGAGCCTTGACGTGTTAATGTATTTTCGCAACCATAGTTTTGCCACCTGTCAACTTTATATTCCTCTTAGCTGGTACTTCCTCCATTCCATATTAATTGCAGCATAAGGGTTGAGACACTTTTCAAAGAGGCCATGTGAAGAGGAGAGATATAGAGATAGATAAAAAGGACCCATGTGATAGGAGAGAGAGATAAAAAGGACCCATGTGATAGGAGAGAGATAGAGAAAACAAATTTCAGAAATCGAATATTCATAGCAGATTTTTGTTTGGACTGCAATTCAAATTAACATTGCCCCAATGATTTTTGTTTGGGTCACTCGTATGATAAACGGAAGGTTGTTTTCCTGTTGATCCTTAATCCAATATACAATGACAATCTGCTAAGTCACGATAATTACGAAGTGCAAGTTGTTTGATAGATTGTTTTTATATAGTCCATTGTACTTTTAAAGCCAAGTACAGATCCTTTGACTTTATTGGATATGAACAAATTGGGTGTCTACAGTTCTGTGTATATGTGAAAATCCTTAAATCTGTTGCATAAGAGGATGCCTTCTCATGCAATCTCCTATATCCTGATGTGAAGGCTCTATTTTGTGGGAACGCATTATAAGTTTATAATACCTCTTTCCAGGAGAATCTATTTTTGGAAAGTTTGATTCAAGCTAATTGATTCTCTTAGTATATGCTTCTGGCTGTCTTTGGGGTTTGGATTGTTTTCCTCATGCTAAGTTGGATTGTGCTGACATTGAGATGAAAATGGTTTTATGTTGTTGCTATACAGCCTATACCTGTTTGGCATATATATTAGGTAGAGCACACGATAATATCAAATTTCTAGCATTATAACTGGGCCTCTTCTAGTGTAATATGGTGTTCTTAATTTAATAGTAGGTTTTCTCAATAATATGTATTCCGGGGTGTATATTCACCATTCATTAAGTTGGAGAAGAAAGCATTGTATTGTGATACTTTTCCTGTTTATTTTTGCTTCATCGGAGGACTTATCGTTCTCAGTACTATGATTTTTTAGCTAATGAGCTATCATCTTTTCTTTTTTCTTTTTTGGTTTTACCTTTAACAGTCCTTAGTCACAGACCTTACTTGCACTAATTAAGAGGGATCTAGGTTTATCAAAGCAAAAAAGAAATATAAAAAGAGGGATCTAAGAGTTTCTGTAAAATTTATAGTGATAGAGGAAGTCTTATATTATGGAGAAATTTATTCAAATCTAAGCTTAATTTCTGAACCCATTGGCTTCTGTTTTGACCAAGAAAAAAAGACCTTTTTTAGTAGCAAAGGATGTGCTACAGGGTCTTTTGGACTATTCTGGATATATAAGGTATGCAGATTGAGGGATGCACAGACGTTGGGATTTCTTAAAATATGCTGCAGGCTAGACAATTTTCTTAGATATGTTTTCCCAATAGAGCTAGTTGCTGTGGATCAAGATAACGTTGGAGTGGAGTGGACTGTGGAGACTGGAGAGAGAAGACTGCTGCAAAGACATTCCGTGTTGGATGTTTTTAAGTGATACATGATCACTTTTGTGATTATTTTTTATCGTTGACAATGAGCTAGTTGCTGTGCAAGCAGCTTTACTTTACTCATGGCTGTGCTTTGCATTTTATAATTGACGAAGCAATTGAGTTATGCATAGATGACTCATGCCTGATGAGACTTTCTTTTATTGATAAGATAAAGCAGATTGAGAGATTGCAAGTCAGTAATGACAAGGGCTTTAGAAATATACATCAAAAGCTTGCTTAAATTTGTCATTGAAGTGCATGATATTTGCTGTAGCTATGATTGAAGAGTTAAATAGCTGCAGCTGTATCAATTATATTTTATTACTTTCACTGGACGTCTTCGGATGGTCTTATATTGAAGTATTGGCGTATTGCAGTTTCTGTTTTGTAGTTCATCCTAGTTGGGTACTGTTTGTACCTAATAGATTATTTGATTATTATGCCCATTCATGATATATTGGAGATATTCGTATCTTATTGTCAATTGGAGCACTTTGCGAAGGTATTTAGTGATGAAAATAAATGTGTCTATGCTTGAGAATTTCAACGACATTGGGTTCTCCGACATTCGGTGATTTGACATTTTTCGTGTCACAGGATGTGCTGAAATTGATTGTCATACATAATTGATTTGGGTGATAGTAAAGATTGTCTATGGTGAATCCTGGACTCCTAGTTACTATGCCTTGCATCATTTGCTATTTATGCTTTTCATAGCTCACTTACCCTGAACTCTGACAGTATGCTTAGATTGCTTATAACTTTACTCCAATTTCTGGGGTTATATTGAATAGATTTGCTTAATTATGATTGTTGTTCATTTATATTATAATGTATGATTGACTTTTATGTGTGGTTACTTGCCGCCGTGATATTTTAGGTTGAAACACTGATCCTTGGAAAACTACAAAATTCACCTAAGGGATTAGAACGGGAGAATAGAATCATACAAACAATAATGAGGCAACTTTTGTTTGCATTGGATGGCCTTCACTCAACTGGAATTGTTCATAGAGACATTAAGCCCCAGAATGTGATTTTTTCTGAAGGTGATGGTTGATGCCTATGTTTTACTTTTTCTTTTCTGTTTCTGATTTCTGCCTTGCTCTGATTTGCTTCCTGCTCCTATCATCATTTGTCCAGGTACTCGCACATTCAAGATTATTGATCTTGGAGCAGCTGCAGATCTACGAGTAGGAATCAACTATATCCCTAAGGAGTTCCTTTTGGACCCAAGGTGAATAATTTTTCCTCTATATCCTACTTTTTGGCCTCTGGTTTATGACTTCCTCTAAGATGTTTCTCTGAGGAAGTGCCATTTGCAGCATTTATAAGTACTTATCTTCTACAAACTTGGTAAAATCTAAAATTCTGGCAGGTCATTTTATTTTACGAGAGAGCACAGCAAATTGGGCATTTTATCATGTTCTTTTTGTTTTTATTTTATATTTTTGTATCTGCATATAACATCCATGATGCGCTTTCTTTTATGACAATGATGACCTTTGTCTTTGCTCGTTAGATATGCTGCACCAGAGCAATATATCATGAGCACTCAAACTCCATCGGCACCATCACCTCCTGTGGCTGCTGCACTTTCTCCCGTCTTATGGCAGGTTCTGCAGATTCTATTAACTTGTTGACTTTTTGTTAGTGTCTTGTATTGTTAATCTTGCGCTGTAATTTGGCTCCTTAAACTACTGAGGGTTTTGTGCTTGACAGCTAAATTCACCAGATAGATTTGACATATACAGTGCTGGTCTCATATTCCTACAAATGGTGAGCAATATTACTTTTTTTTTAGACATAGAAATATGCATAAATGATTAACTTGAGTATTTTTCAATTATTTGCCAATGACTTAATCTCTTCATCATATTTTTATGTCTGTTCCTATTAGAGGTTTTGGAGCATCTACTTATTCCATTCTGATATACAGTGTATATCGTATCTTGAGATCAGTAATACTATCCCAAAAGTAATGATAACCTTTACTGATTGGAACTTCATCGACAGGTTTAATGGGGATAGTTTCATGTTCCTTTCAGTACATATGCTGATCCGCATGTTCTTTTTTTCATACTTCCGTACTTTTAATACTTAGGTTCTTGCATTTCTTTTTATTGCACTTGCATGTTTTTTCAGCGTAACACATATATTCCTACACTCGCATGTTCTTTTAATGATGATTTAATGCAGTTTTAATTTAAACATACAATAGAGTGCCATTGTGATGAAAAGAACATGCAACTAATCATGCTCCCGAGTTTAGAATCTAGCCGTTGGCTAGATATACTAGTATATGCAACTATAAGAAATGTAATTCATGTAACAAAATTATTACATGTAACAAACTTCTTCCAGTTCTTTCCTTTATCTGCTTAATCACTTATCCTGGATATTTCTTTGGGCAGGCCTTCCCTTCATTTCGTTCTGACAGCAACCTTATCCAGTTCAATCGTCAGCTGAAGAGGTGTGGATATGATCTGAATGCATGGAGAAGTTCAGTTGAGCCACGAGCAACACCTGATCTCAAAAAAGGCTTTGAGCTATTGGATTTAGATGGAGGTATTGGATGGGAGCTCCTGACATCAATGGTTCGGTACAAAGCACGGCAACGCTTGAGTGCAAAAGCTGCCCTGGCCCACCCGTATTTCAGTAGAGAAGGCCTATTGGCTTTGTCCTTCATGCAAAACCTGAGTCTTTCATTGTTCCGAGCCACACAACAGGACTATGGGGAGGCTGCAAATTGGGTCGTTCAATTGATGGCCAGGTCAGGCACAGAAAAGGATGGTGGATTCACAGAAGCTGAGCTGCAGCAACTCAGGGTATGCATATGGTGGAATGATCTTTCCTTACGATTCCTTATTTCTTTTGGATCTTTTGTTAATATTTTTTTAATAAAGTATGTCTCTATATTAGCAGCATAAAACTTGTTCCCACACCTGCCAATAACCTACCACATCCAAGCATAAGTGCATAAGTGATAAGCCTATGCACAACTAACAATTCTTACTACTCCTGGGATTGAACCCAACTAATGGTCGAAGCCCAGTTATGCTGGGGCGGTGTGAGTGAAAGCCTCATTGGTTTACCATAATGGTGCATTTTTTTCTTTACTCTTTGTTTGAAACTAAAATGGTTAGCTATGGATACACAAGTATATCATGTATGTCTTCAAATAAGATCTCATAAGGCATAATCCACTACACATGACATAAGCCTTTGGCATGACCCGCAATATTTCCTGCTCCTGGGATCGATCTCAGGATGTGGCCGAAGCCAAGGTGCGGTATGAGAAAGTTCATTGCTTTTTCCATTTTATTGCTCAATTGTTTCTGTTTCATAGCAGTAATGAAGTAGTGCTACAAATTCTCTGACTGGCAGAAAGTCAGTTTTGAACCGGTAGTGTTGAAAAAGTAATGAATGCTCTTTTACCAAGTCGTCTGTCTCTACTTCTCCCTTCTCCTTTTAATCAATCCAGTTAGAGAAAGTGGAAGTGGATGATAATTTTAGGTCATCTCTAGACAGACAGTGACTTTGGGTCGTTGGGATGAACGGAGTTACTGAAACCTTCAAAGGAAGGGGAGGACTGAAAAAGTTTTTACGAGATTTCTTACGATTGCAATGTATTGTTTGTACTTGAAGGAGATGGAGCCGAAAAAGAAGGGGGGTGCGCAAAGAAATGTTCTCGCATCGGTTCTTCGGGTGCCGAGGAAGATCATTAAAACACTAAATGAGAGCATTGACGAACTGACCCAGGGAAGGAAAAGCATGTGGTGGAGCAGGTGGATCCCTAGAGAGGACTGATTATTGTATATATATACACACTATATAGAATAATATATCTTGATTTTTATCTGTAAAGTTTGTAAATCTATACCTGTCATCTGGTCCAGACTTGAAGAAAGGTTGCTGTCAGACTTCTCTTATTGGGTACTTATGGATTTCACAGATAGCAATCATGTATAGGTTACATCGTGTAGTACATTAAGAACTTAAATACAGAACATTCAATGTCAGACAGAATCAGGACTGCAGAAGAATGCAACCTTAATTGCCATGTTTCAGTTTCACTTCAGTGGCATGTTTTGATGTATCCTGCAAATGGATGTGTATGCGATGGCAACCTCTATTGCCAGATCATTTAACTCCCAATGATGGCTTAATCTGGACTCAGATTATACTTCTACATTCGGATTCGGGTATCTGTGAATGTGGAAACATAGTTAGATCCGGCAAAAGTAACTTGTAAGTTAACTTATTATCTGAACTGATTTACCTGAACTAGACCAAAATATACTCGTAATCCTAAAAACTAATGAGTAATATTGATTGATTTTCACATGATTTGGCCTGAATAGGAAATAATTGAATTACTCATTACTTGAATAATCTTAAGGGAAATAAACCCGAACTCGAATAACTTGTTTGGCACCTTAAGGAGGGTGGTTTTTACTCTTCTACATATACACATATTAATATATGTTATGGACTTGTGGGCTCAAATTATGTTTAAAAAAACATATTATAACACCTCACTATCGTACATTATTGTAGTAGCTAGTTGTCACTATAAATAAGTGGACATTCTATAATTCGTTCGTGCACCTAAATGAATGTACGCTTGGCGGTTTTACTAGGCATCACCCACCACTTGAGCATGACCATGTCCAAATGTATGGTAGGCATGCTAGTTGACAAAATCCTTGATGTTCAGTTTTGGTCATCATTAGCCTATTTTTTCTTCCATCTTGAAAACTCATTCATATTTCTTCCAATAATCTTGAAGACACCTCAGCCGATAGTTCTTTATTTCAAATTTCTAATAATTTACATCGACAAGTCACATATTACAAATTGGACAAATTGTTTTTGGATAAAGGGTGTAGTTGCCCTCAGGAATAAAAGTGAAGGATGAGTAAAGATTCAGGGTTGGATACTGTTCTTAAAATTTCAAAGGGTATTGATAATGTGGAGCCTACTGAGTACTGACTATGAAGTGGCATATGGTGCGTTTAAATTCTGTCTGTTGACATGTACTAATCTCCTGTTTGGTTGTTTTTGGTTCAATGAACACACATGAAAAATTTTCAGCATCAAACAAATCTACCCACATGTGCAGATGTGCTACTTTGGTAAGACTTTGGACCCACCTGGACAAGTTTGAGTAATAACCCATTACTGCTTGGGACCCATAAGATATGTTTGGCCCATCAAAGGGCCCTAGACAGTTAGTGCTGTTTCTTGTTTGAGTAACCAATTCAATTTATCATCATCATCTTCTTCGTCTAGTATATTACTATGTCTTGTTAAGTTATTAATTCTATTATTAGTTGTTACACCGCCCCTCTCTCTTATGTGTATATATTTCTATTATTATCTTTTGAGTTTTTTTTAATTTATATCTAACATGCAAATACTATCTTTTATTGTTTCAGAAAAATTGATGGGCATTTTGTGTATTTCCAAGATAAAAATAATGAGAGGACATATTGAAGATACTGGATCATAATTAGCAAACTATTTGAAACTATATGATATAAGTCTATGATATCGATAATATTTGAACATCCGAATTATTAAATTGAGAATATATATAATTATTTAGACTTATCTTTGCAATCGCATGTTGATGAATACCATCAATCGTAATCACTAAGGAAACGACAACTTGATCACAAGTCAACATAATATGAATCAAGGGACTTTACAATAGCAACAAGCACATCACCAAGTTCCGAGCCACAAACAACCATTAACATACTCGCCTTCCAAATACACCATGCACATAGATTCCTAGTCATGATCACGAGCGGCGTTTTCCGGTCACCTATCACCTTAAATATTGATTATACCACATGATTCCTTAACTATATATGCCCATTGTGCACATATATTCTCGACCCATACGATAACTTTCCCTAAGAACATATCGTCCGCCATAGGAGCATCATATGGTAATGTAAAGAGTGCAAAAGGGATAGCGAAGAAAGACTTTGAAAAACGCCCATCACCATTAGACAACATCTCTTGTTGTCGGTTCTAGAATTATATCCAGTCTTTTACATTCGTTGCTTCTAGCTCCTTGTGAATAACATTCTTACGCTTCAACACAATCTAACCAAGATATTGAACCACATAATTCCTTTAAAGATTTGCAGACACTAGTGGAGAGAAACGCAAGGGCTGCGGCCAAAACAGCCTTAAGGAGGTGGTGGTGGCGTGGTGGTGGTGGTGGCGCTGCGTGGTGGTGGTGGCATCAATGTAGTGGAGGAGAGAAGAGAAGAAGAAGGAGCGCAAGGTGGTGCAGTTGCATGGTGTTGGAGCACTGGTGGTGCGCAAATCCACTCGAATGAATGAAGGAGAGAATGAAGAGAAGAAGCAATGCGTGGTGCGCTAGTCGTTGCTGCGCTGAGTTGGTGCGTCGTCTTGGCGGTGCGTGCTGGTGGTGCGTCAAATGATGGCTGCGTGCTGGTGGTGGGTCAATGTGGTGGCGGAGGTAGGGTTTCGTGCAAGGAGAAATTCACTTGTGATTTTTGTTTAAGGGAGGGAAATTGATATAGGGGTACTGTATGTATGCGTGCAAAATTAATTGGATAAAAAAAAAAAGGAAAGTGAAGGGCTGCGGTTAGCCCAAAAACCGCAGCCCTTCATACTGTATGAAGGGTTGCGTTTTCGGGCTAACCGCAGCCCTTGTGTTTTTTTCCACTAGTGTGACACACCACCGATCAACATTAGCCACTCTACATATATCCTTGTGTTACTAGTGCCAAGCCACATACATGATCTATGATTGCACATTGTTCCGAGCGAACCCTCACAAAATTGTATGCGAGATAAAAGACACCAAAATGTGCAATCTATAAATCCAATCAATAGGGATACTTTCTCAACCGAGTCAATCTACTAGGTCGTTTACATATTATATTTTTCTTTTGATCTTTTCGATCTTCTATACCTGGATAGCCTCTGATCCTTAGGCACAACCTTTCTAACCCTTAATTACTAGAATAGGGAATAATAATATTGTAACAAAATATTATAAGAAACAACAATAAAAGAACCTCAAAAAGATTTAACATGGAAACATGATAATAGTGCGAAAAACCGCCAACAAGGAACTAGAATTTTCTATACAATTTCTATACTAAGATTAAAGTACTGAAATAAAGATTTATAAAGTCTTTGTAAATTGGTTTAGACTTGTTAGGTAGTTTTTTTGTTTGATTCTTTAAAGAAACTTTTAGTAGGTGAAATGATGTGGTATTGGCGTAAAAGTTTGTTACAAATAAGAGCTTTAAATTGGTGGTACAATATATCTTGCCACTTGACACTTTAAATAAATTTTCATGGGAAGTTTCATTTTCTAAGAAGTTAATATCTTATGTAATTCCTAGGAAATGACCTTAATATGTTTGGTCGACATCAATAAATTTGAACTTCCCATGAATTGATGTGGGAATTCTGAATGACAAAGGGGAAATGGGTGAATAAGTTCGCACGTTTTGTGGGAATTTCAATTTCTCAAGGAATTTCCATTGCCCCAATTTCTCCACTTCCTGTCAACTAAACAACTAGCCAAATCAGAAAATCATAGGAATTTCTATTGCCTACATAATTTTCAGTATACCAAACAACCACTTAAGAGTTAAAGGATTGAGACATCATAGAGTCTTTTGATCATTTTTAATGATAGTTGATGTTTGCAGCTTAGTACTCCATCCATCCCATAATATAATACTCACTTTCATTTTTCACGGGAATTAAGGAAAATGGAATGAGAAGTAGGATTTCAAAAAAAAAAAAAAAATTGTATATAATGAAGTGCTTTTTTTTTTTATACTTTTGTATTGAAATTAGTTCTATATTTTCTTTTTCCTTTAAACAAAATCAAAAAACAATAAACGTACCTTGGAATGGTGTAAAGCAATAAATAGTGTCACATGTTTTGAGAGAAAAATAGGGGTATTTTGGAAAGTTTGTGTATAAATTAAGGATAATTTAGTCAAAATAAATTGATAAATGAGAAAATAGGCACAACATTTTGGGACACCAAAAAAGGAATGTGAGCACTATATTATGGGACGGAGAGAGTATAAATTAAGTTAAAGAGAAAAATTATAGAATTCATAAAATTAAAAGTCAATATCATAATTACCCCTGAAAATAAACGACTAATTACTCTGATATTCCATTTATGTGGAGTACAAAACAACAAAACATGCAGGTTTCTAATCAAACCAAAACCTGTGTCAAATTCCAAAGTAAGATGACAAGTATAATTTTATTTAGGCAAAAGCTAATGGACGTCCCTGGGGCGCTAGATAAGAACAACATAATGTTACACCTTTCCTATATTTATTATTGTAACAATTTATGATTCTCCTTTCTCCAAATATTTTACATCTTGAAAATAAAATATATAATTAATATATGGTAATTGTACTTCATTGTCCCAAAGCAATATTAATTGAATTTTTTACATGGCGACTCTACTTCACAAAGATTACAAGAAGAGACTTATGCATTTGCCCTTGCATATTTGAACGTGGATGCTGGCAAGTAGCAACAATCAATCAAAAGTACTTCAACTCTTTGTTGAGTCTTCTTATTTTTTGATTTTTTTTTTTTATTTTTTGCTTTGTAATCTTAATGTGATATGTTGTTCTTCATAATTCAACACAATGCAATGAACTAGAATTGCTTTTATTTTTCTAGGTAGTAATAAAAATCCGTAGAATTTGAGTTTTTTTTTTTTATAATTTTGTAGAATTTGAGTTGATAACTCATTCATTTTTTATTTTTGATAGATGATAATGATTTTTTTTTTTAATTCTTTTTCTAGTTCAGAGGGATGCTAGTGTTTCTTTTATTTTGTAGTGTGCACTGTCCTAAAGTAATAGGTGGGCTTGAATAAAGCTTTTGCCTTAATATATGCTACTTTTAGTTAAAATCAAAGGCATTAATTGTCCTGCTTTGGAATTAAGCATTGTTTTTTATTGCTTTTTATATAAATTAGTTACATTTAATGTCACTAATAAAAACATGAGTAGTTATACCTAAAAAAATACTATGCTTATCTAGCGCTCCGGGGCGTCAGTTAGATGTAAAGAAATCAATACTAATATGTTGTTTTGCTGGATTCAAACTTTGGAATTAGAAGAGATGATCGTATATAATTGTTTTTCTCTTCCTAAGAGTGTATCAAAGGCAATGAAGGTGTCAATCACGAGAAGTTCACGTGCAACTCTGACTAGCTTGTTCTATTGGGAAAAACACTGCAATTTTAATAGTGTTTACTGTACAAAAAACCCCAGTGTGAGACAGTTCAAACTGACTTAGAAAATCTTTATATATTGCTACAAATCAGGGTTAATCTTAAGTTATTGGTATATCTAGTCTAAAAGTTACGTATAAGTATTAAACAAAAGTATCGATACTAATACTAATATATTAAAAGATGTTTCTAAATAAGAAATTGTGCTACATGGCAGTCTGGTACTATCCCTTATAGTGTGTATAAAAAATTAGAAAATACATGATATTAGATTTGATCACATGACTTCAAACTTATATACTGAAATCTTAACTACTAAACCAAATAATATTTGGTGTTATAATTTTAAGTAAAATATTAATATATAAAAATTATAATTGCCCAGGGCATAGCCCGAGCTAATTTCCTAATTAAGGCAAGGCTTGACATAGTAGTAAAAGTTTGGCCTCATGATTTCAAGGTTATGGAATCAAATCTCACTAAGGGCTCTTTGGGGTGAGGTTTCCCTTATCATCCCCCTCTCTAGCTTGTTATACTTGCGAGACGTGTCAGTTGAGGAGGGTATTTCATCTTACCTACCAAATTCTTTTGACAACAACGACAATATTATGCGTAACACCAAATGAAGATAAAAACAATATTTTGACAACAACTAATTTTGCCAAACAGTTAAACTAATCAGTTACCTTATCAGTTCTAGCACCTTATCAGTTTCAGCTTTATCTTATCAGTTTCAGTTAACTTATCAAATTCAGTTTATTTTCAGCTAATATTGTCAAACAGAGCCATTATACATAACACCGAATGAAGTATAGTTTTATCAAACACTAATACCATTCTATAATAAAAAATTAAAAGAAATATTGTTAAACTTTAAGATTGTATACTTCCTCAGTTCTTTCTTTTACCTGAAACATTTTCCTTATTGAAAGTTTTACATTAAGTGCAATTTTCTTTATTTAGTAATTAATGATTTCACAATAATAATGGAATGGAGGAAGTATATCAAAACGCTATATTATTCCATGTTTAATATTTCTACGTTGAGCTCAGAAAGCCTTACCGTTTAGCTAGGACTAGCAATTTTATTCTATTTGAATAGTCCTTACTGGTATCAAGTTAAAGTCCCAACTTCCAACGCTTAGGGTATCTTATACTCCACCTCCCAACCCTTTCCAAGGTAATGCATGCTTAGTTCTTTTGGTTTTTTGCACACAGATTTTGTGATACTGTCAAGTGAACCATACATGTGTTTCTTTTTTCCATTTTGAATTAAAACAGTTTTTTTAATGGAAATCATATACTCTATATAAAGAGACGACTCACTGGTTCGAATATTTTTCCCAATTTCAAGAGGTTTTGGGATTATTTCACACCCTTGTAATAAGAATAGTTTGACGAATTTTAATTTATTGATAAATTTCTAAAAGTATTAGCTATATATTTTGTATATCTTGTTATTTTAGGATAATATTGTTGACAGCTTTATTCTAGGTTCATTACTAGGAAGTTTACCTAACTTAGGAGATTTGTTTGTATCTTTTCCGAGCATTACGCTCCTCTCATTGTTGTATATAACAGCATCACAATATATGAAAAAGGCAGAACATAATTACGTTCTCAAACTTCTTTGAGTTTTGTATCTTACTTTATGGTACCAGAGCAGGTTTTTCATTCCTGAACTTTTGTCTAAAATATGGGTAATGATGAGAAACCATCATCACGACCACCACATACTACAAATCCTCTTTATGCTCTTGCTTCGAATGATGGTCCAGGGACAGTCATCAGGCACGTCGTTCTCAAGGGGTCAAACTACGAAGAATGGGCTAAAGGGTTTCGAGTTTCTTTGGGCGCAAAACGAAAATTGGGGTTTATTAATGGCACTATCCTTAAACCCGCAGATAGTTCCGCTGATCTTGACGATTGGTGGACTGTTAATTACATGATTGTCGCTTGGATCTTTAATACAATTGATCCAAGCATTCGTTCTACTATCTCATACCGTGACACCGCTCGTGAGTTATGGGAGGACATCAAACAACGTTTCTCTTTAGGGAATGGTATCAAAATATATCAACTAAAGTCGGAAATTGCTGATTGCAAACAGAGGAGTGGAGAGTCAATTATGGACTATTATGGGAGATTGAAGAAATTGTGGGATGACATCAATGACTTTGATGCTTTACCTTCATGCTCGTGCACTGGCTGCAAGTGCGGGCTCAATGCGGTTCTTCGTCAATGACGCGAAACAGATCAGGTACGTGAGTTTCTAATGGGTCTTGCGACTTGTTATGCTCCTGTTCGATCAAATATCTTGGGGATCGAGCCTTTGCCGTCTCCGCATACTGTATACTCAAGACTTGTGCAAGAGGAGGAGGTTCGACACTTGACTCATAGCAAAACAGAAGCAGCCGCTCCGATGGCCTTTGTTGTTCGGGGAAGTGCATCGTAGGGGTCCACAACGGGAGGGGGGGCTGCACGTCCTCCACTAAAGTGTACCTACTGTGGTAAGAATAGGCATCTTGAGGATCGCTGTTGGGAGAAGCATGGATACCCGAAAAGTCGAGAACGTAGACGTCCTGGCGCTGGCAGTGGCAAAAATGAGTTAGGGTCATCAAACACCGCCCAACCAGTGAAAGCTAATGTTGTCCTCGGTGAGGTTTCAGTCACTACAAACCATGTTCGCTTGAATGGTAAGGGTATTAACACTTGGATCGTCGACACTGGTGCGTCGAATCACGTTTGTTGTGATGAGACTTTGTTTTATTCTTGTCAATCTATTCATCCTATTCAAGTTGGTTTGCCTAATGGTGCTATTATAGAGGCTACCAAAGTAGGGAGTGTGAAGTTGAATGATGATCTTGTTTTGTCGAATGTTTTGCTTGTACCCACATTCAATTGCAATTTGTTATCAGTTTCTCAACTTTTACATACACAACAATTAAGCATACAATTCACTAACAATGAATGTGTTGTACAAGACCATACCTTGAGGACGAAGATTGGTGTGGGTAAGCTAACTGATGGGCTCTATTACTTGACAATGGGGGAACCAACTCATGTTAATGTCGTGACTGCAAAAGATTCTATGGCACTGTGGCACAAACGACTGGGACATCCATCACTACAAGCAATGGAGTTTCTTCCTCAAGTTAGTAGCAAGAAGAGTAATTTAGATAATAAAGTTTGTGATATATGTCATAGAGCCAAGCAGACTCGTAATGTTTTTCCGTTAAGTGAAAATAAAGCTAATGATTTATTTGAGTTGATACATTGTGATGTTTGGGGTCCTTATCGTGAAAATCGTGCTTGTCATTCTCCATATTTTTTGACTATTGTGGATGATTTCTCTAGATGTTTATGGGTCTATTTGATGAAGACCAAAGATGAAGTGCCTAGTTTAATGCTAAAATTCTTTGCCTTGATTGAACGTCAGTTTGGAAAAAGGGTTAAAATCATGCATAGTGATAATGGGACGGAGTTTAATGGTCTTGGTAATTATTTTCGAGAGAATGGTATAATTCATCAAACCTATAATGTTAAAACTCCAAAGCAGAATGCCAGAGTAGAACGCAAACATCGCCACATTCTTAATGTTCGTTGCTCGTGCTTTGCGTTTTCAAGGTTGTTTGCCTATTGATTTTTGGGGTGAATGTGCGTTGACAGCTGCATATTTGATATATAGAACTCCCTCCCGTGTGCTTGAGGGAAAGATACCCTATGAGTTGCTATATGGGCAAGTTCCTAATCTTTGCTCTATTAGAGTTTTTGGGTGCTTGTGCTATGCGAAGAACCTTAATTGTGGAGATAAGTTTGATAGTAGAAGTCGTCATTGTATTTTTCTTGGATATCCCTTTGGAAAGAAGGGTTGGCATTTGTTTGATCTTGAGACAGGGGATTATTTTCAGTCACGGGATGTTCAATTTTATCAGGATATTTTTCCTTTAGCCGATCCAGCAGAATTGAAGCGCTTGCATTCCTTGTATTCGGATGAATTTAGTAGGGTCTTTGATGATGTTGCATGTGAAGTGGATGAGGCTGCACTTGACCGCAATGTTGGAGTTGTTACTGATGAGTTTGTCAAGATGCATAATCCTGATGCACCGCACCAACTAGACGAGTTGCAGCCTATTGTACACGATGCAATCCCTCAACAGCAACTGGGGGAGCAGGCCACAGGAGGCGATCAGTATCCTGATGATGTTGCCATGGTTCTGGGTGAATCAGCTCGTCATGGCTTTGTTGAGGCTGAAGAGAATACAGTGAGGGATGATGCGGGTGGGAATGTCTTGATTGACAATGAGCTTGGTCGTGGCAAACGAGAGAAATTTGATAATGTTCGGCATAAGGATTATGTACGATGGTCCAATCTCAGCGAGCAGGCTAACACGACATTGGTTTCCCCCGAAGCTTCACTCACACCAGTCCAAGTCTCAGGTACTCCCTATCCTATAGCACATTATGTGAATTGTAATGCTTTTTCTATTGCACATTGTCAGTTTCTTGCAGCTATCTCTGCTGATGTGGAGCCTACCTCTTTTAAGGAGGAAATGAGTGATCCACGTTGGAGAAAGGCAATGGAGGAGGAAATTACAGCCTTGGAAGCTAATGGAACTTGGACTATAGAAGACCTTCCTTCAGATAAAACTGCGATTGGATGCATGTGGGTGTTTCGAGTTAAACATAGATCTGATGGCACGGTTGAACGATACAAGGCCAGGTTAGTTGTCTTTGGCAATCATCAAAGAGAAGGAATTGATTTTGTTGAGACTTTTGCCCCACTGTCAAAATGGTCACTGTACGTGCTTTTCTTACTGTTGCCGCCATTAATAATTGGGAGTTACATCAAATGGATGTACATAATGCATTTCTTCATGGTGACTTGGCAGAAGAGGTATATATGCGTCTCCCGCCTGGATTTAGTCACGGGTTGTCCGGTAAGGTGTGTCGACTTCGCAAGTCCTTGTATGGTTTGCGTCAGGCTCCTCGTTGTTGGTATGCAAAGTTAGCAACAGCTTTGCGTGCATATGGTTTTTGTGCCAGTGCTTCTGATCACTCTTTATTTGTGTATCGCAAGAAGGATGTGGTTTTGAATATTCTTGTGTATGTGGACGATCTTGTTATTGCTGGCAATAATGTTGTTGCCATTGCAGATTTCAAAGCTTATCTCAGTAATTACTTTCATATGAAGGACTTGGGAAAACTCAAGTATTTTCTTAGTATTGAAGTAGCTCACAGCTCTAGCGGGATTTTTCTTTGTCAACGTAAATATGCTCTTGACATCTTGACAGAGACAGGTCTTCTTGGTTCAAAACTGGCCAGTGTTCCAATGGAGGAGAATCATCAACTAGCCCTTGCATCGGATACACCTATGACAGACCCAGCGCGGTATAGGCGTTTGGTCGGGAGCTCTGTTATTCTGTTCATGTTTTAGCTCAATTTATGCAGCATCCAACTCAATCTCAATGGGACGCTGCTCTGCGAGTTGTCCGTTACTTAAAGTGTAGCCCTGGACAAGGTATCTTACTTCGTGCTGATTCCAATATGGCCTTGGAAGCCTAATGTGATGCCGACTGGGCAAGTTGTCCTATTAGTCTTCGTTCTCTTACTGCTTACTTTGTTTTCCTCGGGGGTTCCCCCATCTCTTGGAAAACAAAGAAACAGGCGACAGTATCTCGTTCTTCTGCTGAAGCAGAATATCGTGTTATGGCTTCCGCTACTTGTGAGATTATATGGTTAAAAGGTTTACTTAAGTGTCTTGGTGTTGAGCAAACTGCGCCCGTTTCTTTACATTGTGATAGTCAAGCTGCTTTACATATTGCTAATAATCCTATTTTTCATGAATGTACGAAACATATCGAGATTGACTGCCATTTCGTGCGTGATGAGATCCTCCGAGGTACTATTGCCCCCTCTTACATTCACACAACTTCTCAACTTGCTGATATTCTCACTAAAGCACTGGGTCGTAAGCAGTTTCAGTCTCTACTTGCCAAGTTGGGCATTTCGACTCTTCATGCTCCAACTTGAGGGGGGGAGGGGTATTAGCTGTATATTTTGTATATCTTGTTATTTTAGGATAATATTGTTGACAACTTTATTCTAGGTTCATTACTAGGAAGTTTACCTAACTTAAGAGATTTGTTTGTATCTTTTTCGAGCATTACGCTCCTCTCATTGTTGTATATAACAGCATCACAGTATATGAAAAAGGCAGAACCATAATTACGTTCTCAAACTTCTTTGAGTTTTGTATCTTACTTTAAAAAGCAGCGTTAAAACGCGAACTCTAAATGAAACATAAAGAGATTAAACTATATACTGAGGCTGGTCCATTTCATAAATTTTGTTCGAAAAAGTATTTTACTAGCAACAAAATGCATAATGATGCGTGAATTAAGAAGGTGACTGAAGCAACAAAGAAATGGCCTGAGCTCGATCATTAAATTGACAGCCTAAATTAGATAGGAGAAGGCCGGCCAAATCAATCAATATATATATATAAAGGAGGAACTTTTCGGGAGCATAGGGAGCTCCTCAAGATTTCGAGGCCATAGAGTGCGCCACGTAGGATTGTCATGTCATTAATTATTATTTTTATTTTTTACAAAAATAGAGTTCTACAAAAATTTAAATACGTATAAGGAGTTTTGGATAAGCGAAAATTAGAGTTTGATTTTGAATTAACAAACCAAATAATTATATTATGTAAATTGCTTATAACTTTTGCTACGTAATTCGGAATATTATAATTTTTGTACCATTGGATAGTGCTCGAAATATACTTCATAATAAGATCCATTTACAATATAGTTCAACAACTTATGAAATAGAGAGCGCCACGTAGGATTGCCATGTCATTAGTCTTAAATTTAAATATTATAAAAAATAGAGTTCTACATATTTAAATACCTAAAAGGAGTTTTGGATAGGGAAAATTAGAGTTTCATTTTGAATAAAAACAACCTAAATTATTATATTATGTAAATTGTGTATAACTTTTGCTACCTAATTCAAAACATTATAATTCATCTACCATTAGAGAGTGCTTGAAATATGCTTCAAAGTAAGATCCATTTACAGTATAGGGTCACAAATCATGAAAATATTTAAAGGATAGAGTTTTACAAAGATTTAAATGCATATAAGGAGCTTTTGATAAGCGAAAATTAGAGTTTGGTTTTGAATTAACAACCTAAATTATTATATTATCTAAATTTTGTATAATAATTTTTGTACCATTGGATAGTGCTCTAAATATGCTTTGAAATAAGATCAATTTACAATATAGTTCTACAACTTATGAAATATAATAAAATAAACAACAATGTAAAATTGATAGTCTGATTTTAAATAAAAAATCTAAACTATTATACAATATAAATTGATTATAACTTTTGCTACATAATTCGCTATAGTATAGTTTTTTTTTTTACCGTCGGAGAGTGCTCGAGATATGCTTTGAAATAAGATCTATATACAATATTGTTTTACAACTTATGAAAATGTATTTATTTAGATGAATAATAACATATTATTTATTCTTTATTTTATATATATAAAAATAGCGTATTATACCTGACAATACTAATTATGTCTTTAAGAATCATACTTTTAAAAATTGAGTTATATAAAGATAAAAAATTCATATCCATAGTTTTGAACCTATAGCATTCCATGATGGCATTACATGAAGAATCAAATGAAAGTTTGTCATCGAGATTGCAGAGGTATTATGCAATTAACTAATTATTTTATTCCTAGAATATTTATTGCATACATAATTATTTATGTTATTTTCCATATATCTATATGTAAGATCTTATTCTTTTCTCCATGAACTTAATTCTACTAAAACTATTTGGAAATCAAGATTCGCGTTTCTAGACTGTTTAAGGTCACGGATCATAAAAAAGGGGGAAGTTTGATAAGTCTTGATATGGTCATGATTGATGAAGAGGTATTTTTTTCTCTCTTAAATAGTGTTTTTAATTATTAATAGAGGTTAGTTTTACATTTAATTAATTTTATTCATGAAACTATCATTATGATCTTCTTTTTTGCTTTTTTATCTTCCATTCTATATGCGTTAGTGTTTATGTGCTATATTCAAAGTTGAAGTTGTGGCTGATACTCATGTTTTTCTCTATTCTTTATGTTATGCATCTATTAAATTATTACCCTTGCTCTACTTTCTTAAATTATCATTCGGGTATTATTCATGTTAAAACTGTGTTAATTATTGTTAGTCATACCTATTATTAGGATACCATTTAATAATAGAGTTAGTTACAATATTTAATCGGATATTAACAATTATAAAATTTATATATCGTAATAACAAATCTCGAAATTATAGTATAATGACAAATACTTTCCATGTTCTTTTTCTACTACAACAATTGGTGTGGGCATGGTTTTTAAGGAAATAAAAAATGGGTGATTTAGCATAGAGGTACCCCTTTAGTTAACTAGAGTAGGGGATAAATAATCCTTAATAAAGTAAACGCAACTTTATGAGTTAATTTAGATAATTAATGAGGGTTTTATTAACATAAAATAAAGGCAATATTGTCAACAATAGTTGCTTTTGTTTTACCAAAAGTGAAATGGTTCCAAAAGATGAAACTACCCAAACCGGTAATTGTTGTAATAGAAAAGGAATGGAGAAAGTTATAAATACAATAGTGTTGAAAAATCTCATTTCACAGCAACACAAAATTGACAATAATATTAACAAAAAAATTTACAAAAAGATAAAATAAGCAACAACCCGTGCAACGCACGGGCTTCAAAACTAGTATATTTTAAAAGAATGGGATATAATCGAAGTTTGCATTGCTATTCCTTGTAAGATGGAAGCAGCACAAGATTAGACAATAGTGGCATATATTTTACTACTAATATTTCGAGTTTGATTCTAATGAAGTAATAATCATCTCATAATACTGCTTTAGATTTTCCATAGAACTAATGAGAAGGATTGTGGTCCCCATTCCAAACCAAATTGACTAAACTATCCTTCTCTCCTTCTATTATGTAAAATCGTTGTTTAAATAACCTAACGAAATCTTATGCTATGTCATACTTAAAATATTCTGGTAATTAACTGACCTTGCTGTTCTAAACAATTTTCATATCTCCTGACACACAGAAAATTCCTCATAAAATTCTAAGCTATTAGTACTTTAGGAATATTATGAGCTAGTTAAAATGTTAATGAGTAATTGTAATCATCTTACTCTATGATAATTAACATTCATTAATTAGATTTCGATCTATATCATTCACATGTTCCAGCTAACTGGTGTAATAGAAGTATTCTCAAGCTTGGGTTAAAAAATTTCTCTGATGGACTACTTGGAACTTTCAAGCAAATTATTTTGTAGGATGATTATAATATAATGTAGCTTCTCTATTAATTAGAAATAAGAACATATAATATGTTACCATTTTGATTCCGTTTTGGAGTTTCTAAGAGTAATCGAGATTCCTCTGGTAACATGGTATATATCACAATTATATGAGATACCCTTGTGACCCGTTTGCTAGATACTAATAGTTAATGATAATAGTGATTAATTTTAGTGTTATTGTGTGAAAAAGATTCTCAAGCTAATACTGATGGTAATGAAGAAAATATAGTACCATAAACATTGACGTGAGACTTTTGTTACAAATAATTCACAAACCTAACTATCATTTTATTGTCCATCAGATGTGCTTTAGTTCAATGAAAATTAACAGAATAAATCTGTATAACTCATACCAATTTACTTAGATTATAAATTCTTGTGTACGTGATACCAATATTCAAAATTAAAACCGATTTACATCACTATCTTTGTGCTTCATTGCAAACCCAAGACTAAGAGCTGCAGTCTACATTGTTACCCTTGTGGCCTTGTCCAAACATAAGATTAAGAATCAAATCTCGTATACATGTATATCTCAACTAATTAACCAATAGTTTTATCCAACTTTGGGTTCAAATTAAACATCACAAAAAACTGAAAAATTCAGCACAAAACATTCACAAAACTCATTCTCACAATCCATAACTGATATACAACAAGATTGCACACCCAAAATTATCTTCACATATTTTTCTTGCAATTTCATCAAGTACTCTCCTTTAACACAGGACTATACTTCATTTTCGGTAGCACAAATCCCTGGCAAATTAGCAACCAAAAGTTGTACAAAAATCAAAAAAAACTTTGCAAATTACCAGTTGATAATAATTTAATATGAAGTGATCTTCATTCAAGCTCTTCCGATGTACAAGAAGCCCAAAAGGCAATATCAAAAGGAAAAGAGAGCAAAATTGGTGTCAAAACTTTCTCAGTACATTTATCTTATGTTACTCATTAATTACTACTAACTATATACAAAGTAAATATATAAATTAAAAATCTCCTAAAAAAATGGAAAAAGGAAGAATTTTTCTTAATCTTCCTAAAAAGAAAAAAAAAAGAAAAAAAAGGTATGAAATAATTCTATTCATGCCAACAAAGAAGCATAACCACACATCTCCTGATAATATAAAGCCTTGCTCTTTGCTCTCTGACCATGCCACTAAGTCCACGGTTGAGGAACTTCCTCTTGCTGCCTCCCATGGTTGGACTATTAAGCTTCATTTTTGTTATTTTTGTTTGAAAGGTAAAAGTTGTTGAAATGAGAGAGTTTTTGATTTTTGAGAGTAGGATTAATAAGGTTTATAAGATATAAATGAATGAAAATGTAGAGATTAATGAGATTGGAAGAAATGTTTGTGGGATTTTATAGGAAGGAATAAGGATAGTGGTCCAAGCATGCTGTAGTAGCCTTGACTAAAAGACTAGAAGGAAGGATGAGGCATGAAAGGGCGTGCATTGCCCTCATAACAACCAGACAAGCACCATTGGGTCCCATTTAACAGCCCACCTTACTTTGTTTTTCTAATTTCTAATATGAACGACTACTACAACTATTACCAAATAGTCATGTATAGTATGTAGGAGTATAATCAATCAATCAATCAATCAATATATATACATATAAAGGAGGAATTTTTCGGGATCATAAGGAGCTCCTCAAGATTTCGAGCTCATAGAGCGCGCCACGTAGGATTGTCATGTCGTCAATTTATATCTTTATTTTTTTCAAAAATAGAGTTCTAGATGATTTAAATACATATAAGGAGATTTGGATAAGGGAAAATTAGAGTTTGGATTTGAATCAACAATTTAAATTATTATATTATGAGAATTGCGTATAACTTTTGCTACGTAATTCGGAATATTATAATTTTTGTACCATTGGAGATTGCTAGGAATATGCTTCGAAATAAGATCCATTTATAATATAGTTGTACAACTTATGAAATATAGAGCGCCATGTAGGATTGACATGTAATCAATTTTTATTTTTATTTATTTTCTAAAAATAGAGTTCTACATTTATAGAGCGCGCCACGTAGGATTGCCATGTCATCAATTTATATTTTTATTTTTTACAAAAATAGAGCTCAAGATGATTTAAATACATATAAGGAGATCTGGATAAGGGAAAATTAGAGTTTGGATTTGAATCAACAACTTAAATTATTATATTATGAAAATTGCGTATAACTTTTGCTACGTAATTCGGAATATTATAATTTTTGTACCATTGTAGATTGCTAGGAATATGCTTCGAAATAAGATCCATTTATAATATAGTTGTACAACTTATAAAATATAGAGCGCCATGTAGGATTGACATGTCATCAATTTTTATTTTTTTCTAAAAATAGAGTTCAACATAGATTTAAATACATATAAGGAGTCTTGGATAAGCAGAAATTAGAGTTTCGTTTTGAATGAACAACCTAAATTATTATATTATGTAAATTGTGTATAACTTTTGCTACCTAATTCAGAATATTATAATTTTTTTACCATTGGGGAGTGCTTGAAATATGCTTCAAAATATGATCTATTTACAATATAGTTTTACAACTCATGAAAATATATTAAATTAGATGCATTGTAGGATATTATTTAGTCTTTTTTTAGATAAATATAATAATGGCTATAAGTATTAAGTATAGTGTATTATATGTGATTATAACATTTGATTATATGTCCAATTTACAGGATTAAACATATTATCTTTCAAAACCTCAACCTTACTCAACTAAACTAAAACAATATAGTATTGCAACAAAATTTATTAACTAAAATCTATAGCGATAAAGTTACATATTAGAGTTTTAGATTATGTAAAAATTAGAGTTTGATTTTAATAAAACATCCTTAGAATATTATAAAGAGCTCCATCTAAGCATGCCATGTCATTCTTATCAATTTTTAAGAAAATATTCTTTCTGTCCTGCATCAATTAAATTATTACCCTCTACTTTCTTAAAGTATCATTCGGGTATTTTTCATGTTAAAACTGTATTAGCTATTGTTAGTCATACCTGTTATTAGGATACCATTTAATAATAGACTTAGCTACAATATTCAATTGAATATTAAAAATTATAAAATTTATATATCACAATAACAAATCTAGAAATTACAGTATAATGACAAATACTTTCTCTGTTTTTTTTTCTACTTCAACAATTGGTTTGGACATGATTTTTAAGGAAATAAAAAATGGGTAGTTTAGCATAGAGGTACCTCTTTTGTAAACTAGAGTAGGGGACAAATAAATCCTTATTAAAGTAAACGCAACTTTATAAGGCAATTCGGGTAATTAATGATGGTTTTATTAACATAAAGTAAATCTAATATTGTCTGGAATGGTTCCAAAAGATGAAACTACCTAAAGTGGTAATTGTTGTAATAGAAAAAGAACGGAGGATGTATGTAAATATAATGATATTGAAAAATCTCATTTTACAACACCACAAAATCAACAATAATTTTAACAAAAAAATTGCAATAAAATAAAATAAACAACAACCCGTGCAACGCACGGGCTTCAAACCTAGTATATATATATAAAGGAGGAACTTTTCGGGAGCATAAGGAGCTCCTCAAGATTTCGAGCTCATAGAGCGCGCCACATAGGATTGCTACGTCATCAATTTATATATATATTTTTTTTTTCAAAAATAGAGTTCTAGATGATTTAAATACATATAAGGAGATTTGGATAAGCGAAAATTAGAGTTTGGATGTAAATCAACAACCTAAATTATTATATCATGAAAATTGTGTATAACTTTTGCTACGTAATTCAGAATATTATAATTTTTGTACCATTAGAGAGTGCTCGAAATAAGCTTCGAAATAAGATCCATTTATAATATAGTTGTACAACTTATGAAATATAGAGCGCCATGTAGGATTGTCATGTCATCAATTTTTATTTTATTTTTCTAAAAATAGAGTTCTACATAGATTTAAATACATATAAGGAGTCTTGGAGAAGCAGAAATTAGAGTTTCGTTTTGAATAAACAACCTAAATTATTATATTATGTAAATTGTGTATAACTTTTGCTACCTAATTCAGAATATTATAATTTTTGTACCATTAGATAGTGCTCGAAATATGCTTTCAAATAAGATCCATTTACAATATAGTTCTACAATTTATGAAATAGAGAGCGCCACTTAAGATTGCCATGTCATTATTATTTATTTTAAATATTTGAAAAAAATAGAATTCTACATATATTTAAATACATAAAGAGTTTTGGGTAGGGGGAAATTAGAGTTGCGTTTTGAATAAACAACCTAAATTATTATATTATGTAAATTGAATTTAACTTTTGCTACCTAATTCAAAACATTATAATTGTTTTACCATTGGAGAGTGCTTGAAATATGCTTCAAAATATGATTTATTTACAATATAGTTTTACAACTCATGAAAATATATTAAATTAGATGCATTGTAGGATATTATTTAGTCTTTTTTTAGATAAATATAATAATGGCTATAAGTATTAAGTATAGTGTATTATATGTGATTATATGTCCAATTTACGAGGATTAAACATATTATCTTTCAAAACCTCAACCTTACTCAACTAAACTAAAACAATATAGTATTGCAACAAAATTTATTAACTAAAATCTATAGCGATAAAGTTACATATTAGAGTTTTAGATTATGTAAAAATTAGAGTTTGATTTAAATAAAACATCCTTAGAATATTATAAAGAGCTCCATCTAAGCATGCCATGTCATTCTTATCAATTTTTAAGAAAATATTCTTTCGTCTCCGCATCAATTAAATTATTACCCTCTACTTTCTTAAAGTATCATTCGGGTATTTTTCATGTTAAAACCGTATTAGCTATTGTTAGTCATACCGTTATTGGGATACCATTTAATAATAGACTTAGCTACAATATTCAATTGAATATTAAAAATTATAAAATTTATATATCACAATAACAAATCTAGAAATTACAGTATAATGACAAATACTTTCTCCGTTTTTTTTCTACTTCAACAATTGGTTTGGACATGATTTTTAAGAAAATAAAAAATGGGTAGTTTAGCATAGAGGTACCTCTTTTGTAAACTAGAGTAGGGGACAAATAAATTCTTATTAAAGTAAACGCAACTTTATAAGGCAATTCGGGTAATTAATGATGCTTTTATTAACATAAAGTAAATGTAATATTGTCAACTATAGTTTCTCAAAACTGGAATGGTTCCAAAAGATGAAACTACCTAAAGTGGTAATTGTTGTAATAGAAAAAGAACGGAGGATGTATGTAAATATAATGATATTGAAAAATCTCATTTTACAACACCACAAAATCAACAATAATTTTAACAAAAAAATTGTAATAAAATAAAATAAACAACAACCCGTGCAACGCACGGGCTTCAAACCTAGTATATATATATAAAGGAGGAACTTTTCGGGAGCATAGGGAGCTCCTCAAGATTTCGAGCTCATAGAGCGCGCCACATAGGATTGCCACGTCATCAATTTATATATATATTTTTTTTACAAAAATAGAGTTCTAGATGATTTAAATACATATAAGGAGATTTGGATAAGCGAAAATTAGAGTTTGGATTTAAATCAACAACCTAAATTATTATATCATGAAAATTGTGTATAACTTTTGCTACGTAATTCAGAATATTATAATTTTTGTACCATTAGAGAGTGCTCGAAATATGCTTCGAAATAAGATCCATTTATAATATAGTTGTACAACTTATGAAATATAGAGCGCCATGTAGGATTGTCATGTCATCAATTTTTATTTTATTTTTCTAAAAATAGAGTTCTACATAGATTTAAATACATATAAGGAGTCTTGGAGAAGCAGAAATTAGAGTTTCGTTTTGAATAAACAACCTAAATTATTATATTATGTAAATTGTGTATAACTTTTGCTACCTAATTCAGAATATTATAATTTTTGTACCATTAGATTGTGCTCGAAATATGCTTTCAAATAAGATCCATTTACAATATAGTTCTACAATTTATGAAATAGAGAGCGCCACTTAAGATTGCCTTATCATTATTATTTATTTTAAATATTTGAAAAAAATAGAATTCTACATATATTTAAATACATAAAGAGTTTTGGGTAGGGGGAAATTAGAGTTGCGTTTTGAATAAACAACCTAAATTATTATATTATGTAAATTGAATTTAACTTTTGCTACCTAATTCAAAACATTATAATTGTTTTACCATTGGAGAGTGCTTGAAATATGCTTCAAAATATGATTTATTTACAATATAGTTTTACAACTCATGAAAATATATTAAATTAGATGCATTGTAGGATATTATTTAGTCTTTTTTTAGATAAATATAATAATGGCTATAAGTATTAAGTATAGTGTATTATATGTGATTATATGTCCAATTTACAGGATTAAACATATTATCTTTCAAAACCTCAACCTTACTCAACTAAACTAAAACAATATAGTATTGCAACAAAATTTATTAACTAAAATCTATAGCGATAAAGTTACATATTAGAGTTTTAGATTATGTAAAAATTAGAGTTTGATTTAAATAAAACATCCTTAGAATATTATAAAGAGCTCCATGTAAGCATGCCATGTCATTCTTATCAATTTTTAAGAAAATATTCTTTCTGTCCTGCATCAATTAAATTATTACCCTCTACTTTCTTAAAGTATCATTCGGGTATTTTTCATGTTAAAACTGTATTAGCTATTGTTAGTCATACCTGTTATTGGGATACCATTTAATAATAGACTTAGCTACAATATTCAATTGAATATTAAAAATTATAAAATTTATATATCACAATAACAAATCTAGAAATTACAGTATAATGACAAATACTTTCTCCGTTTTTTTTCTACTTCAACAATTGGTTTGGACATGATTTTTAAGAAAATAAAAAATGGGTAGTTTAGCATAGAGGTACCTCTTTTGTAAACTAGAGTAGGGGACAAATAAATTCTTATTAAAGTAAACGCAACTTTATAAGGCAATTCGGGTAATTAATGATGCTTTTATTAACATAAAGTAAATGTAATATTGTCAACTATAGTTTCTCAAAACTGGAATGGTTCCAAAAGATGAAACTACCTAAAGTGGTAATTGTTGTAATAGAAAAAGAACGGAGGATGTATGTAAATATAATGATATTGAAAAATCTCATTTTACAACACCACAAAATCAACAATAATTTTAACAAAAAAATTGCAATAAAATAAAATAAACAACAACCCGTGCAACGCACGGGCTTCAAACCTAGTATATATATATAAAGGAGATACTTTTCGGGAGCATAGGGAGCTCCTCAAGATTTCGAGCTCATAGAGCGCGCCACATAGGATTGCCACGTCATCAATTTATATATATATTTTTTTTTACAAAAATAGAGTTCTAGATGATTTAAATACATATAAGGAGATTTGGATAAGCGAAAATTAGAGTTTGGATTTAAATCAACAACCTAAATTATTATATCATGAAAATTGTGTATAACTTTTGCTACGTAATTCAGAATATTATAATTTTTGTACCATTAGAGAGTGCTCGAAATATGCTTCGAAATAAGATCCATTTATAATATAGTTGTACAACTTATGGAATATAGAGCGCCATGTAGGATTGTCATGTCATCAATTTTTATTTTATTTTTCTAAAAATAGAGTTCTACATAGATTTAAATACATATAAGGAGTCTTGGAGAAGCAGAAATTAGAGTTTCGTTTTGAATAAACAACCTAAATTATTATATTATGTAAATTGTGTATAACTTTTGCTACCTAATTCAGAATATTATAATTTTTGTACCATTAGATAGTGCTCGAAATATGCTTTCAAATAAGATCCATTTACAATATAGTTCTACAATTTATGAAATAGAGAGCGCCACTTAAGATTGCCATGTCATTATTATTTATTTTAAATATTTGAAAAAAATAGAATTCTACATATATTTAAATACATAAAGAGTTTTGGGTAGGGGGAAATTAGAGTTGCGTTTTGAATAAACAACCTAAATTATTATATTATGTAAATTGAATTTAACTTTTGCTACCTAATTCAAAACATTATAATTGTTTTACCATTGGAGAGTGCTTGAAATATGCTTCAAAATATGATTTATTTACAATATAGTTTTACAAATCATGAAAATATATTAAATTAGATGCATTGTAGGATATTATTTAGTCTTTTTTTAGATAAATATAATAATGGCTATAAGTATTAAGTATAGTGTATTATATGTGATTATATGTCCAATTTACAGGATTAAACATATTATCTTTCAAAACCTCAACCTTACTCAACTAAACTAAAACAATATAGTATTGCAACAAAATTTATTAACTAAAATCTATAGCGATAAAGTTACATATTAGAGTTTTAGATTATGTAAAAATTAGAGTTTGATTTAAATAAAACATCCTTAGAATATTATAAAGAGCTCTATCTAAGCATGCCATGTCATTCTTATCAAATTTTAAGAAAATATTCTTTCTGTCCTGCATCAATTAAATTATTACCCTCTACTTTCTTAAAGTATCATTCGGGTATTTTTCATGTTAAAACTGTATTAGCTATTGTTAGTCATACCTGTTATTGGGATACCATTTAATAATAGACTTAGCTACAATATTCAATTGAATATTAAAAATTATAAAATTTATATATCACAATAACAAATCTAGAAATTACAGTATAATGACAAATACTTTCTCCGTTTTTTTTCTACTTCAACAATTGGTTTGGACATGATTTTTAAGGAAATAAAAAATGGGTAGTTTAGCATAGAGGTACCTCTTTTGTAAACTAGAGTAGGGGACAAATAAATCCTTATTAAAGTAAACGCAACTTTATAAGGCAATTCGGGTAATTAATGATGGTTTTATTAACATATAGTAAATGTAATATTGTCAACTATAGTTTCTCAAAACTGGAATGGTTCCAAAAGATGAAACTACCTATAATGGTAATTGTTGTAATAGAAAAAGAACGGAGGATGTATGTAAATATAATGATATTGAAAAATCTCATTTTACAACACCACAAAATCAACAATAATTTTAACAAAAAAATTGCAATAAAATAAAATAAACAACAACCCGTGCAACGCACGGGCTTCAAACCTAGTATATATATATAAAGGAGGAACTTTTCGGGAGCATAGGGAGCTCCTCAAGATTTCGAGCTCATAGAGCGCACCACATAGGATTGCCACGTCATCAATTTATATATATATATATTTTTTTTTACAAAAATAGAGTTCTAGATGATTTAAATACATATAAGGAGATTTGGATAAGCGAAAATTAGAGTTTGGATTTAAATCAACAACCTAAATTATTATATCACGAAAATTTTGTATAACTTTTGCTATGTAATTCAGAATATTATAATTTTTGTACCATTAGAGAGTGCTCAAAATATGCTTCGAAATAAGATCAATTTATAATATAGTTGTACAACTTATGAAATATAGAGCGCCATGTAGGATTGTCATGTCATCAATTTTTATTTTATTTTTCTAAAAATAGAGTTCTACATAGATTTAAATACATATAAGGAGTCTTGGAGAAGCAGAAATTAGAGTTTCGTTTTGAATGAACAACCTAAATTATTATATTATGTAAATTGTGTATAACTTTTGCTACCTAATTCAGAATATTATAATTTTTGTACCATTTGATAGTGCTCGAAATATGCTTTCAAATAAGATCCATTTACAATATAGTTCTACAATTTATGAAATAGAGAGCGCCACTTAAGATTGCCATGTCATTATTATTTATTTTAAATATTTGAAAAAAATAGAATTCTACATATATTTAAATACATAAAGAGTTTTGGATAGGGGAAATTAGAGTTGCGTTTTGAATAAACAACCTAAATTATTATATTATGTAAATTGAATTTAACTTTTGCTACCTAATTCAAAACATTATAATTGTTTTACCATTGGAGAGTGCTTGAAATATGCTTCAAAATATGATCTATTTACAATATAGTTTTACAAATCATGAAAATATATTAAATTAGATGCATTGTAGGACATTATTTAGTCTTTTTTTTTATAAATATAATAATGGCTATAAGTATTAAGTATAGTGTATTATATGTGATTATAACATTTGATTATAGGTCCAATTTACAGGATTAAACATATTATCTTTCAAAACCTCAACCTTACTCAACTAAACTAAAACAATATATTATTGCAACAAATTTTATTAACTAAAATCTATAGCGATAAAGTTACATATTAGAGTTTTGGATTATGTAAAAATTAGAGTTTGATTTAAATAAAACAGCCTTAGAATATTATAAAGAGCTCCACCTAAGCATGCCATGGCATTCTTATCATTTTTTAAGAAAGTATTCTTTATGTCCTGCATCAATTAAATTATTACCCTCTACTTTCTTAAAGCATCATTCGGGTATTATTCATGTTAAAACTGTATTAGCTATTGTTAGTCATACCTGTTATAGAGATACCATTTAATAATAGACTTAGCTACAATATTCAATTGAATATTAAAAATTATAAAATTTATAATAACAAATCTAGAAATTATAGTATAGTGACAAATACTTTATCCTTTTTTTCTACTTCAACAATTGGTATGGACATGGTTTTTAAGGAAAAAAAAATGGGTAGTTTTAGCATAGAGGTACCTCTGTAGTTAACTAGAGTAGGGAACAAATAAATCCTTATTAAAGTAAACGCAACTTTATAAGGCAATTCGGGTAATTAATGATGGTTTTATTAACATAAAGTAAAGGTAATATTGTCAACTGTAGTTTCTTTTTTTTAGCAAAAGTGGAATGGTTCCAAAAGATGAAACTACCTAAAGTGGTAATTATTGTAATTGAAAAAGAACGGAGGAAGTATATAAATACAATGATCATGAAAAATCTCATTTTACAACAACACAAAATCAACAATAATTTTAACAAAAAATTTACAATAAAATAAAATAAACAACAACCCGTGCAACGCACGGGCTTCAAACCTAGTAGTATTAGTAATTTAGTACAGTGCTCCTCAATTATGTTATTTGATGATCATTGTTACAGGAGTTTATGCCGTTGTGGTGCGCTTTGAAACGTAACTCAAATTAAAATTTCAATGTACCATTTTGCCCAACCAAACTCGACTGTGTAATGAGCCAAATTGGCCCGGGCATGAAAAAAGGGTTGGGAGACGGAGTTTGCTATATATGTTATTAAAATGCGTGGGTAAAGCTAGTAGTTCGTTTTTTTTTTTTTTGGCAATAGCCAATAAGAACTCTAATTACATTCCTAAACTAATATGCCTCTCCTTGCTTTGACAGCTAAGAGATGGGCTTGTTCAACATCAAAACGTCTAACCTTTTCTATCACACAAAAATCAAACCTACTAAAAAGACTCTTAATATCCATAACTATACTAGAAATTTCTAATATATTATTACCCTTCTTAATCGCCTGCATAAGATTACTTTTTTTTTTGAGTGGAAACGTCTCCATTTCATTAATCAAGGGACAAAGAGTCCGACAATACATATGGGGAGACCTCCGAGGGATGACACCAAAAGGAACTAGTTTAGCGAGATGGTGGGCAACTATATTTCCACCTCTCCTAATATGAGACCACACAACAGAATTAAAAGAAAGACTCAACGACAAAATATCCTCTAAGACACTATCCAAATCAGAAAAATAAACTACAGCTTTAGAGAGACGGTTAACAAGAACTTGGCTATCCGATTCCAAGATGATGTCGTGATATCCATGATTCTTGGCATGTTTAATAGCTAAGAGGAGAGCTTCGCTTTCCGCAACTTCAGGGGGCCACCATACACGAACTCGACGGGTAGCTGCAAAAAGAACTTCGCCATTCTCTTCCCTTGCCACTACACCCAATCCAATCCATCCTTCCGAAGCCAACGAAGCATCCGAGTTGAGCTTTATCACACCCGAGGGAGGTGCGTGCCAACTGTTTGCACTTGGCCTAGTCTTCGGCACATTGCTTATGTATACCTGCTGCGTGTAGGTGTTGTACTCAAGAGAGAGACGCTCCACTCGAGCAAGGAGTACCTCATTAGGCGTGGTCTTATCATCAAAGACTTTGAAGTTGCGCTCCGTCCATATACTCCACGCTAGGAATGCAGCCTTTTTGCCTTAATTTTGCGTCACACCCCTTCCATTTCACCATCAGATCACACCAATTATCGCCCATATTTTCCACAAGCAAGCTGCAACCACTTTCAGTCCATAAGTCCTGCACCCTCGAGCAGCGAACGAGAGCATGAGTGCTCGTTTCCTCATCTACAACACACCACGGGCACTTAGCTTCATCCAACATGTGGCGGTGCTTCAAGAGGGCCCGAGTTGGGAGGCTATTGGAGCAAAGTCTCCACAGAAAATGCTTAACTTTCGGAGATACCTCCATGCCTCAAATCACCATCTAAGCCTCATGGAAAGCCTCTAAATTCCCACCCTTACCAAGCATGTACGTCGTTTTTGTAGAATATAGGCCATCATTGGAGAATGCCCAAGTTAGAGAATCTCTGGGAGCTCTTAAGCTTATAGGAATAGCAAGAATGCGCTGTTGGTCACGTTCATGAAAGTGCAAATAAATTAGATCCACATTCCACTCCATCTTCGTCATATCAATGAGATCACAAACCTAATTGATACCTTCAACTTGCGGACTATTAATGATCCTCCCTTCTTCACCAACCACCCACAGATCACTTCAAATATTCATTGTCTTCCCATTCCCCATCCTCCACAAAACTCCTTCTTTCACCAAAGCTTTTGCACTCCAAATACTACGCCAAGAGTAACTTCCAGCACTCCCTAAACAAGCATCTTAAAAGGTTATGTTTGGGGTAGTATTTAGCTTGCATCACTCGGCCCATCAGAGACTCAGGACGTTGAACTAATCTCCAAGCTTGCCTGCCAAGTAAAGCATCATTAAAAACTCTCAAATCCTTGAAACCCATGCCACCCAAAAATTTTGGATTACACATTTTCTCTCAGCTACTCCAGTGGATCTTGCGGTTCGGCCCAGATTGGCCCCAAAAAAATCTCGCCATTGCTGAACTTAATTATCTTCTCTATAATCGAACTAGGCAACTTGTATACCCCCATTAAGTATGTTGGAATAGCCTAAATTACTGATTTGAGCAGAATTTCCTTCCCGGCACGAGATAACAACTTCTCTTTCCATCCCTGCAATTTCTTCCATATTCTATCCATCAAAGCTTCAAACATAACTTTTTTAGACCTCCCCACCACTGTAGAAAGCCCTAAATATTTGTTGTGTCTGTCAACCAGTCTCATATTCAGAACACTCATCAACTCTTCTTGCTGTTCCGTACTAACACCTCTGCTAAAAGATACCTCCGACTTTTCATAATTAATTTTCTGCCCGGATGCTTGTTCATACTAGTTGAGAATATCAACTATAGTTCTGCATTCTTGTCGGGTAGCTCTAGCAAAAAGAAGTCTGTCATCTGCAAATAGAAGATGAGAAATCTCTGGACCATTTCGATTCGCCTTAGCTCCATGTAAATTTCTTTCCTGCACTTTCCTCTGTAGCATGTGAGAGAAAGTATCAGCAACAAGAATAAACAAGTAAGGAGAGAGAGGGTCTCCCTGCCGCAGACCCCTAGAAGGGGTAACTTCACCACAAACTCTGCCATTTATGATGAATGAATATGTTGCTGAAGAAACACACTCCATCACCAAATTAACCCATCTACCATCAAAACCCATAGTCAGTAGCAGCTTCCGGAGAAAACCCCATTCCACCCTATCATAAGCCTTGCTCATGTCAAGCTTCAAGGCTATGGTACCTCTGAGACTTTTACTCCGTTTTTTCATGGTATGGAAAAGCTCCAGAACAATAACAGCGTTGTCTGTAATCAGGCGGCCCGGCACAAAAGCACTTTGATTTTCAGACACAACAAGAGGAAGAATATGCTTAAGCCGCATTACAAGAGTTTTAGTTACTAATTCATACAGCACATTGCATAAACTAATAGGCCTAAACTCCATCATTTTAGAGGGGGTTTTTACTTTCGGAATCAAAGCAATATTAATTCTATTTACATGACTCGGAGAAATTAAACCATGCAAAATATCAATAATATGACTCGTAACATCATTACCAACTATATGCCAGAACCTTTGGTAAAAGATAGCATGCATACCATCCGGCCCCGGGGCCTTGCACGGATGCATCTGGAGCAAAGCAGTGTGAATTTCTTCCTTGGTGTATGGCTTCAGCAGACTCTCATTAAAGGCTTGGGTTATCGAACAGGGCACTTGTTGGAGCACTTCATGCAACTGAGAATAAGAGGGATTCGCCGTGTCAAACAATGTACTATAATACTGCACCACTATCTTCTGCAACTCCTCCTCATCCTCCTTCCATACCCCATTCTCATCATAAAGTCTTGTTATTCTATTTCGGTGCTTACGTTGTGATGCCTTGTGGTGAAAGTAACTAGTATTTCTATCTCCATCTTTAACCTCCAGTACTCGAGATCTAAGGTACCAATAGGCCTCATGCTTCTTGTTTAGATCATCTAGCACCCCTTCCAGTCTTTCACACTCCTCACAACTCTCTCTAGATATATCTCTCTGCTGCCCTTCTTTCAACTCTTTCTCTGCATCTTCAATTTGTTTCCCCAAGTTATCATATCTCCCCTTACTCCACGCCTGGAACTTACATCATACCATCCCCAGTTTACTCACAATATTCTCCCCAACACTTTCGTGCCAAGCCTCGTTCACTACCTGTTCACATGAGCCATCGAACAGCCATGCTGTCTCGAATTTAAAGGCCTTATTTCTCCTCTTGCGCCTGGTCGGTTCTTGTTGAAGCTTAATAAGGATTGGTGAGTGGTCCGAATTGTACCGCAATAAGTGTTCAACTGTTGCTTGGGGGTAAAGGCTAGACCATGAGGAAGAAGCAATGTACTGCAATAAGTGTTCGACTGTTGCTTGGGGGTAAAGGCTAGACCATGAGGAAGAAGCAATGTACCTATCCAACCTTTCCCGAATTCTAGTATCCACGATCTTCCCTGTTTCCCATGTCCACCATTGGCCAACATAACCAAGGTCCTTCAAATCCCACCTGTTCAACACATCTCGAAAATTCTTAACCTCTCTTCTCTCTCTACTCGAGCCCCCCTCTTTTTCATCATGCATCAAAATTTCATCAAAGTCACCCCCAACAAAATAGGAATTGTAACCTCAGCACATAAATGATTAATCAATTCCCAAGTGCGGAATTTGTTGCTCGAATCAGCCCATCCATAAACTCCCACAAATCTCCACTTTGTCCCACCTTTTGTGACATCGCCACAAATATGATGGCTCGAGAGAGACACCAAATCAAATGTAATTCTGTCATCCTGCCAATACAAACATAATCCACCTGATCTTCCCGTACTCGCTACTCCAACAGAACTGGAATAGCCAATACGATCTTTAACCTGTTCTGCCTCAGCTTTACTAATCATGGTTTCCGAGACAAAAACAAAATCAGGGGCAAAAATAGTACTCCAACTCCGGAGTCTCCGAACTGACCAAGGGTTACCCATACCCCTGCAGTTCCAACACAAAAGATCCATAATGCCTGGCGAGGCTGGATCACACCAACCTCCGCCTCGACAGTATGTTCATGACTGCCAGCATTTAACACAGTATCTTTTAGCCTCTTTTGACTCATGTTAGGATCCACATCATCATCTATTTACATTTCATCAGCATGTTTTCTCTTCAAACCAGTAGCATCATTAATGTCACTATTAAGGCAACATCCCTCTACCCTACTAAGAATATTTTTGTCTTTACTTTTCCTTGGTACTATCACTTTACTCCTAGGAGCCTTTTTTTGGTGAAGTACTGCCAACATTAAAAATCAAGGGGGCAGGTGTACTTATTGTCAACGGCATTGAAGTCACATTTAATGCATCAACATTTGACTCTCTTCCTTTTACTTGCAAATTCTCCACCTCTTCCTCTAAGTCAGTAGGTTGTTTCAAGGTAGGGGGATTAATAGGAGTTGGCCTCCTTCCCTTCTCCTGCGCTCCTTCATTTTCAATCTACGTGAACTGAATATTACGAGCACAGCTCTGGAAGTTCTTTGCCTCCTCCTCCATCTTAATTCGACCCCGTCACGGCGAGGCCCTTAGCCACGAACCCCAACTTTTCGTACCCTCCCTATCTTCCTCCGATACTTGCAGACAATCTCGTTCAATGTGGCCCAATAATCCACACGCATAACAAAAATTTGGTAGTCTATCATACTTAATCTCAATCCTCATAATTTTCCCCTCTCGATTCCGAATTTGTTGAAAGCGACGCAAAGGTTTTGTCACGTTTATCATGATCTTCAACCGAGCAGATTTATCCCACCCTATTCCATCGAAATCCACTTTAAGAACTTCTCCTAGCCCTCCTCCAATCATCCTAATCTTGCGGTTCGTTCGACTATCCATGGGGAGATTATATAATCTCACCCAAAAAGGGCAAAGATTCAAGATGATGTTCGAAGGTTGAGCCTCACCCTCAATTTCATTCAATAGCACAAGGTTCTGATTAAAATTTCAGGGTCTCCCTGCCATCACTTTCGTTTTGTCTCTCATAGTTGCAAATTAGACGACAAAAAGATCGTTCTCAATCGCCCAAAACAACGCACTCTTCGAAATTGACCACACCTGGTTCAATGTTCTCTTCATTGCCTCGAAATTACAAGAACGGTTCGTAAGAACTTTACCCACCAAACATAGGCAAATTCCAGTTTCATCTTTGTCTTCGGGTCCATCATCAAAGGATATTATGGTTCGTTCGTCCTCTGTGATAGATAAAGCCGCACACTTGTTCACAATTTCGTCAGACATAGGGCTGACAAGAATCCAAAGAGGGATTAGAGACTCGAATTCGAGACTCTTTGTCGGACTACCAACACTGATACTTATTTCTGCCTAGAAACTAGTCAAATGAGTTAATTGTGTTTAGAGAGGTTAGAATCCCGAGTTGGAGTATAATCCCGAGTCTTGTCAACCGAGGACCTGCAAAACAAAGAAACCTAGCCCGGGGGTGTTCTCGGGAAAGCCCCTCCGACGCTCAAGTCAGTTGAGATTGAGGTAGAGAGAGAAAGTGAACAGTTCTAGAGAGAGATGCTCTGGTTTTGTTAGGTGAGAATTCAATACCTGTTCATTGATTGGACTTGCTGCTTTTATAGTGTTGGGGATTCCCCAGACAGGAAACCCTATTGGGGAGCATCCATGTTTGTGGGAAAGTTGTCTCCCTTTTATGGCAAAGTTGCTTTCTGTCTAAAAAGACTGATGGGCTCCTTGGGAGCACATATATCAGATTCTTTAGATGGGCTTTGCATATCCCTGTTGGACCAGATCAGGGGTCCAAACAATTAGCCCCACGCCAAGTAATCGGAGTGAGATCCTCGACTTTCAGCGCGGTTGATTGGCGGAACCATAATGTTTTTGCCGATATTCCTTGAATGATACCTTGAGTTAGCTATATGGCGCTAGGATTAACCAAGCACGGGGGTCTCGCTTAAGATTTCGTGAATTTCTGAGCCCCAATCAAATCCCGAGGTGATGCCTACTTCCCCGAGGTGGTGCTGGCCAGGCTTAAGCTATGGCGCTCCTTCTATCAGACGAGCCCACGACTCGGTACCCGGGCCTGGGCTTCAGACATACCCCGAGAAGGTCCCATTGCTCTGACCAGTCGTTTACCGACCCGGGGTGAGCGCAAACCCCGACCCGGTTTGGCATTGCTTTGTTGCCCCAGGAGAACCCCGAGTGTGCCATTCTTTGCACCCCTGAATCCCCGACTGGGTACGAATCTCGATTCGGTTCTGAGCTTCAGACCAACTCCAAAGAGCCCCATGTATATTGGTAGATGACCCCGACCCGAGAGCATGCATGCCCTGAGTACGAATCCGGACTTGGTCGTCGCTGCTGTGGTGCTTAGGCGGATCCCGAGAATACTCCTCTTTCCTCGAATGGTTCCCGTCTCGGGAGTATTAATCAAGACCGAGCTACAGACGAATCCCGAGAACGTCGGTGACTCTCGACCCGTGTTGAATGCCAACCCTGATTCGATCGAAGCCGTCTTGATGTCACAGGCCGAGTTGGGTAGGGACCAACTCGGGGGCTAATGAGCATCCCCCTAGAATCCCGAGTTGGTCATTTGGCTAAGTGTTGAGCCCCCTGGCTAGCCCGAGGTGGGTATGGACCAACTCGGGGGCTAATGAGCCTTTACATATAATCCCGAGGTGGGTGTTGAGGTACTTAGCCATTCTTTGGCTAAGTATTGAGCCCCCTGGCAATGCCGAGAAGGGTGATGCACCAACTCGGGGGCTAAGGTGCCCTCCCTATGAGGATCCCGAGTTGGGTGTTGGGGTACTTAGCCATTCTTTGGCTAAGTGTTGGACCCCCTGGCAATGCCGAGAAGGGTGATGCATCAACTCGGGGGCTAAGGAGCCCTTCCTATGAGGATCCCGAGTTGGGTTTTGAGGTACTTAGCCATTCTTTGGCTAAGTATTGAGCCCCCTGGCAATGCCAAGAAGGGTGATGCACCAACTCGGGGGCTAAGGAGCCCTCCCTATGAGGATCCCGAGTTGGGTGTTGGGGGTACTTAGCCATTCTTTGGCTAAGTCTTGAGCCCTCTGGCAATGCCGAGAAGGGTGATGCACCAACTCGGGGGCTAATGAGCCCTTCCTATGAGGATCCCGAGTTGGGTGTTGAGGTACTTGGCCATTCTTTGGCTAAGTCTTGAGCCCCATGGCAATGCCGAGAAGGGTGATGCATCAACTCGGGGGCTAAGGAGCCCTTCCTATGAGGATCCCGAGTTGGGTGTTGAGGTACTTAGCCATTCTTTGGCTAAGTCTTGAGCTGAGCTGAGTTTTAGTCAATCCTGTGTATGTCTGACTATGAACCGTTGACCGTTGACTTTTTAACTTGCTATTTTTTCGTTGATTTGGGCTTCTTGATTTAAGGTCTTTTGGGCTCTTTTTCACAGTGGGCCCATGCTTTTGAGGCCCGTCTAAGGTGGTGCAGAGGTTGTCGCGGTGCGGGCGTAGAGATGAATGTATATAGAGGAGGGAGAGAGCAGTTTTTCCGTACTACAATCATTTGCAAATTTCCTCTCTCTCTCTTCTTTCTCTCTCTTACTTCCTCCTTAGTGTGATCCAGTCCCGAGTCCACGAGTGCCTGTGCCTGTTACCCTCCCGAGTCCGATAATTCTCGAGAAGGTACGCTCTTCTACTTGTATTTCATTGTTTTGGCAATTAGAGATCCTTAGGATGGATCCCGAGTCCGATCCGAGTGCTCCCACTTCCCCTCCTCACAGGCTGTCGGAGGAGATACGCGGGGTCGATGGGTTTCTAGTCAGCACCCGTATCCCTTGTGAGGACCCCTCTTTGGTTCCCGAGGCGGTCCCCTTGCCTAGCCCTTCGGACTCGCTTGGTGAAGAAGACGAGGGGGTGGCTCCAGGACCTTCTGACGTTTCCGTGGCCCATAGGCCCTGCAGTGCTAGCTACCTTGACAGACTTCTCTCAGACGGGGTAGTTATGGTTTCCGAAGAAGCGGAGGATGAGGTCCCGACTACGTCGGGTCAAGAATACCCTCCATTGGACCCCGAGGGTGGTCCCCATACTTATTATCCCGAGCCCACCTTTATGGCATACATGGGGAGGAATGCCAAGTACATTGGGACTAAATTTTGGATTCAGGATCCCTACTTCGTAGTTCGAGCGAAGCATACTGAGTCGGTGTTGACTCTTCCGTTGGGGTGCGTATCAGTCTATCATCAGAGTATGCAAATGGGCCTTAGGTTCCCCCTGCATTCCTTCATCAAAGACCTTTTGAACGCCTATCAGCTGACGCTTACCAACCTTCTTCCTAACAGTTGGTTGACCATAAACGGCTTCATATCAGTTTGTGAACTCCTCGGTGCTACCCCGAGTGTGCGCTTATGGCGCAATGTCTTCACACTGATGCTGGGCCCTGCCGATCTTCATGGCCCGGGGTGGTTCCGCTTCCAATGTAGGGCAGGTTATAAGGTCGTTCGTGATCCCCCTTCCAACCAGAAAGGGTTTAGACGGATGTTCTACCACGTTTACACAAATGGTGAATGGGGGATCCCCATCCTTCCCCCCGAGGAGGGGCCTCGCTTTAGGCTTAATCAAACAGTTCCCGAGATGTCCCGGGAAGAAGCGGTGGTGGGGGTTTATCTTTCTACCACCCCGAAAACGTCGACTGGTGCTCTCACTTATGTGCCTAAGAACTGGCTACCGACCTGCCACGAGATGCGGAACGAAATGTTCTTGGCGGCGACGGGTTTGAGTCTTAGCTGTGACAAGGGTAATTTCCCTTGATCAAGTGTCTGTGTTTGCCTTTTATGCTAAAGTTGACATTTTTCTTATTTCAGCTGTTGCCCGACAACGATTGGACCCTGCAATGGCTGAGAGGTTCGTCGACAGTGCTGCTCTAGCCTCCAAGATTCTGGATGAGCTCGACGCTGAGATTATGGCTATCCCGCCTCCTCCAAAGGTAAATTAGGTCTTGTTATTTTTCTTTGATTTGTGCTCCATCTCGCTAACTTCTTATTTTTGCAGGATACCGACCCGAAGAGGGCCAGGAAGCCTCATGTGCGCTCGCGCAAGCTGAAGGGGGATACCGAGAAAGCCCAGGCCCTGGAGAAGGCGGCCTCCAAGGCTTCCGAGAAGGCTTCTTCCAACGTTTCGACGGGCAGTAAGAGGAGGCCCGAAAACGAGTCGGGGAGTCCCCTGGAGGTTTTTGAGGAGCCTTCGTTTAAGCGACCCCGAGTTGATCAAGCGGGGCCTTCTGTTCCATTCACAAGCCTCACCAAGCCTCAGAAATTGACCCGCGTCAAGGGTGCCGTCCAGGCCATCTATTCGGATGCTGATGATCAGGCACTAATGGCCCTTGGACCGGGGGAAGTTAATGCTTTTTATGAATCCTGGCTTGAGGTATACTACCCCGACTGAGTATCTTGGCATTTCCTGCTTTTTCTCTTGCAGACTAACTGGTTACTTCTATGCAGACCACTATCCGGATGACCTCGGTGATCAATCGCCGGGCTCAGTTCGAGGAGGGCGTGGTGACCCTGACCAAGGAGGTGGATGTGCTAAAGAAGAAAGTTGAGGATCAGGAGGCGGAACTCCTGAAGCTGAACACCGAGTTGGACAGTCAAAAGGCCACCTTTGAGGAGGCTAAAAAGGCTATTGCTGACATGGAAGCCTTGAAGGAGACTAAAAACCAAGTCCAGGCTTCCCTTGAGGCCGCCATTATTGAGCGCAACACTGCTCATAAGAGCCTGGAGGATGTCAAGCTTCAGTTGGGGGAGGCGCAGAAGAAAGCTAAGTCCTCCAAGCATAGTCTGAAAAAGGCCAAGGCTAAGCTTGAGAAGGTACAGGCAGAATTTCTGCAGGAGTGGAAGAGATCTCCCGAGGGGTTGGCTTTTCTGGGCAAAATGGCCACCAACTCCTACCGCATGGCGGTTCGGGAGACCAAGGAGCGCCTCAAAGGGATCCTTGTTGGCCCCGACTCTGCTCTGAACTGGGATGACGTTGAAGCTGAATTTGACCGTCGTATTGCAGAGGAGCAGAAGGAGGACCCGGCCAAAGCTAAGGCTTCTCCTGTTACCCCAGCTTCAGCAATATCCCAGCCCGCCGTTGTCAGTTCTGGGGTGCCTACCCTTCAGACCTCTACCACTGCTGGAGTTGCCCCGAGCTCTGTGGCTCCGACTGATGATGCTGTTAACCCCGAGGGTCCCGGTTCTGGTAAAAGCTCTGATGAGGAAGACGGGACGGGTAGCACTGACAGCTCCCCCAATAAGGATTTAGCTGCTTAGTTCTGTTTCTTCATACTTGTACTTAGATTTTGGGCCCTTGGGAGTTTTGTTCCCGGGACCTTTTGGTTGTACTTTTCTATCCTAATGAGATTGGTTTGTGCTTGTAGCATTTCTGAGTTGAATTTTCTGAGTACAATATAGTTTCGAGTATAACATACGAATATATTTTCACTTTCCCGAGCTCAATTTTGTTAGATGCAACTGTTATGAACCCCTTGTTTTCTTTCATTCATATTCTCGATATTGTCAACTATGGGGTACAACTTACTGCCCCGAGTTGTGTCTTAACAAAATGAACTGTAGGCTCAAGTGTGGCCAAGTTCCCAAAATCCCGCCAACTCTAATAGGGTATAAATGGCTGCCCCGAATTGTGGTTTACAAAATAAAGCTCAAGTGTGGCCTAGGTTTAAATGTAATATTTCTTTAGATTGTCAGCATTCCAAGGTCAGGCCAGTTGGGTGCCTTCGGTGACTCGAGTCGGTATGTTCCCGGCTTAATTGCTTCCGTGACCTTGTAAGGCCCATCCCACTTAGGCCCTAGCTTGCCTTTCAGGTGTGTTAACCCTGTGGCCTCGATCTTCCTGACCACCCAATCGCCTACATGAATTGGCCTAGCTTTCACCCTGAGGTTGAATTGTCTGGTTACCCTTTGCTTGTTGCGGATTGACTTGAGTAGCGCATTACCCCGAGATTCAGGCAGTAGGTCTAGCTCGACTTTCTTCTCTTCTTCGTTCTTGTCATGCTCGTAGAAGGTCATCCTTGGAGAAGGTATCCCAACCTCGACTGGAAGGACAGCGTCACTTCCATAGACTAAGCTGAAGGGCGAGTTGCCTGTTGCTTCTTTCACTGTTGTTCTTGCTGACCAGAGCACACCCGGGAGATCATCGACCCATGACCCCTTTGCTCCTTCCAATGATTTCTTAATCCCATTCAGCACGACCTTGTTCGCGGCCTCAGCTTGGCCGTTGGTCTGGGGTCGGGATACGGCTGAAAACCGTGTTTGAATCCCGAACCTGGAACAATAATCCCGGGTTGGCCTGCTGTTAAATTGTCTCCCGTTGTCTGATATGAGGGTCCTTGGGATCCCGAAACGGGTGATGATGTTCCTCCAGATGAAATTTTGCACTTGTTTGTCTGTTATTGAAGCCAGTGGTTCAGCCTCGACCCATTTGGTGAAGTAGTCGATGGCCACTAGGAGGAACCTTCTTTGCCCCGAGGCTGCTGGGAATGGGCCTATTAGGTCCATCCCCCACTTATGGAATGGTAATACTGCTTGTATGGCAGTCAGGGGATTCGTGGGAGCCCGAGGGATATCTCCATGGATTTGGCAGTTGGGGCATTTCTTCACCAACTCCCGAGCATCAGCTTTCAGTGTGGGCCAGTAATACCCGGCTCTCAGAGCTTTCCCGGTAATGGTCCTTGCCCCTTGATGGCTGCTGCATGCGCCCTCATGAATTTCCCGAAGGATGTAATTGCCCTCAAATGGTGTAACACACTTCAGTAGTGGATGAGTGTAGGATTTTTTGTACAGGATCCCCTCATGCCAAACGAACCAACTTGATTTCTTCTTAATGGCCTCAGCTTCTTTCTCTCCCGAGGGTAGTATGCCATCTCTGAGGAAGCTTATGATTTCCCCCATCCATGTATCCGTTCTGTCCAAGGTGTGGATCTGGAGGGAATTAATGCTTGGCTGCTGTAGAACCTCCCAGATGATGGTTCGAGGGGTTAGTCCATCCGCAGAGCTTGCCATACGGGCCAGGGCGTCGGCCTGTTGGTTTTCTGACCTCGGGAGGTGTTGTATGTTGAATGATGACAACTGATTGATGAGCTCCCGGGTTTTGTTGAGATACATCCTCATGTTGTCTTCCTTGGCCTCATATTCTCCCGAGACCTGCCCCACTACGAGCTGCGAATCTGATTTGGCCATTACTGCCTGGGCTCCCGAGCTTATGCAGATTTGGAGGCCCAAAATCAGGGCTTCGTATTCAGCCTCATTGTTTGAGGCTAGGAAATCAAATTTGACAGCATACTCCATTTTATCCCCGACTGAGGGGATGATCACGAGCCCTGCCCCGCTGCCGGCTTTGGTGGCTGAACCATCTACTTGCAACTCCCACGACTCCCTCTCTTCTAGGTCAAGGGGTCGGGAGCTGCACTCGCTGATGAAATCCGCCAATGCTTGTGCCTTGACTGCTCTTCGGGGCTCATACTCCAACCCGAAGTCTGCTAACTGGTCTGCCCACTCGGTCATCCGAGTTGAATGATTTCTGCTTTCGATTACTTTCCTGATGGGTTGTCCGGTTAGGACCTTGATGGGGTGTGCCTGGAAATATGGCTTCAACTTCCTACTCGCCATTACCAGATCAAACACCATCTTCTCGATTTGGCTGTACCGTGCCTCTGCTCCTCTGTAAGCGTGGCTGATGAAGTATACTGGGTGTTGAGTTCCCTCTCTTTCAGCCACGAGTACCGCACTGAGAGCATATTCTGATACCGAGAGATATATATAGAGAGTTTCTCCCGGCAAAGGTGATATGAGTTTGGGCAATCCCGCTAGGTGTTGTTTCAGCTGTTGGAATGCCTGTTCAGCCTCGTCGTCCCAGTCAAACTCCTTCCTTTTGAGCGCCCTGAAGAATAGCAAGCTCTTGTCAGCCGAGCGGGACAAGAAGCGGCCCAGTGCTGCTAGGCACCCTGTTAGCCTTTGAACTTCTTTCACATTCCTTGGTGAGGACATGTTCAACACTGCGTTGATCTTGTCGGGGTTGGCCTCAATTCCTCTTTCATCTACCAAGAACCCGAGGCATTTCCCCCCTCTGACCCCGAATACGCACTTCTTGGGATTTAACTTCATGCTATGGCGTCGTAGGGTGTTCAGCGTTTCTGCCAAATCCCCGACGTGATCAATTGCTTTTCTGCTCTTGACGATCATATCGTCTACGTAGACCTCAATGTTCCTCCCGAGTTGCTCCTCAAAGACCTTGTTGATGGTTCGTTGATAAGTAGCCCCTGCGTTTTTTAGCCCGAAGGGCATCATCTTGTAGCAGTACACGCCTTGGGCTGTAACGAATGCTGTATGCACTCGGTCCTTTTCCGCCATCGGGATCTGGTGGTATCCCGCGTTGGCATCCATGAAGCTGAGCAACTCGTGACCAGCCGTTGAGTCGACCAGCCTATCAATCTTAGGCAGTGGATGATTGTCTTTGGGGCATGCTTTGTTTAAGTCAGTGAAGTCGACGCACATGCGCCATGCTCCGTTAGCTTTTTTAATAAGAACAACATTGGCCAACCACTCGGTGTATTGGCATTCTTCAATGATACCCGCCTCTAGCAGCTTCCTGACCTCTTCTGCTGCTGCTGCGTTTCTCTCGGGCCCTTGATGCCTGAGCTTCTGCTTGATGGGGCGGAATCCCTCCTTGATGTTTAATTCATGGGATGCGAAATTGGGATCCAGCCCTTGCATGTCAGAGGCGGAGTAGGCAAACACGTCCTTGTATTCTCGCAAGGTGTTAATCAGTTTTTCCCTGATCTCGGGACCGAGGTTTTTGCCAATCCTTACTCCATGCCCGAGATCTTCATCGAGTGTTATCTCCTCATCCTCCTCGACCGGCTGGGGTCGTTCGTATAGCTTCAGATTATCTGAAAGGTAGACCCCGAGACCAGTGGGGGTCTCCGCGGGGTCATCCCTCTTTCTCTTCCTTGGTCTTTCTTCTGGGGTTGTTGTTTTAAAACTGTTTGTGTAACACTCCCGGGCTGTCTGTTGATCTCCATATATCTTCCCGACTTGACCCTCGTCAGTTTCATATTGCAAGAGTAGTTGGTATACCGAGATGGCTGCCTTTATCTTGTTCATAGTGGGCCTGCCCATGATGGCGTTATAAGGAAGTGGGGTGTCGACCACCAGGAAGTCGACTGGTAGGCTTCTTCCCTTACCTCTTTCCCCGAGTCTCACAGCCAACTTCACGAACCCGAGGGGATACACGGATGCTCCCCCAAAGCCTATCAGCGGCTGACCGGTCGGGGTTACGTCCTTCTCGGTATATTTCAGCTTCTGTAAGCATTCCAGCGTGATGATGTCCGCTGATGAACCGCTGTCGACCAATATCCTCTTGACCCTTGAGTTGACAATTTTCATTTCTATGACGAGGGGGTCGTCATGGGGGGTATGGATGTGCCGGTCAGGCTCCCCGAATGTCATGACAGGACACCCCGCCTGTGTTGGCTCGATTTCTAAGACTTGATGTTTTATGGCGTGCAGGTGAGCCTTGCGAGCTCGGCTGGTTAAGCCTCCCGAGGCATGTCCCCCTGCTATTACCCCGACATAACCATCGGTGTTGTCGCTGTCATTCTTTCCTTCCTTCTCCTTCCCTTTCTCTTCCCGAGAGTGCTTGATATATCTGTTCAACTTCCCTTAATCAGCCAAGTGATCCAAGGCCTTCTTCAGCTCCCGACAATCTTTAGTGGTGTGCCCACACTCTCGGTGATATTCACACCACAGTCGCTGATCCCTTCTTTCCTTTGAGGTCCTTATAGGGGGAGGGATGGGCAACATCGACTTGTGTTTTAGATCTAAATAGATCTCACGTCGATTTCGGTTGAAGCGGGGGTCGTTTCCATTATCTGTAGTCCTCGGGAGGAGTTGCTGGTTGCTCTTACTACTCTTGTTGGATTCCCGGTAAGGGGTTTCTTCCTTTCGTTTCTTTGACTTCTCTATAACTGGTTTGCATATGTCCGAGGCCTGAATGAATTTCTGGGCTCGACTCATGGCCTCAGTGAATGTGGTGACTTCATTCTCAGCCAAGGACCATCTGAACTTGCCTGGCTAGAGTCCCGACATCAAGGCGGTGAAAGCTACCCCGTCTTGAAGGTCAGAGATCTTGAGGGATTCCTCATTGAAGCGTTTGATGTAGTCGGCCAGGCTTTCGTGCTCCTGCTGCTTGATGGACATCAAGTGAATGCTTGTCTTTTTATGCCGACGCCCGGCAATAAAATGTTGGTGGAATAAGGCTTCTAACACCGAGAAGTTTGTGATGATGCCAGGGGAGAGTCCCGAAAACCAGCTGAGTGTTAGGCCCTTAAGGGTAGTCGGGAAGTAACGGCACCACGCCGCCTCACACCCTGTTTGTACACTCATCTGGGCTTTATAGGCAGCCATGTGATCGTCGGGGTCGCTATTTCCCGAGTACTGCTCGATTTGGGGGACCTTGACCTTGCTTGGGTTAGGGACTTCCATGATCTCCCGGCTGAAGGGCGTCATGAAGTTCAATACCCCCCTGTTGACCAAGACGGGACTTTTGTTTCGTGGAGGTCCCGAGTCTCCTTCCCCTTACGTCCTGGTCTTCTTGGACCCGCGGGGGGATCCTTCCCGCTCCCGCCGTGGGGTCCTAGATTGAGCTTGCTCCTCTTTGCGAGTCTTCTCCTGATTGGCCCTCCGCTTGTCGTTGAGCAAGTTCCGAGCGTCCTGCTCCATCCGACGCCTGCGATTCTCCTCGATGATCCGCCGGGCATCTGAGTTTGATGTCCGATGGGAATTGGCCTGGCGGGACCTCTCTCCTCGCACTCGTTGCCCGTCCCGGTTAGGAACTAGAGTGTTCGGATCTCCCCTGGGCCGTGGCTCTCCTTGAATTAACTCTCGGGATACCCCCTGGTTGAGTTGGGGGATTCCCGCTATGAGTTCCTGCAAGCTACGCTGCATGTTTGCGTTCAACTGCTGAGCTATTCTTTCTATGTCTGCCATGGTGATGGGGGGCGGATCAACAGGGTATTGCTCCCGGGGACCTGTTTGCTCTTCATTACGAGGAGTGGATCCCTCATCGTCGATGGCAATGGACTCAACCAGCACGTTGTTTTGTTGAGACCGAATTGGGGTTGGTTGATGCGCAAGTGAAGCTCGGGTGGTTTTCCTTTGGGGTGCCATGTTACTCTCGGTACGTAGCTTTGAGATGTGTCTATCCCCGCAGACGGCACCAAACTGTTTCTGCCTAGAAACTAGTCAAATGAGTTAATTGTGTTTAGAGAGGTTAGAATCCCGAGTTGGAGTATAATCCCGAGTCTTGTCAACCGAGGACCTGCAAAACAAAGAAACCTAGCCCGGGGGTGTTCCCGGGAAAGCCCCTCCGACGCTCAAGTCAGTTGAGATTGAGGTAGAGAGAGAAAGTGAACAGTTCTAGAGAGAGATGCTCTGGTTTTGTTAGGTGAGAATTCAATACCTGTTCATTGATTGGACTTGCTGCTTTTATAGTGTTGGGGATTCCCCAGACAGGAAACCCTATTGGGGAGCATCCATGTTTGTGGGAAAGTTGTCTCCCTTTTATGGCAAAGTTGCTTTCTGTCTAAAAAGACTGATGGGCTCCTTGGGAGCACATATATCAGATTCTTTAGATGGGCTTTGCATATCCCTGTTGGACCAGATCAGGGGTCCAAACAATACTCAACCCCTAGAATCGCCCTACGGAGGAGACTTATTCATTGCATAAGATTACATGAATCCGTTTGAATTCGTATTCTTCTTATTTGATTATTAGTAGCTGCCAACAAACCCCTGAGTAAAGCATGACCTTCATTTTGAAACGCCGACGATGCGTTCACCCTATCATTTCCTTGAAACACCATACTCCCATGGACACTTCCCACCCATCCAATCCCCCTCATAATTCTCATTACTCTTCTTCTTCCAAGCCCCATCAACTTCAAAACAATAGATATCCTCATCCCTATCCTGACAATCCCGTGCAATCAGCATTTCATGATCATTCCCACCTTCATTTTCCTCAAGCCCTTTAGCTTCCAACCTTTTCCAACTTTTGTACAAATTCTCATCATCAATCACTCTTCTTATCTCTTCCAAACTCTTGAAGGATTAATCTTCTGTCTATTAAAAAAACATCATTTCGAGATAACCAAATCGCCCATAAAATAGCAATAAAAATTTCGCTTTGCTGCCCTGCATTCCTATATGTATCAACCTTTCATCTCCTAGAAACATTTTATCGACGCCATTCTCATTTATTATCAATATGAAATTTATTTGGAACCCACAAGGCCACAACCTCAAGTACACAAATAGATCCCTCCACCATTCCTCTATACTTTTATTATTACTTCTTTTATCAAGATTGAAGATAATGTTATGAATTCTAAATGAGTTCCAAGAGTTAAACTACAACAATTTTAAATGCATATTATGAATAAATTGACTTGATTTTTTCTTTTTACAGACATCTTTCCAAACCAAACAACACCAATTACCTTGAACTACTAAAATTATCACACAAAAATAACCTGAGCAACCGCCGATATACAACAACGAATAGCCTTTTCTTCAAAACTCATGTGTAGTTTCAAGGTCTAACTAGAGACTACAATAAAACTTGAGAAAGTGAAAGCATTATATATACAAAGGTACACTTATAACTATTGTGAACATGTGTAGCTACATATGGCCACAGTAGCATTCTTTGAAATTTCTAAACTAAGTTTTAACTATTTACAAAACAATCATTCAATTTTCAGACGTTTTTATTCCGGTTTGCAGTTTTATTTGTTGGAGTTTTTAATATAAACTTTAAGTTTGCTTCAAAAGAATATGAAGAGTCATCTTTTCCTATTGTCCCACATTGAAAGAATATGAGGGAAGAGTAAGGTTTATAAACTATTACTCTTCCTCTACCCTTTGAGTTGAGTAGCAATGAGGCTTTTAGTGGGTATGTGGTGAGGTGTGGATACCACACGCACGCCGCCGCCGCCCGCCCGGACCGGGCCAGGGCCATGGGCCATGGGCCTTGGGCCTTGGGCCTTGGGCCTTGTGCTTTGGGCTTTGGGGAATAAACTTAACTTAACTATAGTTTTGGGTCAGAATTATGTTGGCATTTTTTGAAAAATTACCTCCGTCTTGGGAAAATTTTGTTCATTCCTTAAAACATAGGCAGAAAGACTTTACCCTTCAGGAATTAGTTTCCCACATTAAGATTGAGGAGCAGAACCGTATCCAAATTAAAGGGAAATCTGTTGATCATTCTTCCTCCTCTGCTAATCTTGTGGAAAATAAGGCTGCTGCAGGTAAAGGACCAAAAGGTAAGGGTCCTAATCAGTTTCATGGTACAAGGCAGAATTATAACAACTTCAAGGGAAAAGGTCAGTTTAAGGGAAACTGCTTCGTTTGTGGTAAGTATGGGCATGCTGCCAAGGATTGCCGTCTACGAAAGGAAGCTCCGAACAAAGCAAAAGACAACAAAGCTCAAGCCAACCTTGCTTGAAGACGACATTATTGCTGCTTGTGGTGTCCGAGGTCAATCTGGTAAGCAATGTTCTTTGAATGGATCGTTGATACTTGGTGCAACCCGTCACATTTGCGCCAACAAGGAGATGTTCCAGAACTACAGCAATGTTTCGGAAGGAGAATGCGTCTTCATGGGCAACTCAAGCTTTGTGAGTGTTCTAGGCAAAGGAAAGGTTTTCCTGAAATTAACTTCCGGGAAAACCATTGCTTTGCGAGAATGTTTTGCATGTTCCCGACATCCGCGAAACCTCATTTCGGTTCTCTTTTAAACAAAGCTGGAATTAAGTTAGCTTTTGAATCGGTTAAACTTGTATTAACCATAAATGGTGTTTTTGTGGGTAAAGGCTTTTGTAATCTTTGGACTTTTTGTTTTGGATGTTGTAATTGATAATAAGAACTCTCATGCTTTCGTTTATATTCTTTGAGTCTGTTTCTTTATGGCATTCTAGACTAGGTCATGTGAATGTTGCATCTATTAAAAGACTTAAACAACTTAGTCTTATTCCCGACTTTAGCAATACATCTTTTGAGAAATGTGAAGTATGTGTAGAAGCTAAGCACCCTAAGAAAGCATTCAATAAAAATGTATCCCGTTCCTCTACTTTATTAGAGTTAGTCCATAGTGACTTAGGTGACTTTAAGAGTTCCATGAGTAGGGGAGGAAAGAAGTATTATATTACATTTGTTGATGACTTTTCACGTTATACTAAGGTTTATTTATTGAGTTCTAAGGATGAGGCTGAAGAGAAATTCCTAATTTATAAAGCCGAAGTTGAGAACCAATTGGACCTTAAGATTAAGAGGGTGAGATCAAATAGGGGTGGGGAGTATGATGGAGTTTCACTTAAGAAATTTTGTGAGTCTAATGGGATTATTCATGAGGTTACGGCTCCCTATACACACCGAGCAAAATGGAATAGCTGAGCGGAAAAATAGGACTCTTAAGGATATGATGAATGCAATGCTTATTAGTTCAGTTATGCCTAATAACTTGTGGGGTGAGGCTATTTTATCTGCTTGATATGTTCTTAATCGAGTTCCCCATAAGAAGTTAGATAAGACTCCCTATGAATTGTGGAAAGGCTTCAAGCCTAATTTGGGTTACCTCAAAGTGTGGGGGTGTTTGGGTAAGATTGGTCTTCCTGACTTTCAAAGGAGTAAGATTGGACCTAAGACTGTAGATGGTATCTTTATTGGTTATGCTTCTAAAAGTGCTGCATATAGACTCATTCTTAAGGATGCTTCTGGTTTTGGTCCTATTAGAGAGTCAAGGGATGTTGAATTCTTTGAGCATGTTTTTCCTATGAAAGTTAGTATATCATCATACTTGCCTGCTGCATCTTCTTCTACTTTGCATCATGACATTGCATCATCTAGTGAGACTTTAGAACCTAGAAGGAGTAAGAGAGCTAGAATTGAGTCTAGTTTCGGACCTGATTTTATTACTACCTTTCTAGCTGAAAAAGAGTGTTTAGATGAGCAAGATGTCAATGTACTTGTATTAGAAGAGAACCCAAGAACCTTTGCTGAGGCCATGAAATCTGTAGATTCAAGTTTTTGGTTAGAGGCTATTAACAGTGAAATTGAGTCTATTATGAGTAATAATACTTGGATTTTGTCAGACCTTCCTAGAGGTTGTAAGGCTCTAAGTAGTAGATGGATTTTTACAAAGAAATGTAAGCCTGATGGGTCTTTAGACAAATATAAGGCTAGACTTGTAGTTGGAGGGCATCGCCAAAAACACGGTTTAGACTTTTTTGATACTTATTCTCCTGTGACTAAGGTAGCCACCATTAGAGCGTTAATTGCACTTGCATCTATTCATGATTTGATTGTGCATCAAATGGATGTGAAAACTGCATTTTTGAATGGTGAGTTAAATGAGGAGATCTATATGAAGCAACCTGAAGGATGTGAGGTTCCTGGTCAAGAGGACAAGGTATGCAAGCTTATTCGATCTTTGTATGGATTAAAACAAGCACCAAAACAATGGTATGATAAATTTCATCAAACTATTACTTCAAATGATTTTTGGTAAATGATTCGATGCTTGTGTTTATTCCAAAGTTGATGAGCTTGGTTGTGTTTTCATATGTCTATATGTGGATGATATGTTAATCTTTGGGACCAATATAGATGTAGTAAATGCAACTAAGAGTTTCCTAAATTCTTGTTTTGAGATGAAGGATTTAGGAGAGGCCGATGTTATTCTTGGAATAAAGATTACTAGAACGTCATATGGGATATCTTTAAATCAATCTCATTATGTTGAGAAAATATTAAAGAAGTTTGATCAATTTGATTGCATTCCCGTGAAAACCCCATATGATTCTAGTATTCATTTGAAAAAGAATAAGGGTGATAGTATATCCCAAGAACAATATGCAAAAATAATTGGTAGTGTAATGTTCTTGATGAATTATACTAGACCCGATATAGCTTATCTTTGTTAGTAGATTGAGCAGGTATACTCACAGTCCTAATCGAGAGCATTGGGTTGCCTTGATTAGATTGTTGAAGTATCTAAAAGGCACTATCAATTGGGGTCTACATTATCAAAGGACACCTTGTGTCCTTGAAGGGTTTTGTGATGCCAATTGGGTGTCAGATAATGATGAAATTCAATCTACTAGCGGTTATGTTTTTACTCTTCTTTGGTGGAGCTATATCATGGAAATCATCAAAGCAAACATGTATTGCCAAATCTACCATGGAATCTGAATTTATTGCTTTAGAATTGGCGTGTCAAGAAGCTGAATGGATAAGGAGTTTGCTTGCGATATTCCATTGTGGGGGAAGCCGGCTCCATCGGTTTCTATGCGGTGTGACTCGCAAGCAGCAATTGGAGTAGCGAATAATCAAGCCTATAACGGCAAGAGAAGGCATATTCGCTTAAGGCATGCTATAGTTAGAAATTTAGTTAAAAATAATGTGTTATCACTCGAGTATGTAAAGTCAGAGAGGAATATTGCGATCCTCTTACCAAAGGCCTTTGTAGAAAAATGGTCTTGGAGTCGGCACAAGGAATGGGTTTAAAGCCTATTGTGGAGTAAATTGTGGTGGACACCCTTCTTTGGAATTCCTAAGTTCAAAGGGTCAAACGAAATCACAAAAGAACTCAAGTTGTTGATACTACTACCATTCCTAGTAATAAATGTGATGTAGTATTTTGTTTGATTATCTTGTTATATGTGTAAGGTTGAGCTTATAGCTCTTAATAAGTTCATAGCCTTACTTAAGGTGGTTTGTGACAGTACAAACTTGATGAACTTACCTATGTGAATGTGGGGGTTACGCCCAATCCCCTATGAGAGTCAAAAGGCTTAGACTCTCTATAGCATTCATGAGAATCCAGGTTAATTGTGGGGCACTAATATTACAATTGCGAGAACGTTTCTTGATTTGAAAAAGGTTGAGTGCGCATCTATGGTTTGCTAACCTCATGAAAGGTTCAAAGAGAAATCTACCTTTTATGACAAGTAAGACATACTTGTATGCACTAAGTGTCAATTCAAGTCCATAAGACATTGATACTTCAAAACCTAGTATCTATTGCCCGGATCATCTTTTTTCGGCCCGTTTCTTTCTGTTTTGTTCTTTTGAATCATGTGGGGGATTGTTGGAGTTTTTAATATAAACTTTAAGTTTGCTTCAAAAGAATATGAAGAGTCATCTTTTCCTATTGTCCCACATTGAAAGAATATGAGGGAAGAGTAAGGTTTATAAACTATTACTCTTCCTCTACCTTTGAGTTGAGTAGCAATGAGGCTTTTAGTGGGTATGTGGTGAGGTGTGGATACCACACGCGCGCGCCCCGCCGCCGCCCGGACCGGGCCGGGGCCATGGGCCTTGGGCCTTGGGCTTAACTTAACTATAGTTTTGGGTCGAATTATGTTGGCATTTTTTGACCGTTTTTTAATCAGTCTTAAGTTACCGTTTTTCCCTTTAATCTCTCTTTTAATGCCGTTTTCTCCCTTAATCACTCTCCTGTTTTTCGGCCATGACTCTTCCCATGATGTGACCGTTTTTCCCACGATTTCAGCCACGTTCTGATTTCGTCTGGGTTTCTTGGCTCTATAAATACCAGTGTTCTGGTATTCTCAAAACACACAAAAACACATTCACTTATCTTCTCTTCCTTCCTCTAATATTCTGGGCAGTATTCAAGAACGTTCTTAATCTGTTTTTTTTGTCAACACCGGAAAAGGCGTAAAACCGTGTATCCCCGGGAGTTTGATTCTTTGTGAGTCCGTGTGTTGTTGCGGGGCAAATTCAACTTTAGGGCAGTGATCTTCTCACGCCACGGTGGTCGTTAAGTCTGTCAATTTTGTTACCAGTTTTTGTTCCTACATTATTTGGTTACACTTTTTTTGGTTTCATTTTCTATTATCAGATCTAAGTTAGGGTTCATAATAAATGTCCATTCTTTCTCTATTGGAGATTTTTTGTACGCATATATTGAGGTCCATCACTAAGAGTTTGGAATCTGTATTTTTGCTTTTCTACTACAAATTGGTTCATTAATTAAGATCAATCCGGTTTGGCATTAGATGTCGGTTCTTCATCTACAAAAATGTCATATCTCATCTACAAAAGGGGGATTTTGTTTTAGTTTGATATGTATTTTTTAGATACTTCCAATCATATTATAGACATCGCATGATTTCCAATAAATGAAATCATTTTAGATTTTTAAAAATATAAAGATGATGACATACGAAGATTTAACGTATAAAACCGAGAAGTGAGAAAAGAACCACCGACAATGAACTATACTTCCAACAATGTGTATGACAGTATAGCTTATTTTTGCTGTTGTTACTTGTTAGCATGTAGGTTGTAATTTGGAGCTTCAACATATACCTTTCTTCATGACCCAAAAAAGAAAAAGCAATGTGTATGATATGGTAACTTAATAATAATAATAAGACTTCTAAGATCTCTCCACCTAATATAATCACCTTAGCTATATTTGGATATCTCTTAATTTCACAAGCGAACCTGATTTCGAGTCCTAACTTGTATCAACCAAAACGACACATCTTGGCCTTTTCTCTTACAATTTCGACTAGCAATGCAACTTGTCCAAGCTAAAAATAATCATAGATTGAATTTAATACACGATAATATATATAAACCTAATATTCCTAAACACAAACCTACTAGTACGATGTAAGAACCTAATATTCCACTACTAGGTACTTGGATACTTGTCCAATTATTAAAGATTTCGATATCCCAACAATAAATTTATAAGACAATTATGAAGTATAATTGTAGAGATAGGAGAATAATATAATTACACAATTACAATATTATGATTTTTCCCTGTACAAAATTAATCTATGGTATATACTAGAAAACATATAAACTAGATCAACTAAAAAACAATGCAGTATTTGTACTCATCATCTCTTAGCCCATACTGCATACATTATGCATGTATGTTAAATTTTTTTTTTTTTTGAATTAAGGAACAAATAATTCATTAGTACATATAGAGAGATTTGCAATAGACAATGATTTCTCCTAATATTGTGCCACTCCAAAGGGCTTAAGCCCACACAATACACATGTTAATTGAAAAGTTAGTAAAATATAAAATCACAAGTTAGAAAATTTGATGCTCAATTTCGGATTTTAAAAAAGTAACTATTTTGGGTGCATATAGTGGTAGGAACCCAAAAAAGTTTACCTGCCTAAACCAGCAAAAGCGTTGAAATTTTTTGTGTGATAGATTTTGAAAAAGATTATCTGGTATATTATTAACAGGTATAGTATATAAGCTGTATTATTGGCAAGTATTTGTCATTTTCTAGGGGGGCGAAAACTTTATCTTAATATTATGTAGGTATCATTGTCACCTACCAACAAGATAGGTCGGCCACTATGTCAAGTAAGGTAGCAAAGACTTGTAGAGTTTTGTGGTATGCTCCTACAACTATACGTTGGTGCAAATCTTCCTTCACTATGTGTTTGATACAATGAGGTACCTCTAAATTATATGGGGCCAGGGGACATTATGTTTCGTCTTTTCTTTGATTTTATTGGTTGTAACCAACTCAACATGGATAATACAATTTGACTGTTTAATTCTACGTACGTACTTAAAGTATATATGTGGCTCGTTATCCCTTTGAGATATTCCAAATATATAGTTGTTTCATGTGGGACAGGTATCACCGTATCAGTGATTATGAACTATGATGTGATTCTCTCTAATTGATTAGTAAAAATAAAGGAGTGCACGCCGTCAAAGAAGGGGTTTTGTGGAATTTAAACAAGACTAAAGGAAAACAATCTTTTTTATTAATATACCATGTTGATACTTTTTTTAGCTGGCCCATCTTCACTGCGAGTGCTGATGCGATATTACGAGAAGCTTATTTAGATTTGCCAATAGCATCATACATGATACATGTACTCTCTTTAATTTGTTAGGGATATTAGACAAAGCAAATCAAATATGCATGAACAAAATAAAGAACATAAACACAATATTTTAAGGTCATTTTTATTGCCTATATACTTCTGTGGCCAAAATTTTGAATTATAAGAGTATTTCTCTCACGAACAACCTCACAAGATAATCAATCTTAGGAATCTAGATGAAGTTGCGATTGTGATGATATCTAAGAGTGGGTTTAAAACTTGAAATAAGGTATGAAGGTTATTGTAAACACATAATCGTGTCTTTCCATTTAATGATCCAATGATGAAACATACCGCGACATTAGTTGGCGCGACCCAACGGTAGAGCAATATAAAGAACCAATCCAAAATTGTGTTTTGAAATGATATTCTAAAGCCCAATTAATTGTTCATGATGATTAATTGTATTTTAAGCCCATAAAATATTTTAAGTCCATTTAAACGCCCAATTAAATATTTATTATTTTAATAAATATTTTCCATAAATATTTTTATTATCTTTGATAAATATAAATCAGCTTTTACATTTGTAAAATTTCATCTACGGAATTATAGGGATAAAAAAGATATATTTAAAGCACGCGTAGAATAAAAAACGAATATACTGGAATATGCGCCGGAGGCGGCGGCTGCACTCAGCGCTCCACGTGCATCCAGCACATTGGCCATATCGCGTCAGGCGCGCCAATGAGCGCCGGACACGTGGATTTGTGACTCACACAGAGTCCTGCATCTGACGCAAGTTCTGTGTGAGACGCAAGGTGCTTTTCTATCTTTTTCTAAAACACGTTTACATGTGTGCAAATTTGATTGGGCTGGCTACGTCAGGCATACCAATGTGCGTCTGACGCGTGGCACTGCGCCTGGCGCAGGGCTTGCGTGAGGCGCATGACCCCTTTTGCCTATAAAAGCTCGTGATTTCTCGAATTACGGACGACTTTTCATTATTATTTTTACGCATACATAAAATTACGAATATCTCCGCAATACATTTCGAATCTCCAAATACTCAAATACTTTCAATACTTCAAGTCAATTTCTATTCCTAATCGTGCTGCATTCCTGGTTCCACGATTGCTCCGCCTAAAGATCGTTACGCTCTTCAATCTAAGCTGCATAGATATAACCCCTGAGGATCCTTGAATAAATTCTCTATTTTTATATTGAAGTTACTAAACATTAATTTCATGATGTAGATCTTTAAGTAATAATCGTTCTACTGTACATTCTAACCCCTTTTCTACGCTTTATTTCATATTATATTTATTCTTGCCTTTATATATTATATGCTTGCCTGAGCATTTTATTCATATTATATGATTTTCCTGCTTTATTGCTTTTATCACCCACATGTTTTTGCTAGTCAAAGACCTAAATAAATGTTCTAACATTAATTTGGACAACCTGCTAAGTTCCCTGTAATTTGATTGCCTAATAACATGTCACTAAAAATAGTCTTTAATGTGTTTCCTGAACCAACTTAGACTAAATATTTTTAGGGTGTATAAAAATATTATATGATTATTTTTTGGCATAAAATCTGTAATGAATCGATATTTAGTAGAGGCCAGCAATGGGTAATATGGTTTATGACCATATTTGTACCCTCACCCCTGAATTCAATCTTTGGTTCATTTTGACCATCTATGGAGTCAGGACGGGGAAATCTACATTGGATAATTTGTCCCTACGGTTTTCTCATATCCAATTAGGTTTATGATTCTTCCTAAAAAAAATTTTGGCGACTTCTTTTAAAACAATTTTCAATAAAACCTTAACAATGGGGTAGTCAAATATAATACGCGCTCACGAAATAAAAACACGCCTATAGTAATAATAAATTCTCCATGACATTATTACACCTCAAACAAGTCGAATACTTTGCCACGTAGTATTTTTGTCCAAGGATAGCCTAGTGCCATATCATGATATTTTTCCAATATATTACATGACATATCCAAACAAATGGATATGTCCCTTATTCCTTAAAATCTATGAACAATGAATTTTGAACCATGACCGCTTACTTTTTGATGTCTCATGGCTCATGCTAAACAAATGTGTATAGTTAATTAATTTCATTGAATATTGATAAAAGGCTAGATGATATCCCAAAGCCTCATGATATAAAATGACCATAACTTCCATCTTCTCATATCTACAATGGGCAATAATGATGTTCAATATATAAATATAATGATATGACCATAAATATTTGTTACCAAACACAACCACGACACCATGGTTGTAGCCATTGTTGGTTGCTTGATACTACATCCGTTTCATATTAATAGTTACACTTACACTTTTCACGTATGCCGATGTACTATTTTGAGCCTTTATATCTCTAATTTTGTATTTGTAAAAAATATAAAAAGTCGATATTCTAAAACTACATATCGAGACGAATCAAACAAGACCCCACATGACTATATTTTCTCTTAACCATAATTCCAAAATGATAGTCAAAGGGAAATTTGTGAATAGTGTCAAAAGTGAAAGTGTAACTATTAATATGAAACGGAGTAAGTATGACTTAACCTGCAAAGATTGTCCACTGTAACGTGTAAATATTGTCGCTTTGACCTTTAATCTCTGTATAAGACACTAGAAAAATAATATATAACTCTTTTTTCATAGGTCAAATGAGTTCAGACCCAGCCTCGGGGGTTGTTTTGAGGGACCACCACCCAGGGTCCATGAACATAAGTGGTCTAGTTTCAGAGACACTTGAATAAAATAAATCAACATCAACTTATTCAATGAAATTAAGCTTGGCTTACTGGTATGCTCTATATTTATTGTTGTAGAAGACATGGGCTTAAAAACCATAAGGATAGAAAGTTTATTTGTACTAAACTTCTTTTTACATTTTTTCTAATAACATTTTTCTTTTCTAATCCCTCTGTCCCACAATACTTTTTACCTTTGCTATTTTTTTTCCTACCCTTCCCATTTCATTGATTACATAAAAAGTACAAGCAAACCTCTCAACTGTCTAGCTTCTGTTTGATTTTGTAATTATCTGTAACTAGTCTGCAAATTGCGAAAGTTTCTTTCTTCATTACTCTGCAAATGTGTAGATCATAATTCATATAGTGCATCTGATCGATATCTTTGGGTTTTTTGGTTGATAGTTTAGGGTCATTCTCATTAACTTTCAATGAAAATAAGTTATAATGAGAGTTTAAAGGCATCAAATATCTTCGGTTTTATCTCTTCTTCTTCGATGTGTGAGTTGTGACGACTACCAATGTCTCCGTAGTGTTTGAGACTTGGGTAAATACTCAAAAGATAATATTATAAATCTTGAAATAAAGTAGTACGTATATTAGGGTAATTTTGCTATTTTTCAGCTTTGGATGAAGTAAATATAAAAATTGTAAATTGTGTGGTTAATATGACATATTAAAATCAACTATTTAGATTTTATAGTAGAGGAAATTATCGTAATTTTGTTATTTTTCAGCTTTGGATGAAGTAAATATATTAAATATAGAATTGTAAATTGTGTGGTTAGGTTGACATATTAAAATCAACGATTTAGATTTTATAGTAGAGGAAATTATCGTGATTGACACTCATTGTAGACTCATTGGTAAGTGTTATAGAAGTACTACTTGGTGGGGACTATCTAGCTCCTTCACCATACATAAAAGGCCCTAAGCTATTGTTTCATCCCGGGCCTATAAAATGTCAGGAACGACGCTGAATGAGCTTGCATATATTCCATACTAAAACCATTTAAAACCTATCTCTCAATACAAAAACGAGCCTTATCTAGGTCTCTAGTATGGACTCGAAGAGGATAAAAGAGGAAAACCTATACACTGAGCAAGTGTGGCAAATTTACAAACAAATTAACTGTAGGCGTGTTTTTATTTCGCCTACGCAGGATGAACGCGTATCAGATTTGACTACTCCATTGTAAAGGTTTTATTAAAAATATATTTTTGAAAGAAGTAGCCAACAATTCTTTAACGGAAGAATCATAAACCTAATTGGATATTGGAAAACCGTAGGGATAAATTGTGGGACTTACCAATGTAGATTTCTCCGTCTTCGCTCCATATATGGTCAAAATGAACCAAAGATTGAGTTCGGGGGTGAGGGTACGAATATGGTCATAATGAACCACATTCGCCCATTGTTGGCCTCTACTAAATATGGATTCATGTCAATTTTTATGCAATAAAATAACCATATATGTTTTATACACCCTAAAAATATTTAGTCTAGGTTGGTTCAGGAAACACATAAAAATACTATTTTTTTAGTGATATGTTATTATGCAATCAATTTACAGGAAACCTAGCAAGTTGTCCCAATTAATCTGATTAATATTAGAACAGTTCTTTAGGTCTTGATTAGCAAAAATAACAGGTGGATGATAAAAGCGATAAATCAGGACAATCATATAATATGAATAAAATAATCAGGCAAGCATATAACAATATATAAAAAGAAGGAAAAAGGTTTAGAATATACAGTAGAACGATTTTATATTAAAGATCTACATCTGGAAAGAAAACAGTTAGTAACTTCATTATAAAAATAGTTAATTTATTCAAGGACACTCAGGATTATACCGTGGCTTGGGTCTGTGAGATGGACAATCTTCGGGACAAGCAATCGTGAAGCCTGAAAATCTGAATGTATAAAAGTATGTAGATTGAATGTGTTTGTATGGGAAAGTATGAATTTTGTACGGAATTTTTGTAGTTCGTAGAGAGGTTCGTAAAGTATTTGTCGAGTTCGAAGTGTGTTAATGTAAAAAATCCGTTCTTAAATCTGTAAGGAAACCAGGCTTATTTATAAGGAGAACGACACTGCGACTCACGCACCAGTTGCGCGTGGCGTAGACTGTCGTGTCAAGCGCATGACGCGGCATGCCCAGTAGAAAGCATACACGTGGTACGCTTTTTGAAAAAGATAAGAAAGAAAAGCCTCGTCTCACATAGAGAAGTGCACTTGACGCATGTCTCTGTGTGAGTCAGAAATCCACGTGTCAGGTGCAAATTAGTGCACCTGACACAGGTGGACAAAGCTGCGCCTGACACACAGACGTGCGCCAGGCGCAAGGCCCTACGCCAGACGCAAGCTGGTGCACTAGGCGCACTAGCCTGGCTCCTGACGTGTCTTTGCCAGCTTTATTAAAACGTGTTTTTAAAGATTTTCTTCTATCCTTTAATTCCGAAAATCTGATTTTACGGGATAAAATCTGATTTTAACTATATAAAAAATATCTTTTAAAAGTATTTATTTATTAAAATAAAACAATTAATCATTATTAAACAATTAATTGGGTTTTCAAAGGATTGGGTTCAAAATACAATTAATTATCATTAAAAATTAATTGGGCTTTAAAATAGGACTTTAACACTTTTCGAAGTGGTTTTGAATGTCTTTTCAGACTGCTATGCCCTTGGGTCGGACCAATTAAGACCACGGTATGTTTTATCATCGGATCCTTAAATGGGGAGATACGATTATGTTTCTACACTAACCAACCTTTATCTCTCACTCATCTTTCTAGGTCAACTAGTAAGATGTAAGAACCTTTTGCTTAACAGTATGTTGTATGAACTATATAATATGATCTATACTCTCACTTTCTGCAGCCAAAAAGAATCATTTATATTCTTCCAAGTATGGTAAATTGTAGCTTCAATTGCAGTAGTTTGAACATTTCTTTGAAACTTACTTCCTCAATTAATAACTCTTCTTAAAAAGAAACAATTATTTGAGTGAAGGGTAAATATTTTTGAATGGAACGTACGTGTTCTTTGATTCTTACTTTTTACTTTTTTTGTATGAGATTATGTACTATTAAATGGAATTTTAGGCTGCAAGTCCATTCCGTATATAGCTTGGTTATTGAAATCCAAAAAGTTATTTTCCCGGGATTTTAGGCTGCAAGTTCATTTCCACTCATAGGTGAGATCTCAATAATTATGTACTACAAAATTATCTTTGCTAACATAATTACAAATTGTTATAAAATAATGTGCATCGCACGAATTTAACACTAGTTATTACCTACAATGTGAAACTAGGATTTGAATTGGATCTAAATTAGATTTTTTTTTTTGAAAGATAATTTTCATTAATTAAAGGTCAAACGACATCTACAATAAGAATTAAAGAAAAACAAGATATAATCAGACAATATCAAATCAAATTTGTCTTCGAAGAAACTACAATGAACCAGATCGAGCAATACAGCGCAACCCCCTTGTATTTGCTGAATCACGCAGCTATTAATGGGGAAGTCTATCATTCTGACATAGTTTGGGGAAGAAAATTATTGATTTAACCATGTTGCCCGCATCCGATTTTCCAATACTTCGATGTTGATGGTCTTGAACTTCAACCAATAAGAACAATTTCTCATACCAATTTTTAAAATTTCACGAGGGAAGAGAATAAAACCAAACTCCAAACTCCCATGAAAGGAGAGAAAGAACCCAAAAATTGGGTAAAAAACTCTCAAAAAGAGAGAGAATGGAAGATTATTAATAACAAAAACAGTGAAAACTAGAAGAAAAAAGAAGAATTGGGGGCTTACCACCGGATCTAGATTAGATTAATGTATCTTAAAAACGTTATTCTAAAAAGTATTAACATCTTTGATTTGACTTGCATACGTGATAAATTAGTTGGTTCACATATAATCATATACGTATACTTGGTACTCTTCGGAAGAGTGAGCCTTTTAGTAGTGCGGAGAGTTCAGTTTTACCTCTTGAGTCACTCAAGAGATCAACGATCCTTATTTCAATACTCCCAAAGACACTGGTACTCTGGTAGTTGTACCAAAACCCTGGTTTTGTGATTTTCTTGTTGGGCAGTTGGCCATTAACAATCGAATAACAAGATACTTGTGTTTCCTGCAATCAAGGACCTAATAAATTATATATTATACTTATGCTTTCTATAAAATACGTCCCTAATACAACATTACATATATGATTTTTTTTTTTTTTCTTTTCATGAGCTAAGAGATATATTCTTTTTTTTTTTCGTCAATCATGAGAGTATATTTACTACAATTGTTTGAGCTTATGATCTTCGTGGAATAGTCAATTAGGTCGTTGTTTCTCACAGATAAGTTAAACATAAAGTTGTCTTACAAAGTTACTTTGATTTTCCCCTCAAAAAAAAAAAAAAAAGTTACTTTGATTTCTCTATAAATTATTGCAACTACTGAGATGAGTTTGATTTCTTTGACTATCCAACGAGGACGGAGCCTACGTACATATAGTAACAATTTTCTTTTTCTAGGAAATGGTTACTGCACAAAAAAAAAAAAGAGTTTCGTAGGTCTAGACATTATTTTCTTATCCATATTCATCTATACTAATATATTAAAAGGCGTTCCTAAACAAGGAACGGTATAACGTGGCACTCTCCCTAAGGGAGAGTTTTATTCCATGTAATCCACTTATAATAAAAAAATATATAATAAAGTCTTAACTATTAGACCAAGTAATATTTAGTGTTATCATCTTAAAGTATAATATTAATAAGTGAACATTTTCTTTACCCGGGGCGTAGCTCGAACCTAATAACTAGTTTACCTACATTTACCGGATAAGAGATACTACTACATTTCTACACCCTATGTACCACAATAACTATAGTCCTCTGTGTACAGAGTTTTTAGGAGAGCTAACTTGTGGGTTATTTTTTGTTATTTTATCGTTAAAGTATATGTGATAAAATATGTTGAAATATTGTTTTTGTCAATTGAGAGAGAAATGGGCCATGTATAGTGTATCTGTTATCAAGTATATCTGTTATCTATAGTTTATCTATAAGTAAGAAATAACCCTTAAAGTAAATAGAATTCACCCCCATTTTGTTACTCTCAGTTAAGATTTTGCTGTTGATAATAAGGTTCATGTGAAACGAACCCCATATAATGACTATTTTATTGAAAAAGCCATAAAAGTTATTCAAGTTGTTCTTAGTTTCCAAATCAATCATGAATGATGATCATGTAGGTCCAATAATCATATGGAGGATCTCTAAAAGGATTGTGAAGATATAGGCGTGATTAGAAACAGTTGATCCTTTATATATACACATTGAGCCTTTGGTATCATATACAAATTCAAGTCAACAAAGACTAATCAACTTATATAGGTTATGATTAGAGCTACCTAGTGATTTAAGTGTGCACTTTTAGGTATGCTTTAAAGATGATAATTGGAAGAGTGGATATACATATATAAAGTGGCAGATTCTGATAAAAAAAATGAGGGGCCAAGGTTTGATACTTCAACGATTCAATCTTATTGTTCAATAGAAGTGTACTAAATCTTTATGTCGCAATTTTTTTTTTTTTTTTTTAGCTTGTATATTTGAAAATACAAAAACAAAAATATCTAGGAGGGCCAACCAACCTTTCAAAAAAAAAAAAAAAAAAAAAGGCCCTGCGGTGGAAGTTCCTCCGATGCCCTAGGTAATGGAGTATATATGGATCCGACATGCACCACTACAAAAAATGAGCCACTATATTAAATGGAAAAATTTTGTGGGAAATAATTTCACTGGATGAAGGGACTTAGTTAGAAAATGCGGTGAAAGTTAATGGAGTTTCCATAGTTGTATGTTAACTCGAATGGCTTTTTTAGGGTTGTACGATGAAAGAGATGAAGAATTGGTTGCGCAATTGCATGACCTAGGTTTTTCAACAATGTAGCATACTATTCGTGATCATGTTAATTATTGTTCAATATTTTCATTATTATTATTAATAATTTACTATGATCATAAATATATTATTATTCTTAATTTAATTATTATTGTTGTTGTTGTGGTTATTATTATTATTATTATTATTATTATTATTATTATTATTATTATTTTAAAAAAACTAAGTGAGCAAATACAATGAAATAAATAATAACTACTTAAAATTTATTAATATAATTATGATTGGTCTTTATTGATTTTAATGTTTTTTAATCAAATTTCATATTTGCCAATATAATGTTATGATGGTTTTTTTTCTATGTAAGTAAGATAACCAAATCAAAGCAGGTTATTTCAAAGTTGAAATTGCCGACTTGTAGGCGTCTTAATTGTATCCTACACAATTTTAATTTTTGAAAGAAGATTTTTCAATCAGGTTTTTTGAAAGAAAAAAAATAAACCACAAAAAAAGAGATGTGTATTTAGGGTTGAGGGTAAAAATTAGGTCATCAACCACATTTTGCCCAAATTAGTGGTCTCTACTTAATTTAATAACATATTAAATTGCAAAAATCAATTTCCACAAGTAATTAATTAAGTGCAACTTAAAAAAAATTAATGAGAAATTTTTAACATCAAATATCTAATTTTGGTGACCACTTGAATGTAGCACCAAATTACAAGGAATATAATAGGTTGTCTAAATTATGTGATTTAATTGTTAGAACTTATAAAATTGTGGGGCATTTGGTAAGGAGGTTACAGGAAAGGGAAAGGGAGTAGATTGATTCCATTCCCTTAAATTTTATTCGGTTGAGTGGTTTTGTCTTTCCCTTTCTCCCTTCCATTACCCCAAATCCCTCTAACTTGATTCCCCACCCCCCATCCACTTAGGAATGGGGGTTTTGGAAACCCTTCACCATTTTCTTTGACCATCCAATCCCCTCAACAACACCCCCTCCACCAGCCCACACTACCACCATCACACCACCTGCACTATCCCAAATGTAATCCCCCACAATTTTATGAATTTTATAAATATATTTTAAAGTATATTTATATATGTTTTAGTATTTAAGTAATTAATTTCTTAAAGTGTTGACTATTTTAAGGTCAAAAGGATTATTTAATATTTTAAATAATCAAATATTTTATTTAGTTATACTTTGAAAGTTATTTTAATATTTATTTAGTTGAGTTGGAAGTATAAAAGATTTTAATATTTCTATAAGTTTCTTTATTGTACTAACCCATCAAAGCTTAATTCCCTTTTGGACCCCTAATGGGAGAACCTATAAATACCCCTTCATTAAACAATTTTGCCACATTAAAAACAACCCCTAATTTTCTCTCTCTCTCCCACGCTTCTCCTCCTCCTTTCTCTCGATTTTTTCTCTCTCCCCTTCGGTTCTCTCTCGGCCGGCCACCGCTAACCACCAACGGCAACAGCAGCACCATCGCCGGCAGCCGGTCGTCCTCCCCTCTCTTTCGGTTGGTGCAAGTTTTTCCCTCTCTTCTTTGGTTATTTTCTTCCTCCTCTATATTATTTTAATGTTTAGGTTTATGTTTGAAGTATTCTTTTGATGTTTTAATAATTAAAATTTTCAACTTTGATGATTTAAATATAGATTTAAGATTATATAATTAGTATAGTAAACTAATTAAATTTCAGATTTAATATATTTGTTAAATTAGGGTTTTAAAGCATCAAAGCATGGATTTTTAATGTTTAAAGGGTTGGAAATTGCAATACTATGTTATAGTTATGAAAATTGGGTACTCTAATATTTATAAATGTGCTAGAGTAAGTTTGAAAGGGTTTTAAAGACGTTATAGAAATTTTAGTAACACACTCATGGTGGTTTTTAAACATTAAAGTATTGATTTTTAAGGGTTTTTGGGCACTAAAAGTTGAAGTTTTAATGTTTAGGAAGGTTTACAATATTTTAAAGTTGCTGGAAATTTATTACAGTATTAATACTTGGTTATGTTGTATTTGGTTGGCGGAGAATATTCTTTTAGCAATTTCTAAGGTTGTAAAAGTGGCCTCTCGTTTTGTGTCTACACAAGGTACGTACATACCTATGTGTTATTAGACTAGTGTAGGCGTGTTTTTATTTCGCCTAGGCGGTGTGAGCGCGTATTAGATTTGACTACCCCACTGTTAAGGTTTTATTGAAAATTGTTTTGAAAGAAGTCGCCAACAATTCTTTTTAGGAAGAATCATAAACCTAATTGGATACAGGAAAATCATAGGGACAAATTATCCAATGTGGATTTCCCCGTCATGACTCCATATATGGTCAAAGTGAACCAAAGATTGAGTTCGGGGGTGAGGGTACAAATATAGTCATAATGAACCATATTGCTCATTGATGGCCTCTACTAAATATTGATTCATTACAGATTTTATGCCAAAGAATAATCAAATAATGTTTTTATACACCCTAAAAATATTTAGTCTAAATTGGTTCAGGAAACACATAAAAAGACTAATTTTTTAGTGATATGTTATTATGCAATCAATATGACAGGGAACCTAGCAGGTTGTTCAAAGTAATCTGATTAATGTTAGAACAGTTCTTTAGGTCTTTGATTAGCAAAAATAACATATGGGTGATAAAAGCAATAAAGCGGGACAATCATATAATATGCATATAATGATCAGGCAGGCATATAATAATACTCCCTCTGTATTTTTTTATCTTTCTCACTTGGAATCTTGACACTATTTACAATTAGAGAGAATCTTTTAAATTTTCTCAATATATAAGAAAAAAATATAATCAAGTGGGGTCTTGCTTAATTCGTCTCAATGAGTATTTTATTAATATTCAATTATTATAAATTTTACTATTATGTTATGAAAGATATTTAAGGTAGAATAAGTGCATTGGCAAACGTGCAAAGTCAAAGTAGGAAAGATAAAAAAATAAAGAGGGAGTATATGAAAAGAAAATAAAAAAGAAAGAAGGAGGTTTAGAATATACAGTAGAGCTATTTTATATTAAAGATCTACATCAGGAAAGAAAACTGTTAGTAACTTCAATATAAAAATAATTTATTCAAGGACCCTCAGGATTATACCGTGGCTTGGGTCTGCGAGATTGACAACCTTTGGGACGAGCAATCGTTACACCTGAAAATCTGAATGTATGAAAGTATGTCGATTGAATGTATTTGTGTTTGAAAGTATGAGTTTTGTTGGGGAGTTTTGTTGTTTGTAGAGAGGTTCGTAAAGTATTCGTCGAGTTCGAAGTGTGTTAATGTGAAAAATCCGTTCTTTTATCTGTACGGAAATCAGGCCTATATATAGGGAAAACGGCACTGCGGCTCACGCGCTGGCTGCGTCTGGCCCAGCTGATGTGGCAAGCGCATGACGCGACATGACCAGAAAAAAGCGTACATGTGGTACGCGCTTTTAGAAAAGATAAGAAAAAAATTCCGCGTCTGATGCAGAGAATTGCGCTTGACGCAGGACTCTACATGAAACAAAAGTCTACGTGGCAGTTCTGGTGCGCTTGGCGCAGCCTACGTGGAAGTCCACGTGGTAGGACACGTGCGCTCAGCACAGTAAGCTGCGCTCAGCACAGTCAACTGCGCTCAGCGCACCGCCTTGTTTTTGATAGTTTTTTTTTGATATAAATGCGTTTTAAATATTTTATTTTATCTTTTAACTCCGAAAATCTGATTTTACGGGATAAAATCTGATTTTGACTTTAAAAATATATCTTGTGAAAATATTTATTTATTAAAATAAATCAATTAATTATCAATTAATTGGGCTTTTCAAAGAATTGGGCTCAAATACAATTAATTATCATGAATAATCGATTGGGCTTTAACATAGGACTTTAACACTTTTCAAAATAGTTTTGAATGGCTCTTCAGACTGCTCTGCCCTTGGATCAGACCAATTAAGACCACGGTATGTTTCATCATCGGATCCGTAAATGGGGAGACACGATTATGTGTCTACAATTAGCATTATGTCCTAAGATTAGTATTGATGTAGTATCATTTATAGGGAACTTTTTATAGTTCATATGTGGTTTATAATCAAGTGATTTTGCATGTTTCTTGCCGTTGTGTGAAGCATGTTGCCTATGTTGTTTTTTTTTTTTTGTGGATGATTGATGCAAACATGTGGGATGGAGAACTTTATTTTATGAATTCACATGAGGGATTAATATTTATATTGTCATTGGATCATGAATTGTATCATGTTGTTCCCTTGTATTATATTATTTATTTACTTTATAAGGACCGTGAGCCTTGTTTAGTAAAGTTGGTTATTCACATATGGAAAGGTTGGTTGATTGTTGATTTAATTCAACAAAACAAATATTGGTTGGTTATGAAACTAAGTATTGGAATTATTCTTGGATTATTTGAGTTTTATGATCACACTATTTAATCCTAAGCTAAAAATGGAAGTTTGTGTATCCATGTTATTTATTTATGTTGGTTTTCTTACTTTGTGAGTCTCAACATTGAATAATTTATAAATAACTTAAACTGGAAAGTGAATAGCAACAAGCTTTAGACTTGTGCACGTCTGAAGTGTTGGACTAGTATGAGTTGGAATATATGGTGGTAGCCCATGGCTTTTCTCGGGACCAGATTGATCACCGTGTTCTATTTTATTTAAATTAGTACCTCGATATCGTTGGTCATGGGAGTACGGAGTTGCGCCCGTATTTCATCTTCTAAATTGAAGACTGGTTTGGTTTGGACAACTCTATCAATTGCCTATTTAATCTAATTATAATTAATCTATTGATTTTGGAGTCTAGTGTAGTATAGTTTGTTATTTTATTATGTTATTATTTATCTATGAGTAATATTTATTAGTATAATGTTAGGACTTATAATTTATTTAACTAGCCTTATATGCACGCTATGCGTGCGAAAATCATTGTTGAAGTTAAATACTTGCATATAATTATATCTTTCCCTTAAAAATTTCCATAATTATATCTAGTACTAATAATTTGTTTAATATATTACTTACAAAGTTTTGTCAAATAAAAACATGTTCATATGCAACAATGTACTGACAATTGACAAAGATGGTAATTGAACATATAAGCTCTCTATCTGATACAATTTATTTAGGTAATCACCTGATTGATCACGTCTCTAATATATTTTCCTTTTGTAACATACTATAATATTTGGTATGATATCCTGTAATATCTCTATTATATTCTTTTTGTAACATACTATAATATTGTTTGGTACGATATCCTAACACATTTCTTAGCTTCAAAAACTTCCTCACTCTCTCCTTAGCATCTTTATTTTCTCTATCTAAATCATCTCTGTCTCTCACCTCCAACCACAACAATCTCCAAAACAACCACCTCCCAACACGATCTCTCATTCCACTCCACGGCCTTAAGATTCCCGAAACGATAGCTAACAAACTAGATACACCAACTTAAAGTGCATATCAAGGTAAAAATAAAGAAAATAATCAATTAGAATTAACAACAAAGAACATGATAGCTAACAAAGCCCAAATCAAGCTAAAAAGATGACATGTTAAGCTCTCAAAACACCATATAGTCCCCTTTATAAGTATAAACTCTATCAATAAAGACATATCACATTTTAATATTACATGAATAATGGGAGCAAGAAACACACTACTTACAAAGTTGCTAGGTATAATTATGTTGATGATAATCTTCTGAGTGTAGTTGAGGTTGCCATTATTTTAAGAACCATTTCGATTTCGAAAGAATTTGAAGTGCCTCTCCAAATCCAATTCCACCATAGTCATGTAACAGATTTAGCAAAAGCATTGCTAACGTCATCATCCCACCAATTCTTTGCATTATTCCACCATACTCCAATATAGGCCAAAACTTAATCATAAAAAAATTAAACTTCTTTTTCCGCCCAAATAAATTTCAGTTACTCCTGCCATTTCCAACCAAAACAGAATATTAGTAAGAGAAAAATACAAATTGACGAAATTTTGAAACAAAATTTATAATGGACGAAACCGAACTCCTAAAATTGTTGTGTGTGAAAGTATAATCTACAAAAACTCACTTTGTTGTTCTTCAAATTTCTGAGAAAAATTCAACAAACAAATGAAGAAATTTGTGGTATTTTTCCCGTCAACTTATTTTCTTCTTTTTTCTCTCTCCTATCAGACATTTTTCACTTCACTATGTAGTTTGAGGCTTGAGCATTTGAACTCTTGAAGTGAGTGAATGGGGAACAGGGAAAAAAATGAATAGAGATAATATAAGGAATTCAAACATAATTAAGCCCAACGATCCGCAAGCAATGACAACAGGTTCGTCGAATCCATATTCTCAACATCATAACAATAAATTTCACTACAATAGTGAAAAATGACTAAATTAACAGCAAATTAAGGTGCTACTCGTAAAGATTCCTTAGTCACCACAAATCAACACAGCAAAAGAAAACTTATGAAATGTGATAATCTTCACAACAATATTACAAAAAAATAAAGGAGGATTGGTACTTACTTTTTCTATCATCCATCTCGAATGATTCCATCTTTGCCAACTTCAATGATCAGATATGCGAAAATTGGCGAGAATTTCTACATAAAAAAGTAATAAGCATTAAGGGTTTGAATAAAAATAAAGATCAAAAGTGCAGCGAACTACAAATTGCCAAGAATTTGATGATGATACTGAAGAATTATATTTTTAGAAGAATTAAAGTGCAGAAAAACTTACCAGATGAGACATTTTTCACTTCACTCTATGTAGTTTGAGCATTTGAACTCTTAAAGTGAGAGAATAGGGAACAGGGAGAATATGAAGCAAAATTGTCGTGCAGTTGTAGTTTGTGAGGAATCAGGATCTGTTCTACAGTTTAAGCCTTAGGGATACATTCCCCCCTTTTTTGGCTTATTTTGCTTTTTTCAAATTTAGTGAGTGGTTGGTTTTGTAATATTTGTTGATGGTTGGGGGTATTTAGGTAATTAAGGGTGGACACCAAAGGGTCAAGAGTTCCCTTATATAATAGAGATATGTAGTAGTCAGCTTTGCTGATTACGTGCTTTTCTGTATGTCGATTATGGTGTGCCTTATTGATCCTGTGATGACCCATTTGGTGAGCACGCAGTCTCTCAGAATCAATAGAGCATCGACCATTCCAGGTCTGAAGATGATGCATCATGGGTTTGGGTTTTCGTGGAGAGCTTGTGTTTAGTTCTTTAATATTTTTATAATTTTGATTTAGTTATGGTTTAAATAGTTGACTTTTGGTTTGGTTGACTTTTGGTTTGCTTTGGAGTTGACCTTATGGTTGTCTAAGTTATTTATATTTTCAAAGTTAATATTTAGGGTTTTTCTACGTAGTGGCCCTGTGTTTTACGAAATTCTACGTCGTACCCGGCCTTTTTGAACTCTTCACATTGTAGCCCTAAACTTTTTAAACGTCACACAATATACCCTTACTAATAGAAAATCCTACTCCAAACATCAGTTAGCCTTCGATTTCTCAGATCATATCTTAAACCTCAGTCAACTAACAAGGCTAAAAAATCTTACTCTATGCCCACTGGGTAAGAAAGTCTCAAAAACTACTGTTTGATATCGTGTTTAAGGGTATTTTGTGTAACGTTTAGAAAGCTTAGGGGTACAACGTGGAAATTTCAAAAAGGTCAGGTACAACATAGAATTTCGCAAAACACAGGGGCACTACGTAGAAAAACCCAAATATTTACTTCCGCTGCGAAAATTATGAATAAGCCGATACGTTATTACACGGGCAATAATACTTTGGTAATTCTCTAAATTTTATATGAAAAAGGTATTTTGGAAAATAGAGAATTGTCGGGGAGTTACACCAAATGTGCACAGCCCCACCACACCCATCACCGCAATCCCACCACCACCATCCTTAACCACAGTTCCACCCCACCCAACTCCTCCATGATCGCCGGAAACACCCCAAGCCATGCGCCAATCACCCGTCGGAGATCCACTCCCACTCGCAAAACCACCATCTGCGGCCCCCAAAAATCCACCCCCACCCGCAAAACCCATAAATCCACCCCGAAAATCCACCGCCACCAGCAAAACTCACACCATCTGCCGAAAATCCACCCTGGAAACCTTCCACCACCTGCGTAACTCCACCTCCATAAACCCACAAACGCCCAACGACCCCCAAAAACCCATATTACCCACCACGAAAGAACCACGCACCCTCACCAAGCAAATATGAGGAGAGAGAAAAAATTGTCTTGAGGAATGTGTCGGCAGTGAAAGAAAGAGAAGGGGGTGGGGGCGGCGACAGTTAAAGAAGGAGAAGGGGGTGGGGGCGCCGGTGGCGAAAGAAAGGGAAGGGGGTAGGGGCGGTGGAAGTGGGGAAAGGGGTGGCAGCAAGGTGGTTTGATTTGCCTGTAAAAAAAGAGGTGTTTTGATTTGGATGCAAGAGTGTGGTGGTGGTGCTGTGGTGGTAGAAAGGTTGGGATAAATTAGGGTTTCCTTAGATATTTTGAAACAAACAACCTAGTAAATCTAAGGGTTTTGGCTTTCCATTCTCCTTATTTCCCTTTCTTAAACCCTTTCCTTTTCTCCTTTGTGAACCAAACGCTCCTTTAAAGTATAGTAAAAAGAAACCAAGAAAAATAAACAACACCACCATGAAAAAAAATTAAAATAATAATTAAATAATGAAAAAGAATAAAATTAGATATTTTCATCAACAAAAAAAAACCTCGGAATTTATACCATTCCACCAACGTCGTTTGTTTATAAGGATATTGAAAATCAAAATAAGAATAAGCCTTAAAGAAAGACTTTTGATATACATATTTGATGATTTGAATATGCTTTGTGTGCAAACGCATGAGAGAATATGAGTTTTGAGAGAGAAGGAATGGGGAAATAGAAGGTTTGTAATTGGTAGAAAAGTTGTATTAAGATTTGGAAAAGGGGATTTTTATAGAAAAATCCGAAAATTAAGGTTAAACATGAGCTACTTGGTTTGCCGCAAGACTTGCGCGTCACACTAGGGTCGTGCACGGAGTGCACAAATGTTGTGCAGGGAGCAAGGGCTTGCGTTAACGCAAGAAATCTTTTGCAGTTGTTTTTATTTTTGCGTCTACCTCGCTTATGTTGATGCAAAAAAAAAGTTTTGCGCCACACAATGTCGTGTGCGGGACGCAGAAGACTTGCACGGCGTGCACAACTTGCATATATGTGGTTTTAGAACGCTTGTTACTCGTGATATCAATCTTCAAATTGGTATTGTAATATGTCATTGCGAAAGCCCCAAAAGTATAATTTCCAATGGATATGAAATCGGGTTATTCTGATTTATAACAAAAGAGATATGGCTCAAATAGTGAAAGTGATCTGATTTGACTTTCAGTTTTAGTAATTTATTCTTAACTTCTTTGTTTTATATGAGAATTGGATGTATAATAAGTTTTCGAAAATCTTACTTTGAGAGTTATCCAAAAATAAAGATTTTAAAAGTGTTTGAAGAATGGGTTTTAAAATTATTTGGAAAAAGACTATAGAGGTATAGAAAATGGCTTTTTGTAATATATTTTAAGACTTACTTGTTGTTCAATCTCTGATTTGGACAAAGTAGTTGTGGTATGTATCATAACTGGGTACAAAAGTAGGGATACACAATTATGTGCCTAAACAACTTTGAACTAACTCATTTACTAACATGAGTTAATCAAGTCAACCCATTTAATTAAATATCAATAGAAAATTCCTACACTAACCCACTATCTCAAGGCTCTTTAATGTCAAAATAACTTTTATCAATTCTAATCCATCCGCGACACAAGCAATACCATTACAGTACTATTTGGATTTAAAATAATACCATAAGGAGTTTTAGACTTTTAGTTATCCTATGAAAAATTATATACTTCTTTCGTATAAATTTACATGCCACATAGAAAAAGTGGTGATTGGAGAGCTTTTAAAAAAGGTAGAGAGAGAAAGTGGAGGACCACCACTTTTTTTTATGGAAAAAGTATAGGTATTTGAAAGGAGAAAGTGAGGGGGGCCACCAACTTTTTAAGGGTATTTAAGAAATTTAAGGGTAAAAAAAGAAGTCCATTAATGATATTACTCTTATCCCGAAAATTTGTCTGGCTATTCATGGGTTCTTTCACCATGGTTGTCTTCCTCCATCTTTAAATCATACGATTATTACTCTTATCCCGAAAATTACCACTCCGAAATCGCCTAACCATTTTCGGCCTATAAGCTTAATTAATACAATTTATAAAGCCATTTCTAAGTTACTTGTTCAAAGATTATGTCCCATTCTCAAATCGAATAGTAGCCCATTGCAAAACGAATTCACTCCTGACAGATCAATTCATGATAATATCCTTATTGTTCAGGAGATTCTCAACTCCTTCCAAAATAGGATGGTGTGCTTTGAAACTTGATATGGAAAAAGCTTATGATCGCATTGAATGGAATTTTTTATGGCAAACGTTAATCAAATTGGGCTTTCCATCCAAATGGGTTCATTGGGTAACACAATGTGTTACTACAGTTTCTTACTCGCTTAAAACTAATGGTAGCACCACGAACTGGTTCAAGCCTTCAAGAGGTCTCCGTCAAGGAGATCCTCTTTCTTCGTATCTTTTTATTATATGTATGGATGTTCTCATACAAAAGTTAGTTACTGAGAGCGCCAAGCCGAAATCAGGGTTGGGCTTTAAGATTTGTCCGAGGGGTTCCCAAATCCCTTGCTTAATGTTTGCAGATGATAGTCTGGTTTTCTGTAAAGCTACTTCTACAGCTTGCAACAAGCTAAAGAATATCCTTGACGAATTCTGTCTTATGTCAGGTCAACTGGTTAACTTTCACAAATCAGCTTTGGTCCTTTCTAAGAAAATTCCAAATGCTAGAAAATCATCTCTTGCTGGCTTTTTCAATATGACTCCCAAGGCTTGTCTTGGTAGGTATTTAGGAGTTTTCTTTAGCTCCTACTATCCTACAAAAAGTGATTATAGTCATATCCTGGCTAATTCTCTCCAGAGAATTCAGCATTGGGAATCTGGCTTTCTCTCTAAAGCTGGTCGTCATACTCTTATTCAATCTAACCTGGAAGCTCTTCCAGCTTATACTTGCTCCTCATCTCTTATCCCATCTGATATCTGCAAAACTATAGACTTAATGCATCGTCAGTTTTTTTGGCGCCAAAACAAAGATAAAAATAGCTTCCCGCTTATAGCATGGCATACCATATGTTCTCCTAAGTCTCAAGGTGGGCTGGGTATTAGACGAACTTTACCTCTCAATAAAGCTTTCTTAGCCAAGCTTGGATGGAATTTGCTCTCTCAAAAGCAAATCTTTTGGACAACCCTAATCAAGGAAAAATATCTTTCAAATAAGTCATTCTTTGAATATGCACCTAAAACCAAAGATTCTCATATCTGGAAAAAGATACTAGCACAGCGTAACCTTCTTAGGAAAGGCATTAGATGGAAAGTTGGAAATGGTCAATCAATTCTCTTTTGGCTAGACAACTGGTTATGCCAGGATAGTCTATGTGATATACTCAAAATAGATCGGACTAATATCGATCTAGAGGTAAAAGTAGCCCATTTCATTACTTCAGAGCATGCTTGGGATCTCAACAAATTAGCTCCTATTTTGCCCCTTCACCTTCTTGACAAAATCAAGGGCATTCCCCTTCCCATAAATGACATCCCTGATGTCCCAATCTGGGGCCCTACTTCAAGTGGTGAATTTTCAGTAAAATCTGCTACTTGGTTAGCTCATGATCTGCCTAAAAGACCTCCATGGCCTTTTAAATGGATTTGGAAGTTGGATATTCCTCCCAAATTACAGCTATTTGTTTGGCAAATTTGTCACAATAGCCTAGCTGTCAGAGCTACCATGTTTAATAGGAAAATCTTGCCAATGAATTTGTGTCCTCGTTGTAATTCGCAACCTGAAACTATTGACCACCTATTTTTTAATTGCCCGAACTCCCAAACTATTTGGCAACTTGCCGAGGTAAAGTCTTGGTGTGCACCACCAATGTCCTTTCCCTCCACTTTAGACTTCTTGCAGGATTTCAAGGGTAATCATTCCTTGCCGAAGTGCACCTTTATTTTCTGGAGCATTTGGAAATAGAGAAATTATGTTATTTTCGACAATGAAAATTGGTGCCCACATCGTATCGTTCACTGAGCTAAATTTGCTCATGAAGAATGGAAGTGCCGCTTACAAGTGGATACTTGTCAATCTATTGGATCTCCTCTAAGAGGAGCACTACCCCCTTCCCCTCACCCCCCTCCCTTGGCTACTCTTGTAGCCTGGGATCCTCCTCCTCATTCATTCTACAAATTAAACTTCGATGGTTCTGTTCGTGGTTTGGATGCAGCTGCTGGTATTATCATCCGTAATCATGAAGGCCATCTTCTTCATGCCAAAGCTTTCAATCTTGGCCACACTTCGGTTCTTATTGCCGAAGCCACTGCGCTGCAACAAGGTATCAAGCTAGCTCTGCATTCGGGTCTTCACAACATCATCATTGAAGGGGATAATCTCTTGGTCATCAACGCCGTTAATAATATTTACTCTTCTCCGTGGAAGATTGCTAATATTATTGCTGATTGTAAGCTCATGCTCACTCATTTTGCCTCCTACCAAGTCAGACATGTGTTCAGGGAAGCAAATCGCGCTGCGGATTGGATAGCCAATGTAGGGCACGTAGTAGTGTCTAGTTTTGATATTTCTCCTTGTAATAACTCTTCTCTTTCTTCCATTCTTGTATCAGACACATTAGGTATTCCCCTCGCGAGGAGGGTAGCCTAGTGTTTTTTTCTTACGTTTTAAAAAAAAAAATTAATTATATGTGGTAAGTATTAATTACGACATTTTTATTTTAGGGAAGTGTAGCAAGTAATGTGATATTTCCATTTTAGGAAAGTGTAGCAAGTATTTAAAAACATATCATGTAAATATTAAAATAAGATTTTGAAGGGTTTTTCTGCTAGTTTTTGCATAAATATGCGTTTAAATGTAATTTTGGATTAGCAGGAACAAAAAAATTTGTATTTTTTTGAAAAATGTTGGTTTTATTAGGTGTGAAATGACTAAATACCCTGATATAGGCCCTATAGCGAGTAAAATTGCTTATCATAGTTAATTATTGAATAATCCTTGAGGATAGTACTTAGCTAATTTAGATATATTTATTTATAATAATAAGTAGTAAATGACCCAAGCAATATCCCCATACTTGCAGATCATATATATTGATGATATTATATTGAACAGTGTTAAAATTGGTATTGGCATTTGGCCCTATTTGGCAAATAGAGTTTAGAGTTTAGTTGTTAGTTTTAGAGTAAGAGTTTTACCTTTTTGTTTAGCAGATTTGACTGCAGATTTGACTAACTTTTCACATAAATGTGAAAAATCAGGTGCAACAATTGGGAATGCAGAACTGGAGCCACTCAACTCATTATTCCATTAAAACAGCCTATCAGAAACTTCTAAGTGACATTCTTAGAGTTCCTTAGGATACAGCTATATGGAATAGAATGACTATTCCAAAGCATAAATTCATCACTTGGCTTTGTATTCAAGGAAGATTGAGGACTAAGGCCTCAGTACAACATTAGTGCAGATGACAATTGTTGCCTTTGTGGTCTGCAAAGTGAAACACACCAGCATTTATTTTTTGATTGCACATTCAGTCAGCAGATTCTGAGGGAGTTGCTTCACTGGGTGGGAATTGATTATAGAACTAGAAGTATAGCTCAATGGATGAATTGGATCAAAAGAAGGTCAGGATGGACCAGCATGAAAAAGAAAATTCTCTATATGATTCTGGCAGCAGTTACATACAATGTTTGGAGAGCAAGGAATGAGGTATACTGGAACTTGAAAGTGTACAGAATAGATAGTTTAGTGAAGGAAATCAAATGTATAGTTAAAGTTAGAGGCAATTACTGTAAATCTGCCAAATGGAGCAGCAGAGATAGTGACTGGTTCACTAATTTGTAGTTTTAGGCCTTTTTTGGCCTGCTTTGATTCAGCCTCATTTTGAGGTTTAGGTTGTAAAGTTTGTTTGGTATTTAATCCCACTTACTTACTTACCAAAAAAAATAAAAGCTTATTACCCTTAGTTTGTATAAAATGACATTTATGGACATATTAACTGATATGTTAGTACTCTAAGTATGGGAAAAAAGTAATTCACACAATCTCTCACCTAATTAAGTCTCTAAAGAAAAAGCTCCAAAGAGGAGCTTTTTCATTTTGAGAGTTTTCACCCTAACTCTCTCTTAAAACTCTCTTTAGCAAACACCCCCATAGAGTTTTTGACTAGTCAAATGGTTCAAAACTCTCTTTTTGTCCCAAAACTCTAATTGTCAAACACCCCCATCTAGTGCGGGGAAGGGAAAATTTTTAAAGTTGAAGTTTATTACCTTATCTTATAGATACTTTATATGATACCCCCTCTATCCCATATTAATTAATCTAGTTTAACTGGTATAGAGTTTTAGGAATTTTATTTGATTTCATTGTTGGTAGTTTTTAGGAGGATATTTTTTTATTAGTTTTTTCACCAAATGCTCATGAGTTTTCATGAGATACCCTTCAAGTTTCCAAAATTCACAAAATGCCCTCGAGTATTTCAAAAATTTAACATGTTGTTAATAATAGATGGAAGTTTACTCCGCTAGTTATTCCTTTAACCAACTTAATTAACCCCTTAACTACTTTAATTAATCCCTAACTAACCTAATTAACTCTAATTTTTATATAAGAAAAAACCATTTGAATTAAATCTTATCTCTCTCCCACGCCAACCTTACTCACCTCCATGACAGCCCAACCATCCCCAACACGGCAACGCTATCTCCCAGTTGACAACAATGACGTCCATGGCCTAAAACCACTCACCCACCATATAAGTCCCTCCCAATCCCTCGAGAACGCCCAATCCCTAAAACCAGTTAAATTCTTGAAAACCATCCAACACCGTCGAAAATCCATCCAACCTCCTTGAACCCACCTAACTAGAGCTGGGAATTATCCATGTATTAGTGGATTATCCACCCACCCGGCCTAGATAAATAAGTAAAACCCGTAATGAGGAGGGTGACTGGCAGGTGATGTAACACCCCCAAAATTCATACACGCCTAAACTACGTTGAATCGACTTTGGGAGTGTTACCGCCGCGGTGAAACGCAAGGCTTATTGAATTTAAAACACTAACTTACTCTTTATTATGAAAACTAAATTGCAGCGGAAATAAAATGCTAACTTAACTACAACTCGGGAATCACTATTGACCCCTTTTATTTAAAACCATTAACTATGTAAATCATGAACAATCTCTAGGATGTTCAACCAAAAACTCTAAAAGTTTATAATCAAAAGTATCCCCCCATATGCCCGAACTCATGCAGCATCACCATCATACCTAATCTGCTCACCATTGAAATATCAATGGTTCATTACAGGTCAACAAACAACACAAATAACAAACAATCAGCTATGCTGAGTACGTACATAATCAGTTAAATAATACACTAAACATAAACAGAAAAGTAATAACAATTCCTAAACATGATACTACAAAAACATTAAATTTCGTTTTTACAATTTATTTGGCATCGAACGGGCACCGTCATCTTTCTAGAATTATACGGGCTACATAATCCTTAATAGACAACTTGGTTCATTAGATGAAATGTAAATACAGTTTCGTTCCGCTCCATACCCATCACTTTAGTATGCATACCCCCAAGATCGTACGGAACCTTTCGCCTACTTGAGTTATCAAAATTTATAAGGACACTACCGTCGTCACAATAGGCCTGCGTAGGAGTGTAGAACAAGTCCCACACTCCCCCCATTGTTCATACTTGTAGGGATTCCAACTACAAGTTTATCGACAAAGATCCTTCTTAGTGATATTCATTCATACAATATAATGCATATAATCATTTAGTTTTCCTTCTTAGGTGCATTGCTCAATTCTTTAGTTTAAGCAACTTCTTGTAACATCCTTGTTACGACAATAAATTATAGGATTCCAATCCAATTCTCATTTCATGCTTGTGATACGATAGAATTACGCATACCAACAGTCATTCCAACTCACATGTCATACAACAAGGAAATACATACAGATTTCCAATTGATTTTATGTTACCAAACAATCTCATCAATCATAACCGACAATAGTTCCCTATCATGATTCTAGGTTCCAATGATAGAATTTATAACCTAAACATGATACTAACATAACCAATTGAACTAGTACGCGTACGTACCTTGTAACGGAGAATCTTCGCTGACTACTTAAAACGTTCCGCTTATGAAATTGGGACCTAATCGAATAATAAAATATTTCAGTGCTAAGTCCTTGACATTATTAATAGAAAAAAACGGCTTAACTAACTATGTAAAATATGATGTTTTGAAGATTAAAATAATCAAACTCGTTGTTTACTTTCTTTTCATAAACTTTATTGAAACTAACATATTTAGGACTTAATAGTATGCTTGTAAATCTGATTTTTGTTAACTTATATTATACTTGGTTTATAATAAAAAAACTTACACAAATATACATAAGTGTAATAAAATTAGAATTGAGAATTTAAATTATCATAAAACTACAAATATAATTATAAATCTGATTTCCTTTAACTTCTTCTATACTTTATTTATAACAACAAATTAACCAAAGATATATATAAGCATTACAAAATCAGATTTTACAATTTAATTTAAAGTAGAAAAGAAATATTTTTTTTTTTATAGTACCGAAGTGACTCGCCGGCGACAACCACCGGCGACGGAATTCCGACAACAACACTAGCCACACACCACACGCACCACGACACTCGCACACCACTCGCACCCACACCACAGCCTCAACGCACAACCCACAACACTACCACCACACTTTGCACACCCGCACACACCCTCGAGTCACACTTCGCACAGCACAGCACACCCTCGAGCCACACTTCGCACAACACCGCACACCGACGACTCGCACAGCAGCGTTGACTCGCACATACACCCGACGCACAGCCTCGACTTGCCCAGCACACACACACGCTCGCACTTCTCGACTGACGTCAGCACCAGCGAGCCACGCTCGACCTCCTCCGGGTAGCAAGCACGAACCACCTGCGCAGGGGAATTAAAGTAGTGAATAGGGTTTTATTTCTCTTCTTTATTTTATACCATGTGAAACATATGTTCACTAGGATTTGTTTTCCAAACCAAATTCTTATTTTTGTTTTATTTATTTGAAAAACAAAACCAAAACCAAATTATAATATAGTTAGATACAAAAAGTACTTTGTATTTTCTTATTTTGTAAAAAAAATAACTCCGAAAATTACGGAGTATTACAGGTTACGGGACATGTCGGAGATTGGTGAGATTTTCTTGAGTTATCACTCGCCCCATCCATCCACACATGTTTTTTTTTTTTTGACAACGGGATCAAACAAACAAGCAACAAAAACATATTAAACATATTAAACAAGATTTCCAATCCTAGCTGCTACAGCTAGATTATGGCTATCTTGGACATTGACCCTATCAACCTTCCTAATCTCACAAAAAACAAACATAATACAAACATTATACAGATCATAACTTAAGCTAGTCAAATGAAAAGGAAAATGTTTCTTTTTCAACATGTTTATAAGCATACTGGAGTCTGTAGCTACGCTAATATTTCCGCCACCTCTTTAAAAGACTTCCTTCAATCCCCTAAGCACTGCTAAGCCTTCACATTGAATAGCTGAACTGGCTTTAACTTGATCATTTCCTTTGAATTCCTGGCCATTCTCCAGAACTCCTGACCAACCAATTCCTGCTGATGGGCAATCTTTCCTCACATTTCTCTTCCAAGCACCATCGACCTTGATCTTACACATTCTATCTTGCTGCCTTGAAAAGGAAATCACTAGATCTTCTTTAGTTTTCTCTTCATGTCCTTTTTTCTTATTTTGTTCTTCATGGTACTTGATCCTTCCTTCCTCTTCTTTGATATAGTCGTTTGTCATACGTAGAATCTCCAAAGGATTTGGGTTACAATTGCGGAATACAACGTTATTTCAATGCCTCCATATAGCCCATAAATAGGCACAAAAACCTCTTACTCTAGAGCTCTGAGGGCCATCATCTTTCCAAAACTTCTACAAGAAGTTAGTAATCCAATATTTAATCGGAACATAATTGGAACTTTGTACCTGAATACTAAGCCATGACCCCCACCAAATTCTAGTGCTCATTGGGCAATCTCTGAATAAATGAGACTCATCTTGATCTTCTGCACCTTTGCATAGATAACAATGCTCATTAACATTAAGTTTTCTTTTCCTGAGATTTTTGTTTAAGGCCAAAGCATTATTTAAAATTCTCCAAATAGAAACTTTCCATTTCGGTCTCATATCCTTTGCCCATAACTTGCCCCAAAACTTCCTGTCCACAATTTGCGTGTTTTGAGTACGACTTGAGTTAAGCAACAGAGAGAAAGCATCTTTGGTGGTGATCTCACCAGAATTTGTTATATTCCACACAAAGAAGTCACTGACATCCCTTTTCGGAATATGAGTCGCCAGAATTCTATACGCTGCATCGTTAGGGAAAATTCTCCAGATTAATGAAATATTCCAGATCTTTGATGCTGGATTCATTAGGTCCTTGACTATTTGAATTCCCAGTTATTCCAGATTAATTCCCCTCCTAAGAGCAATGGGATTACCTTGAACCCATCTATCCTGGAGAATATGCGTCTCTTTCCCATTGCCAATGGCCTTACTAAATCCATCTCTACATTGTTTAATCGCCCAACACATACCTCGAAAACCCCACGAAGCATTTTCGAGGTGTTTTCCCTTCAGACCAATCGAAATTGGAGATTTTTTATATTTGGATTTTAACACTTTGAAGATTCTTTATATATATATATATATATATATATACATATACATATATATACATATACATATATATACATATACATATATATACATATACATATATATACATATACATATATATCTATATATATATATACATATATGGAATATACTAATAAATATAATAATATATATAATATACTACTATATATAGTATTATTAGTATTAATTTTCGACATGTATTATAAATTGACAATTGATATTTAGTCGCTTTGCTGTTAATCAAAGGCTAAATTTTCATTTATTAATTTTTTTAAATTGTTAAGCATACAAACAACTTTTACTACTATCATCCATTTCCCATCCTCTCCACTCGTCCCATCCGCGATTGATGGATGGGGCTGATATGGGTGGAATTTTTGCGGGTAATAATAGGGTGGGTTGATGGGGCTGATATGGGTGGAATTTTTGGCGGGTAATAATGGGGTGGGTTGAGGTCTACCCTCCCGCCATATTCGACCCATTGCCAACCCTACACCCAACTACCACCGAAAATCCACCATCCTCCTCGAAACCACTCCCCATTGTAGACTCATAAAAAACCCTCCCACCACCAATTTCAACCACATAATTTGATTTATAGAAACGAGAAAAGGAAGAAGAGGAAACCCTTGTCGACGAGTTTTCCTATCGCCAGAAAATGCGAAGGAGAAAGTGTTCGAAGTTTCTTGCTCTTGATGTGATTGATTTTAGTCAGTAACAAAGAGGGGTGACGCCCATCCTATATCTTGGTGGTGAGGACTTGGTGAGGGTGGATCTCGGAGTTGATGTAAACAACAACTGGTCAGTAACGAAGAGAGGAGGAGGGACTCGTGGTGGCATGTTCGACTGGTACGGGTTGATTTCATTGTGGTGGCGGCTGAGGTTTGTTTTCAAGATGGTGGCTAGGTTATCGGGGAAGAAAAAGGGTTGGGTAGAGAGAGAAAAAAGAGGGAAGAGAACTACAGAGGAAGAGAGAGTTAAGGTTATTTGGGAAGGAGGGTTAAAGTTAATTGGTTAATCAGATTTTGGTGCCTAATTGGGGGCTAATGACTAACGAAGTTCACAGTCATTAGTCATATCATTAAGAGCATGTTGTGTATTTGTATTAAAGTCGGATGGCATTTGGTAAATTTTTAAAAGTTAGAGGGTGTATGGTGAATTTCATGAAAACTCGGGGGCATTTGGTGAAGAAACCATTTTTTTTTATTATAGTACATGGATTTTGGGGCATTAACTTTTTAAGGTATGAATTTAAAAATATTTATTTTATTATAGTCGGTGTGTTTTTATTCGCCTATGCGGGATGAGCGCGTATTTAATTATCTCATTGTAAAGGTTTATTGAAAAATATATTGAAGACGCCAACAAGTCTTTAAAGGAAGACTCATAAATCTAATTTTATATTGGGAAATCGTAGGGACAACTTAGGGACATATCCAATGTAGATTTCCCCGTCATGACTTTATTAATGGTCAATGGACCACATATTGATTCGGGGGTGAGGGTACGAATAAGATCATGAATCAAATTCGCTCATTGATGACCTCTATTTAATATCGACTCATGTCTATATTTATGCAAATAAACAACCACATAATATTTTAATGCAATCTAAATTTAATCTATGCCGGTTCATTAAACAAACAAAAGACTAAATTTTGGGTGACATGTTATTATGCAATCAAACTACAGGGAACCTAACAGGTTGTCCAATTATCCTATTAGGCGTTAGAACAGTTCTTTACGTCTTTGATTAGCAATAATAATCATGTGAGGTGATGAAAGCATTAAAACATTCAATCATGCATATGAATAATAAAGAAAATAAATAAATAAGTGAAGATTTAGGATTATAATGTACAGAATAGCGTTAATTCTTTCAAAATCTACATCGTGACAAGCAAATTATATATTAGTAATAAAAGGAATTTAATTGGAATTGACCCTCAGGAATTATACCTTTGTCGCCTGGGTCTTATGCAACGATCTTCTAGAATCTTGAAGCTTGAAAAAAGAAATTCAAAGCTATGAATGTGTTTAAATGTGAGTTTGAGTGTTTGATATTATTAGGGATGTCAAGGTATTAGGGCGTTGGAGAGCATTATGAAAAGTCGCTCGAAGAAACGAGGTATTTATAGGCAAATGAAACCGTAAACCAAGTGAAAGGATAAAATAAAAACGTGCGCCTGGCGCACAGATTTCCGCCACACATACATGCTTTCTGGCCGAAATTTTTATTGTTTTAAGATTCTTTTTTATTCTTTGCTAAAATCTATCCTTTTAAATTCGAAATCAACTATCATTAGGAATAAAAATCTGATTTTCGAAATATCCTTTAAAAATTAATTATTAATAATTATTCATATTAAAATATTAAACATGCAATTAATTATCAGAAATAATTAATTGGGTTTTAAAATTGGGCTTGGATTAATTTAAACAGACTTTATATTTTCGAAATGCTTTTGGGTTTAGCTTTTCAGATTGCTTCTCCTTTGGACCGGACCAATTAGTACGACAGTATGTTTCATCATTGGGTACTCAATGGGGAGAAAAATTTTTGTGTCTACAATTATTATATGGGCTCCCATAAACCAATAGAAATAATTAAAAATTAGCAGGGCCTTGTCCTTTTAGAATAGTATATCAATATAGCATGATTGATAATGTGAAATGTATTGATTAATATGAGACAAAGGGAGTATTTCTTTTGACATAAGTAATACGATTGTATAGATCAATAAGACCTAATAAAACTGACCTGACATGAATGTACGACCCGACCCAAGACCCGATTTGGATCCTAAATAACAGTACAAAGCTAACTCAAAACTAGATATGATCCAAACTCAACCCAATAAAAAATGGAAAATAAACTTGACCATTGGTTGGCCCAACCCAAAACTAATCAAACTCAAAATTGACGTCGGTAGGGTTGTGAGTGCCTAGCGGAAGCAAATTAAAGATGTAGAGATTGAGCAAAATAAATAGAGTTGAAAATATGTGGCAATGAAAGTAGTAAAAGATGGACACACAATAACGTGGAAAAAATCCTCAAATAGAGGCACAAAAGCCACGGTCGACGAATACCCAAAATCCACTATATGAAAATAGGAGAGTACAAGAAGCCTATATATTATTAGAATGAGTAATACAATAAAACTCTCACTATAATAATAAACTCACAAAGGACTGAAAGGAGTATTACAAAAGATGAGTAGTGGATTAGGAAGATTGTAGTAATACAAGGAGGAATTGTACGAAGGCTAGTGTTAGTATGTTGGATATTGGTTGATGTTAGGGTTGTGAGTGCGTAGCGGAAGCAGATTAAAGATGTAGAGATTGAGAAAAATAAATGAGATAGAAATACGTGGCAAGAAAAGTAGAAAAAGATGGACACACAATATTTAACGTGGGAAAAATCCTCAAATAGAGGCAAAAAACCCACGGACGACGAGTACCCAAAATCCACTATATGAAAATAGGAGAGTACAAGAATCACCCGAAACTTATTAGGGTAAGTAGTACAAATAGAACTCTCACTATAATATAAACTCACAAAGGAGTATTACAAAAGGTAATAGTGGATTGATAATACAAGGAGGAAATTTAGGAAGGCTAATGTAGTATGTGGCTTCTTGTGTATGTGGAGGTTGGTTGATGATTTTATTTTTGGTTATATCCGAAGCTAATCTACAACTCCATATTTATAGGTGAGGAATGGCGGTGAAGTAGATAATCAAGATCATCCTAATAATCTCTAGATTTCTCTAGTTTATATGCTCCAAAGATGTGAACCAGGTGGCCACGTAATACTTCATCACTTGTTTTGATGAATGATCATGATGTGACTAGAATCTTCTAGAGCTAGTTACTCCTTGACAAGGTGGTAAATACCTTGTGGTAATCACCGACATTAGCTAATGGAGATAGGCCATAAAAGTTGGGCCACAAACCCAACAATCTCCACCTTGGACCAAATTTTATGTACTCGTCGTATGAGCCCCGAAGGGTATTAAGCAGATATGTCACCATGACCCAATCGTAAATAGGGCTTAGAAAAATGTGACATGCTAGTTACCGTTTTATGAAGGCTTTGATGCCGAACCCGGGTTGTGTAGGAAGAAGCCATAATAGAAGACCCTTGTAATACATAGAGATTTCTATGTTTGATGGCCTTCAGAAGTTCATGAGCACCTCTGGAGACTTTAAGTACACCACCTTGAGCCGAAATCTTGCACCCTTTAGAATCAAGAGTGCCCAAAGAAATGATGTTCTGCTTTAGATCAGGAACATGTTGAACATTGGACAGAGTCCTAATCTTACCATCATGTGTCTTGATCCGGACAGAGCCAATACCACGAACTTTGCAACGGGAACCATTGCCCATAGAGACGGATCTGTTCTTCACCGATTTATAGTCGATAAAGTGACCCTTTTGAGAACACACATGGTTGGTGCAACCGGAATCAAGCACCCAATTAGGAGTTGTACTTCTCCCATGAGAAGTAGCCAAAAGAACATCATCGGATTCTATTTCACCAAAATCGGCTTGTGCAGTTTCCGATGCTTTTTTCTCATTTTCTTCTCTTTCGAGCTTTTTCTTTAATTTTAAGCAATCAGAAACATCGTGCCCATGCTTTTTACAATATTTGCATAAATTCTTAAATTTATGCCCAATAGATATGGCCCCATTTTTTGTACTTATTTTTCCATGTGGTCTCCCTTCTACATTTAATCCTTCGGCATTATCATTGGAATGCACTTCAAGGTCAAATTTCTCTTTTGAGAGTAAATGAGATTTAACATCTTCAAAAGATAAGGTATCATTGTTACCATATAAAATGATTTCCTTGAAGTGCTTGTACGAAGGAGGTAGGGAGACAATTAATAACACGGCTTTATCCTCATCTTCAATCTTGACATCCAAATTTTCAAGATCAATAATAATAAAATTAAATTCACTAAGATGAGATTGGATAGAAGTACCTTCGGCCATCCGAATAGTGTAAAGCCTTTCCTTAAGACGGAGTTTATTAGCGAGACTTTTAGTCATGTAGAGGGACTCGAGCTTCAACCATAGCCCTGCAGCTGTCTCCTCGTGAATAACCTCGCGTAGTACCTCCTTAGTTAGACATAGTTGGATCGTAGATAATGCTTTTTCATCCAACTCTTGCCATTGCTCGTCGGACATAGTTGATGGCTTTTTCTGTTTGCCATCAAGTGCCCTTTTTAATCCGCTCTGTGTGAGAACGGCCTTCATCTAGACTTTCCAGATGCTAAAACTAATCTTGCCATCAAACTTCTCAATCTCCAACTTTGTTACCGAAGACATCTTTAATATAATAACACTCTAAATAACCTTTGGCTATGATACCACTTGTTAGGGTTGTGAGTGCGTAGCGGAAGCAGATTAAAGATGTAGAGATTGAGAAAAATAAATGAGATAGAAATACGTGGCAAGAAAAGTAGAAAAAGATGGACACACAATATTTAACGTGGGAAAAATCCTCAAATATAGGCAAAAAACCCACGGACGACGAGTACCCAAAATCCACTATATGAAAATAGGAGAGTACAAGAATCACCCGAAACTTATTAGGGTGAGTAGTACAAATAGAACTCTCACTATAATATAAACTCACAAAGGAATATTACAAAAGGTAATAGTGGATTGATAATACAAGGAGGAAATTTAGGAAGGCTACTGTAGTATGTGGCTTCTTGTGTATGTGGAGGTTGGTTGATGATTTTATTTTTGGTTATATCCGAAGCTAATCTACAACTCCATATTTATAGGTGAGGAATGGCGGTGAAGTAGCTAATCAAGATCATCCAAATAATCTCTAGATTTCTCTAGTTTATATGCTCCAAAGATGTGAACCAGGTGGCCACGTAATACTTCATCACTTGTTTTGATGAATGATCATGATGTGACTAGAATCTTCTAGAGCTAGTTACTCCTTGACAAGGTGGTAAATACCTTATGGTAATCACTGACATTAGCTAATGGAGATAGGCCATAAAAGTTGGGCCACAAACCCAACAGTTGATAATTGGTTGATGTTCAAAGCTAACATACAACACCATATATGTGTGTGTGTGTGTGTAAGACATTTAGTCGGCTAAAATTCGCCTTAGATGACGCTTCTCATAAATCTAGATTTCTCTAGTTGAATGTCAGACATTTGCCGACATCATGGCTTGAATTATTTCTCCCCAAATAATTTCTAGAGATATCATGATCAATCATGATCTTCCACAAAACATCAGATGAGAACATACCTTTATTATGTTAGCCTGTTAGGCTTTTGGGCCTAACAGAATAAGCAATACAAATTCTAATTTGTAAAAAACTTATATGAACTTGGTCCACACTAATTATGCTAATTCATGTGATTTATGAAAAAAAAAGATCACTATATAAAAAAAATAGATATAAAAGATGAGTAAATATAGATTGTGAAGTTTGACTATGTGAAAAAAAGGTTACTGTGTCACAAAGTGAAAATTTTACTATGATAAACTAATGTGAGAAAGAGTCATTATATTAAAAAAAAAACAGTCACTATGGTAAATATAAACTGTATAATATAACTTTAAGATTTTTAAAAGGTTACTATATGGAAAAAAAAGGTAACTATGTTAAATAAGTGGCTTATTATTGTGAATTAGGTCCACGCAAGACTAACTCTTCTAATTTTCGCAATTTTCATACTCATCGTCCCAAAAGACATCAACCATTTGTTAGTTTTTGGTTAGAAATTAAGGAGGGAGTATAAAGCGGACCTCTGTAAGAATTGAATGAACATAGTGGGAAATTTTTCTTGTTGTATTTAGAAGGAAAAAGTAGATTTTTTTTGGGTGCAAAAGAGGGAAGATCCCATTTATTCAACTAAAACAAGAAAAACTAGGCAACAAGCCTTGCTGATGCTACACCAACAATATAGAAGGAAAAACTAGATGTGACAAGGAATAGCGAATATATATATATATATATATATATATATATATATATATATATATATATATATATATATATAACCCTCTTATGAGAACCCTTTTACGGTAAGAACCGTGAGAAGCACATAAAATGAGCAAAAACTTTATAAAATGCGTAGAAAATATAAATGAGAAAAGTAAAATGAGCATAAAAGAGTTAAATGAGAAAAACGTAAAATGAGCAAAATGTAAAATGAGCAAAAACGTTGCCCAATGAACCTAAAAATGTTAAATGAGCAAATATATAAAATAAATAAAACATTAAATGAGCAAAAACCTTGTGCAATGAGCATAAAAATATTAAATGAGCATAAAGATAAAATAAGCAAAACATTAAATGAGCAAAAACGTTGTGAAATAAAAAAAGGGTTAATTGGCTAGAACAGCACAACCTTTGGCTCTAGTGCAAGAAACAGCACAACCTTTAACGGGTGCAAAGCGTAGCACCAACTTAAACACGTGGTGCAGAAAATAGCATAAATGACACCGGAGAACGGAGATTCCACCGGAATTAGGGAAACTCTATTATTTTAGTATTTTCTTTTAATTCCCTCCCCTTTTTTGTTAGAGTTAATTGGGTAGAACAACACAACCTTTGGATCAAGTGCAAGGAACAACACAACCTTAAAGTCACGTGCCTGCATTGCCACCTCCACCCTCTTCCCTAGCCCACAACACTACAGCACCACAATTGCCCTCAACACCATCATCTTCCTTCACCACACCAAACACCACCTCCACTCCAGCAACATCATCCTCTTCCCCAAACACTGTAGCAACACCACACCAAACACCATCTCCACCACAGCCTTGCATTACTCCCAGCCCACAGGAGCAGGCGCTCCGTACTAATTCACCACAAAATAGAAGAGTTCCAGGAAGTTTGAGTGATCATGGCGCGACCTCGGAATATTGAGCTAGGAGAAACTGAGATCAGCCGCCACAATTGTTACACATCAATTTGTTGATGATGTGAAGTCGTGAAGATCTAGCATAGCAGCGAAGAAAAGTAAAGAGGAGATCAATTTTTTGATATTGAAGTTGGAAGTTGGCAGTTCAACTGGAGAAGAAGGAGAAGAGAAGAGAGAGAAATAGAAAAGAAATGGAGAAGAAGAAGAAGAAGAGAGAGAAATGGAAAAGAAATGGAGAAGAAGAAGAAGAGGAGAGAGAAATAGAAAGAAAATACTAAAATAATGGAGATTCCCTAGCTCCGGTGGAATCTCCGTTCTCCTGTGTCATTTATGCTATTTTATGCACCACGTGTTTAAGTTGGTGCTATACTTTGCACCCGTTAAAGGTTGTGTTGTTTCTTGTACTAGAGCCAAAAGGTTGAGCTGTTCTAGCCAATTAACCCTAAAAAAAATGAGTGGATCTCATGGTTCTCACCATAAGGGTGGTTCTCATATGAACTTAAACATATATATATATACACACACACGTTCGCAGCTACCACTCTCACCGGTGATTTTCTCTCTCCTACCTCCTCTGAAACGCGATTATTTCCTTATGATTCGAATTTTTTGTGAGATTCCGTTTACTTTTTTCTTTTCTTTGTTCATATTACTGATTCTTTGAACTTTCGAATTGGTATTTTCAGCTTAATTTTTGCTCAAATTTGCTTTAGTTGTTTGAATAATTGTTTGTGTTTCTCATTTTAGGTTAAATTTCTTGAATTCGCTATTTTAAGCTCAATTGATGCTCAATTCTGGTCTAGTAGTTTGAGAAATTGCTTATGTTTCGAATTTTTAGGCTTAATTTTTGTAATTAGGTTACATTTCTGTATTTGTTTTTAGGCGAATAAAGAGAAAACAAGTCCGAAAATTTGCTGGAAAGAAGACTATTATGATGTTGAAGATTTAATGTTAGTGGCAGTGTTTTTCTTTCTTCAATTTTTTTTTTTTACTATTTCCAAAATGTTATGGCGTAGTATAATCTGCATTTTATTAGTTTCCTAAGTACTGTTATTAGTTGTTGTTTCAGAGCTATATGTTACCCTCTCTATCTAACATATCTTTGGCGAATTTCACAGAAACCTATTAGCTCAATTAGTAGAGCATTGTGTAATAGCACAACGATGTAGGTTTGAATCCTACATAGGTTGGCCTATAATCAATGTTGCACTATAAAAGTTACTTGTACCTAATATCAAGATATATAAAGTTGCCTTTAATATAATAAAGTTATCCTAAAAGTGGTAAAAGTTACTCTTATAATATATAAAGTTGCCCTTGAAATATAGTAGTATGAAGTTACCCTTAATATAATAAAGTTACCTTTGCTGATAGATTTGCATGATTCCAACTATTATTCTACTCCAAATACACTTCTTTTTATAAGGTAAGAAAAAGGAATTTTAGGAGACCCTCCTCGCGAGGGGAACTCCTAGATAGTCATTTACAAGAATGGAATGAAGAGCTGAATTTGTACAAGGAGTAATATCAAAATTAGACTGAACTAAATGTCCTACATTAGCTATCCAAGCCACAAATTTGTTTGCTTCCCTATAGACATGATGGATCTGATAGGACTGGAATTGTTGAAGTAGAGCGTGTATATCCTCTATGATAAGTTGTATCTGCCAAGGGACCTTCCATAGTTATTTAACCACGTTGATTACAAGAAGATTATCACCTTCGATGTGGATATTTTGGATTCCAAGACTCAAAGCCAAAAGAAGACCCTTCTGAAGAGCAGTAGCCTCGACCATGAACACTAGAGTGATTCCTAGATTGTAGGAGGTGGCATGAATGAGTTCACCTTTATTATTGCGAATAATAACCCCCGCAGCATCTGAGTTATTTGAGACCGAGCCGTCGAAATTGAGATTGAAGTGGGATGGAGGTGGAGGAGCCCAAGCGACTTGAATGATAGAATTGTGATAAGAGGTGGGAGGTGGTTGATTGTGAGAGGAGAATGGACTACCTGCAAGATAACAAGAATCAAGCGATGTTCGAAGGGTCCATTCGTGATAAAGGAATTTGGCTTTATGGAGTATTCTATGATTGTTAAAAGTGGCATTATTAAAAATAATGTCGTTTCTTTCTTTCCATATAAACCAAATTAGAAAAATAAATTTGGTTATGACATTTTTTTTTCAGATTTAAGGGATTGGAGCACTTTTAAAAGAGAGGTGTCTTTATGGTGGAGGTTAAGCCATGCACGAGTTTCCTGAAGATCCCAAACTTTCCTGACTGAAGTGCACTGATTAAACAGATGATTAATTGTTTCAGGTAGGGAGTGACATTAAGGGCATAAATTGGAAGGAGCAATTTTTCTTTTAAATAGTATATCCCTGACACTTATACTTTTATGACAAAGTTGCCATAAGAAAATCTGTAATTTAGGTGGTATGTCAAGCTTCCAAATCCATTTAAAGATCCAAAGATCTTCAGTGGGATCGAGATCATGAGCTATCCAAGTAGCCGATTTGACGGTGAAGTCACCTGAGGGGGTACAACCCCAAATAGGAGCGTCGGTTGTAGGCGAGGAGGGAAGAGGGATCCCTTTGACTAGGCTAATGAGATGGTTTGGCAAATAGGGTTGTAACTTAAGTAAATCCGATTCCATGGATGGTAGAATGAAGTCAGAGACTTTTAGGTTGAGGTCCACTTGGCAAGAAGAGATTCTAAGCGTCTGATACTAGGGGACATGGGATAGCCAATTATCACCCCAGAAGGAGATGGACTTTCCATCTCCAATTTTCCATCGGATCCCTTTCCTAATTAATACCTCCGTCCCAGAATAGTCTGAACACTTTCCTTTTATGTTTGTCCCAAATTAGTTTGAACACTTCCATTCTTAGTCGGTTGAAAAGAGCTGAAGTAAATTCCTAAATACCGACTTAGGTGGTTGGGGCCATATGAAAATGGCTATCAAGAGAAATTTTTCTTGAGGGTGTGATCTTTTTTGAAAAAATAATCGATGACTTATGGAAATTTACCAATTGGCCTGATAGTTGGCAAAAAGAGTAAATAGCGGGTTTTAAATTTCTGCACGCAGTGCTGGTTGCTTTACCAAAATGGAGGTTGTCATCAGCGAACATTAGACATGGAATGGATGTATTATGGGGGCGAAGTTTAAATCCTAAACCCAACTTATTATTTTGTGATGCTAATCTGAGTTTTATAATAAGAACTTCCATGCATAGGATAAAAAGATGGGGTGAAAGCGGGTCTCCTTGTCTAAGACCTCGAGATGGTTTAAACCATGGGGAAGGTTGCCCATTGACTTTGATAGAATATGAGACATTGGTTACACATTCTTTTACCCAATTAACCCACATGAGAGGGAAGCCAAAGGCTAGTAAGGTAGCCCAAAGAAAATCCCATTCAATACGATCATAGGCTTTTTCCATATCGAGTTTAAGCGCAGCCTGTTTTGTTAATTATGTGATTTGTAATACGTATTGAGGAATTCTTTTGCAATGTTGTCATGAATTGATCGATATGACGTGAATGCATTTTGAAATGGGCTAATGAATTGTTGTAGAATGGAGCTAAGTCTTGCTACTACGATTTTGGAAATAATTTTATAAAGCGTATTAATTAAACTTATAGGTCTAAAGTGATTCGAGTTTTCAGGGTGCTCAATCTTAGGGATGAGGGTAATGAGTGTATAATTTAGAGAGGGTGGTAATTTTCCATGATGGAAGAAACTTAGTACAGCCGTAGTAATCTCTTTTCCAATAATAGACCAACATGCTTAGAAGAATTTGCTTCCAAAACCGTCGGACCCAGGGGCTTTGTCAGGGTTAATGTCAAAGGTGGCTTGTTTAACTTCCTCATCATAAATAGGGATGAGTAAAGAATGACGATCAACCTCTGAAACAAGCGGGGTAATAAAAGAGAAGTCGTGTTGCGAGGGGAGTATGTGCAGAAGTGAATCGATGTTTAAAAGAGTTAGTGAGCAATTGGGTAATTTCTTTAGGGGACTCAACCCATTGGTTGAGATCATTTTTCATTCTAAAAATGGTATTGTAGGCCATCTTTTTTTCTCATCTTATTATGAAAAAACCGAGAATTCATATCGCCTTGAGAAAGCCAAGTTTTTCTATTGTGAGTGCTACTTTGTTGATGATTAAAAAGGAGCAATTTTTCACGTTGTAAGATAAGACGATTAATATGAGATTTAAGAATCGGATTGAAAGGTTGCTCCCATAGAATAGTTTGCAACTCTTTAAATTGGTTTCATTTTTGATAAGTTTATGAGCATTATGACGATAATGAGTCTAGTGACAGTTTGACCGTAAGTTAAGACACTAGGAAAGAATTGGAGCTGCTTTCTTAAGGCTATTTGATTTTGGCTGGAATTTCCAACTTAAAAGTTCACTAGCAATAAACTAATTACGAATGCATTACACATATGATATCTTTGTCTACTTACTGCAAGCTATCAACGAGCAACATAAAGAGGATGAAGTAGATGCGTTTTGGAGGAATGAAAACGATGTAAATCAACACGATGGGATTCAAGACTAGTAGCAGTTTGACTAAACAAAAAGATGGATTTGAGTTTTTGTTGGAATCTCCGTGAAGAGTAGCTTCGAATCCATATCTCTGACATCTAACAATGGCTTCCAAGTAACTGCCATGTAGGTTGAAGGTCATAACTTCACATCCATAAATCTATGCAAAATTGAGCAGTTGGTTGATGCGAATTGAGATGAAATTGAGAAACTTGACGAACAAGGAGAAAGAGAAGGTGGAGGAAATGACAGTGTTGGTGCAAAGAGGGAGAAGATATTTAATTCCATTAATGTGAATAGGTTGTTACACAATCACTTACGGTGTAACAATTACACCCAATAAGTTCTGTAAATTAAAATAGAATAGTTCATACTTCATACACAGGCTAAGGGGGAGAAGAGTAGTAGATAAGTAAATATGTCAGTCAGGTTTCGGAACTTAGCAAAAATCATAGTCGTGTTTTGCCAATTTGCCAAATGCCAAAGCAATGGATCTTGTTCCAATCCTTGCCGTCCTCCAAAAGCAATAACTTTCATCTTCATAAACGTTTGAAGGGCCAGAACAGTTCAACGACTTCTTCTCCGAGCATGACACACACACCTGTCTCAACACACCGGCGGACGCTGAAATCTTTTAATGAGCGTGTAAATCACTTCCTAAGTCCACAAGCAAGAGGGCCCTTGAATTCCCAGTATCTGAGGGTATGTTGGAAAACTACCAAAACATAGTACAGTAAAAAAAAAAAAAGGGCTATATTTACAAACTACAAATTTAATCATAATGTAGCCTCCATCTTTAGTCGCTCAACTTGCCTAGTGCCCAGGTACCAAAGCTTTCTTGTGATCCGAACTCCTAAATAACCAATCCAAAAGATGATAAAGGGACACACTTATATGACATAAGACCATAAATTAGAAGTAAAAAAACATGGAAAATATCGCGACCAAGGCCCTTACCAGTTGGCTTAGTCTGAAATCTGGCGGTGTATCTATATTTATGTTTGCAGGATCAAGGACCAAATTCTGACACTCTTCCAAATCCTTCTTCAGATCTTCAGGTCCCAAACAAGCATACTCTGAAAGAACAGATCTCTTGATAACTATATCTGCATTGTCATCTCTATTTGGAGATTGGCTTTGAAGGAGCTCATCACATAGGGATAGTCCTTCCGCAAGCTGTTGGGAGGTTATCAGACACTGTGACTCATCATCCCACCACTCTTCTTCCAGAACCTCATTGTCACATAGGAGCTCATCACATGCTTCATGATCAGTATGATTCTCAAAAGCAGTGTTATCATCATCGGTTGATCTGTTTGTTTCAGGTTGCTTTACTTCACTAGCAAATCCCATGTCAAGGTTCTGTGGAGAAAAGATGTTCTTACATTCTTCTTTAATGCATAACAACTGTACAAAAAAACATGATGTAGCACAACAGCAAACAACCTAGAGGCTAGAGACCACTGTATTCACTATTCACTATCAAAATCACGATGTCTACTATTTTTCAGTAAGATACATGGCGGAAAATCTTCATAACATTAAATCCTTGCAAATCCAGGTTTTGTTCGGTTCGACGGAAACCATTTTCAATGAAAAATGATTTTCCGCGAAAAAAAAGTTTCCAACAAATAATAAATTTATAGATCAGTAATCCTTAGTTTGGTTCCTTGCATGGAAACTTAGAGGGAAGGGAAAATGGAAATGGAAAAGAGAAGATGGATGAGAAGAGGCAAAGGAGAATGCAAGGAATGGGGAGGGTAATATGAATTCCTTCCTCTAAGAAAATGTTTTCCTACTTGGAAGAACTATTTCCACCCTTAACAAGCCAAACGAATGATGTTGTCCATCCAGCCAAACACTCTCTTAGTATCTAATAAAAGATCGGTTTTTTCACCATATACCAGTGACAAATTTTTTTATTCACCATATACCATCCGACTTTTCAAAATTCACCATATACAAAATACGCTTAATAAGTAAAAGAGGGGCTTTCGGTTCTTTTCACCCTCTTTTGGTCTTGCATCTATTAAGCTATTAAAGAATTTTGCTTTTTTTATTAGGAGCACTGATTTTTAGTGTGGGATAGGTTCGACCTATCCGTGTTTCGGAATTCTAGCGAGGGCGTGAAGGGGTGAAAGCTATAAGCTTGAAAACCTTCACACGTCCCTATACGAAGCGACGGAAAGGCCGTTAACTCCGTTAGTCATTAACCCCTAATTGACCTGATTAACCCAGTAACCTTTAATTACCCCTATCCTAATCCCTCTCCTTTCCTTTTCTCTCCCCTAATCCAACTAATCCATTTCCCCCCTCTCTCCTCCACCATTAACACCACCACGAACCTCACTTTTACTTACCTTCATTTATGACTTCCTCATTTTCTCTCTCCTCTTCACCCTTTCCACCAACGCCAGCAATGGTTAGTTAGGTCAATTACGGGTCAATGACTGACAGAGTTAACGCCCGTTAGTCATTAAGGGTATTCTATGATTTTTTGAAAATTAAGGTGTACATGGTGAATTTTGAAAAGTCGGAGGGTATATGGTGAATAAATTTTTTTATCGGGGTATATGGTGAAAAACCGATAAAAGATCGCATCAGTATTTATTGTGTATTCCTTAATTTTATGCAACTTCTTCGAAAGGCTATTATTTTAATTTTTGCGACTTTGTGACTCAGCACTCCCTCATAGATTCAAATATTCATAGGTAAATTGATGCAGATGGATCCATACGTCAATATTATGTCATGGTACTAATGACCTGATGGATATATAGCAATAATTGTAGCATAAGCACTAACAGCAATATATACTGAGATATGGTTATTTGCTCATGAGGACCACATCATAAAAAGCACCTATTTCCACACAGGATTAAGTTACTAGATGTAGACTGTAGACGACCACCATGCATAAGATGCATAAATTCCTAATAAAGAAGAGATTGAAAATTACCTGGGCAACAGAGTCTATGCAAACTGAAGCCTCCTCTCTTGGGTCAAGTCGCATATCACTTCTAGGAGGTTCAGGAGTCTCAGGTTTGGGAGTTACAGGATCTGGTTTAGCAACTATGTCATCTGCCACATCAGAGAGACACTCCACTGTCTTGTCACTTTGTTTCATCTGCTGCTGCTGCTGCTGCTGGTAGAAGACTTTTGAGATAACATATTCTCCATCTTTCTCATCCTCTTCCGTACCCAAGTGATATTGATGCATGACCCAATTTGTTTTCTCGGGCTTGCCACCTTTAGCTGTGCTGACATACAGTACCATAATTTTCTTGCATCCTTTTTGCACCCCATTAAGAAATACTGGCTTGGTCCGGCCAGTCTTATGCCAACGGACATCACCTAACTTATCACCATGAATCTTTCGACGCTTTCGTGTACCCGTGTTGTAAGCCTTGATAGCTCTATGAAAGAAGTGAGACGCACTTCCATCTTGCTTGACACCTAAATCATCAATTATTAAAAAAAGTAAAATCGTTTGCCAAATCCAAGAAGCTAGTATGATCAATAAGTTACAACTAACCAGGCAGATTCTGAGGATGAGTGTAACAAATTCCATCCTCTTCATTAACTGTAGGGATAAACTCGTCAACAAAAGGATGTGGTTTCTCATCTCCGATGCCAGCTTTTGCATATAAATGTTGGATTATGTCCTGGTCAGTAGGATCAAATTTTACACCTCTTGGTAATCCTGGCCATTCCTGAGCAACCTGAAAGAACACAAGAAAAGGCATGTCCTAACTGTCTAAACAACACCTTAGAAGAGGAAAGCAATATGCACTTCAGATACAAACAAAGCCAAAGCAATCACCACGAGGTTAGAGCCTTATGTCTCATATAAAGCTCAACGTACAAAACCTTCAATTGTGCAAGATATTGGTGATTTTGTTACTAGCATTGCCATCATAGTGCAACTGCCAAACATTTTTTTAACACAATGACAAAAATTCAAAGTACGCACTATTACTAAAACTGACAATGAAAGGAAAAATAATAAGAAAGTCATCATGAACATATAAAAGAAAAATTCTTGTGCGCATAGCTTAATGAGCTATTGTAATGTAGTCCATTACAATCAAAAGCCAAAAAATAATGAATGTGGAAATAGTTTTTTAGATGCCCCAATCTCATTCAACATCTACCCAACACCACTTGTCTTTTTCCGGACCAACTTGCTCAGCTAACTCAATACCAACTGTTCACTCTCCATCAGCTCAAGCGATGTTAGTGGCAGGGCCGGTGGGAGAAGTCAGGCAACTTAGTGAGAGCGAGTTGCAGCAAAAGAGGGAGAAGGGATTATGTTTTCGATGCAGTAATAAGTGGATTGTTGGTCATAGATGCCGACAAAGGAAGTTGAGTGTGTAAATTACCACAGAAGAAGGTGGTTAAAAGGGTGGAGCAACCACCATAAATTCCTACAGGCGAGGGGTTCATAACTTGGTGTTGGGAATTACCACTCCAGAAACATTAAATATACAAGGCACAATTAAGGGCCATGAGGTTGTGATGGTTGACCAGACGGCTACCCAAAATACAAGCACAGTTAAAAAGCTCAACATCCCCATTACTCCTTCCAGGGTATTTGGAGTCCTGTTGGGCACGAGTGAGGCCGTGTAAAGCTGAGGTGAGTGCAACTTTGTGTTGTTGCAACTACAAGGCATTAATGTCATTGAAGATAATTGCCATCTAAATGGGGGAATTCGGTTTTGATTATGGCAATCCACTGGTTGTAGAAAGTGGGTACCAAGATTGCCAATTGGAGGACTCAAAACTTTAGGTGGGTGGAGATACCATCACTTTGAAAGGTAATCCATTATAGGCCATGATCAAGACCTTGTGAATCAGGGAGGAGGCTTCTTGCTCGAATTGAACAGACTGGAGGGTCAAGCAGCGCTTGCAGGTATTACTAGTTATTTGCATTCTACACTACGAATTTATCTATATTCTTTTAGATGCCCCAAGGCTTGACCCCTTTCCGTGGCCATGAACATGTTGAAAGAGAGAAGTGATATCATAAGTGTGAGGACTTATAGGTAACCTCAAGTGCAAGCAGATGAGATTGAAAGATTGTTTAAGGATACTTAGCCCGTTTAACAAAAAATTAGTCACTTGTCCTTTTCACGTTTGCCAATGTAAAACTTTGACCACTAATACATCTAATTAAATATTTGTCAAAATTATAAGAAGTTGATACTATGAAAATACAAATTGAGATGAATCAAAAAAGATCACACATGACTATATTTTTCGTTACATATAAAGCACAAATGACGGTCAATATGTTGAAGATGAATAATGAAAATACATAGTGTAACCATTTTTTGTGAAACGGAAGGGCGTATGTTACAAGCTAGAATTACTAGAGCCTCGGACTGTCCTTTTCTACTTTCTAGCCCTCTCCTTTCAGTCAAATAAAACAAGATGGCTTGTGGAGATTTTTTTTGATCATCGAGCCCTCAACAAGGCCATCGTACCAAAAAGATACCTAATTCCTATCATGGAAGAATGGTTGTACAAGCTAAGAGGGGCAGCCGTCACTAAGCTGGATTTTAAGTCTGTTTACAAAATTAGGATAAATCCAGAGATGAACATAAAACAGCCTTCGAGACCTATGACAGGCATCATGTATATATGATTAATAAAGAACCTTATCAAGGCACTTGCCACCTCCTAATCCTTATTAAATGAAGTGTTTAAGCCAGTGTCACATAGTTCGTGGATTGCTTCAGAGCACGCGGAACGGGTACTAAACACAATTTGCTAGTTGGCTGAATTTTGGATATTATGGGGTATTTTTTTTTTGGTACAGTTTTTGGGGTCATGGTTCGCTTTGGGACATCATTTGGTGAGCTGATGCATTTTTTAAAATAATAAGGATTTAATATGGGGTATTAAGAGAGATATACATACATGCATACATATATATATATGTATAGAAGTGAGTTCATATGAGAATGCATACTTACATGAGAAATGAGAATGGATTTAATGCGCTATAAATCTAATGAACAAGTGATGTAACTCTAATGAAAAAGCGATGTAACTCCAAAAAAAGAATATTAGAAAAAACGGTTTTTTCACCATATACCCCTGACTAATTTTTTTTTCACCATATACCCTTTCGAGTTTCCAAATTCACCATATACCCTCAACGTTTCAAAAAATACATCAACCTACCCTTATGACTAACGGAAGTCTAACACCGTTAGTCATTAAGCCCTAATGCCCCCTCTAACCCTAATTAACTAACCTAAACTAAACCTAACTCTAACCCTAACTCTAATCTAATACCCTAACCCCTAACCCTAGCCACCCACCCACCACTCCTCCCCCCCACCCCAACCATTTCCCCCACCACTCCCCTCCCCCCCCACCCCACCAATTCCCCCACCCTCCCCCCACCCCACCCCATTTCCCCCCCCCCCCTCCCCCCACCCCACCACCGCCGGCAACCCCCCTCCCTCTCCCCTGCAGTCGCCCTGCCCCCCCTCCTCCCCCCTTCCCCGCAACAGCCGGTGACCCCCTCCCCTTTCCCCCATGACCGCCGCATGACCCTCCCCTCCTCCCTCCCCGAAATGAAAAAATAAATCGAAAAAGCACGTAATTTGAAAAATATGAAACGCCCGGAACCAAGCGAGGGTGGGTTTTGGCGGTACGTGATTGCAGGGGGTTCGCGCGACGGCTTTGGGGAAGGGGGAGGGGAGGTGGGGAAGGCGGTTCAAGCGGGAAGAGGAGGGAGGAGGGAGTTCCGCTACGGCTGCGAGGGAAGGGGGAGGGGGAGGGTGCTGCGCGACCGAAGGGAAGGCGAGGGGGGGGCGGCGCGACCGGGCGTGGAGGGGGGAGGGGGGGCTAGGGGTAAAGGGTGGTGGTTAGGATGGTTAGGATTAGGATTATTAGATTAGGGGGGGTTAGGGTTAGGGTTAGGGTTTAGCTTAGGTTTAGGTTAGTTAATTAGGGTTAGGGGGGATTAGGGCATAATGACTAACGGAAGTCTAACACTGTTAGTCATAAGGGCGTGTTGATGTATTTTTTGAAACTTGGGGGGTATATGGTGAATTTGGAAACTTGCGAGGGTATACGGTGCAAGAAAAAAGTAGTCAGGGGTATATGCCATATGGTGAAAAAACCGTAGAAAAAACAATTTTAAGAAAAAAAAAATTTTTTTTTGGGTTCAAAATTTTTTCGGATGTATAACTCTAATGAACAAGTGTTGTAACTCTAATCCAATCGTGTGGTTGAGATTCATTCTCATTTCTCATGTAAAGAACATTCTCATGTGATCTTGTCCCTATATATATATATATATGTATACATATATATATATATATATATATATATATATGTATACATATATATATATATATGGTTAATAAACAGCCTTATCAAGGCACTTGCCACCTTCTATCCTTAATAAATGAAGTGTTTAAGCCAATGGCACATGGTTCGTGGATTGCTTCGGATCAAGAAACGGTTACACAACGCAATTCGCTAGTTGGCCGAATTTCGGATATTAAGGGTCTTTTTTTGGTACAATTTTCGGGGTCATGGTTTGCTTTGGGGACGTCATTTGGTGCGCTGATGCATTTTTTAAAATAATAAGGATTTAATATGTGGTATTAAAATATATATATCGGTTTTTTCACCATATACCCCTGCAAGCATCAGAATTCACCAAAAAAAAAATTCAAAAATTACATAGGATGCCATAATGACTAACGGCCGCTAACTCTGTTAGTCATTAACAGTCTTCTCTCCGTGTTAACCTAATAAACAGGTTAAAAGAGACTCACGTGTGATGTTATGGTTTTATATAGAGTTTTTCCCCCTATTTATAAGCCAAACTCTAAAGTGTGCTTCAATGGTGCTCTTAGGAGCCATTTCATGCTAACTCTCTCCTTCTAGTTGTGGTTTTCTATTTTGTGATGATTTGTAGGTTTTAAGGAACTTTTTCCCAATTTTCTGCTGCTTTGTCTACCACAATCAAATGGAGAGGTTCGGAGGCATACATGATGAGTTCCGGGGTCCCGAGAATACTTTCCGAGGCCTTGGACAAAAAGAGAAGTGAAGACTTGGCGTCTGAAGCCAAGGAATGAAGAAACGAAGCCTCACCCAATCCCATCGGGCGCCTCAAGCCCGATCGGGCGTCCATTCTTGCTAAAAAGAATTTTGTTGCGGGCCCGATCGGGCGCCTTTGGCCCTGTCGTGATTCGGTCACCTGGCCCAATCGGGCGAACTAGCCCGACTTCATCGAGCGATTGCTGTACTAAGTGCTCCGAAGAATTCTGATGTGCTGCGAAGCTTGCGATAAATTTGCTCGTTATGTGCTGTGGCCCGATGCCATCGGGCGTGTCAGCCCAATAACATCGGGCGGATGCTCGAAGCTGAAACGTGATTTGGCTCGATCTGATTGGGCGTGTTTGGCCCGATAGGGCGGTTGACCCGACACGCTTATTTTAGTATTTTCCAAGCTATTTTCGTATTACTTTTCCTCTCTGTTTTAGGTTTAGTATAAATACGAAAATTAGAACATTACTTAGACATCTTTTATTTTATCTTTTGTTTAGCCTCTGTTTTCATAGTTTTCTCTAGAGAGTAATTCACAAACCTTAATCTATTGCTTTTCTCTTTGGATTCTAGATCAAATCTTGGGATTATTAGCAAGTTCAATATAGTTCTTCAATTTGGTAATCTTCTATATTGCTTTCTCTATTATTGATTAGATTCATTTCTTAGTTATTTACAATCGTTCCAAGTATGAATTTTTATATTGATTTTATTATTGTTTTCATAAACATGAGTGAGTAGTTTTATTCCTAGAGTTGTGGGGATCTATGTATGCAATGAGGGATTGATAGATAAGTCTAATTGCCTTCTATTTCAATTGTTTCATGTGGTTGAATCGTTCATGCTAGATTTATAAACTAGGCCTGATTTGTATTTCTACTATCGCAATACTGAATCTGCTTCGAGAGGAGAGATACCGTATAGGCTTTCAATCATTAGGCAGAGTGATCCTTGACCATGCGAGAGCGGCTAGGTGATCTTTGAGGGAGGTAATGTTCGAGAGAAATTACATGTGCCCTAGATTATTTGACTTATTAGGTAGTTATTCGTCCCTGATTTCCCGAATTGTATGCATAGTGATCCATAATCCTAGTTCTTGATTAATTGATTCATTCCCTCTTATTTAATTATGTTATTTGTTTAGCTCAGTAAAACGATTCTTTTCATCTGATTTAGTTAGTATAATATTAGAGTTCAATATTATAGCTATCTCTATGTGGATTCGATCCTGACTTCCCTGACTACTAGTTAGTGGACCTTAGGTTATTTTTGATTAGGTGATACGACTTTAGCCAGTCAACGTGTTATGTTTTAATTGGCTGGTGATTTTTTTATATCTAATTCCTTTTTTCCTCCTTTCCTAATTATTCTATTTAGTTCCTCCTCGCTGCATTCGTCCACCATAGCCACCGCCCACCGGCACCTCTTCAGGCAGCCCACCACTGCTCACACACATCAACACTAATCCTCGTCATCATCCTCCTCTTCATTTTTTCTCTCCCCTCTTCGTTCTTTCACCTCCACCACCCATCACCATTATCGCTATAGGTCTAGCTTGCCAAACTAGAGGAAAGAGAAACGGAGGGCAGCAGCGCCCCCAACCATTAGCATCAGACAACAACATCAGCAACAACGAGCACCAAAGGAGAAAGAATTGGGCTGCAGACCCACCACGATCAGCAAGCAGTGAAGTTAGAGTTTAATTTGAGAGGAATTAGGCGACCAACAGAATTTTTCATTTAGGGATAGGTTTCAAGATTTAGTTAGAGTTTGGGTATATATGCGGTGGTGTCAAACCTCCCGTAAGTTAAAGAGTCTAGATCTACTCCCTTTCTCTCTGGTATATATGCGGTCACTTAAGTGTTATGTTGGTTTGTAGCTCTTGGTTGGACGGACAGTCCCACATACAGTATTGGTGGTCTGAATTTTTGGAAGGTGGTTAGAGGGTGGAAGAGTGGTGATTATGAAGAGTAAAGGGCGTAGGAGGGGTTGTTGTAGTCTAGGCGGCAATGGTGGGTTTGGAGATGGTCTGTAGGTGGTGGTGGTGATGGTGCCACCACGGGTGTTGGTTGGTGTCGCCAATAGTGTATCAGCCTAGGTCAGTGGAGGTGAATTGTTGGTGTTGTCAGTGGTGGTGGTAGTGGTGAGAGAAAGGGGAGGTGAGTTATGTGTTAGTGTGATACAACGGATTAAAAACAGTAGATTAATGGAAGAAAATAAAGATTAGGGGAGTGATAAAGATGATTAAGGAAAGAAACAAATGAAGATATGATTGAATAGATGATTAAATCACCAATTATAACCTAGCCACTCTTTCGAGAGAAATGGCACTCTGCCAATTAATCTAACCGACTACTTTTACCAATTTTCAACATACTTTCCTTCTCCCTAATCTCCTCTATTTATATTTATAGAAGATTTTTCACTACTTTCCTCCGACTAACTTAGTTCCTTATTCCTCAAGCTAACTCATAACAAACTAAATTGCATTACCACAAGTGCCCCTTACCCCTAGGCCAATATATTATAGTTAGGGACGGGAGATTAAGGGAGGGGTAATTAAGGGTTTGTAGTTAATTAGATTAATTAAGGGTTAATGACTAACGGAGTTAACGGCCGTTAATCATTAAGGGCATCCTGTGTATTTCTTTGAAAATTAGGGGGTATATGGTGAATTTGAAACTTGTAGGAGTATATGGTGCAAAAAAAAAAATTTAACAGGGGTATATAGTGAAAATACACTATATATATATATATAAACAATTTTCATTTTAATAGAGAGTAGTCTTTTTTTAATTTTTATTTATAATCTAGGAGTTGAAAAAGGTATTAAGTAAGAAAAGCCAAAGCACTAACTTTTTCCCAATTCCCACTAAGTATCTATAAAGACTATACCACACCCCATAACAAAAAAAAAAAAAAAAAAAAAAAAAAAAACTACCCGACAAGTAAAGAAAAGTCACGTATGTTTCCCCACTTATTCGGCTACCACAACCACCCCACCTAGATTGAAAAAAACAGAAATCACAATAAGGAAATTGTCAATGAAGCCAGCCTCCAGAGGCCGTCGCCGGAGAAGAAAATTGACAACTTCGTGGTTGCGGCCGGCTCGTCATTTCCTTCGGATCAAAAGACCTAATGTTTCAGCTCTTCTTTTGGTGGACTTTGGCACGCCAATTTGGCCGAATTGGCTCTTGTACCCCAACAATTTGGCACCCATACGAAACACGTTTGGGAACGAACGAACTGAAACATAGTTTGTGGGGGGCAAGAGCGAATTATGTATCACTTGTTTAAACCCTTCTTACGAAAGTTTGTCTTAGTTTCTCTTTTATAATAATTTACTAAATAAAGCAAAGAACACTTCACATTAGTCCTCCATCAATTGACTCATACCAACTTTTTGCTAACCCCAAGAAATGAGAATTTTGAAAATTGCAGATTGCCTATCTAGGGCATTTTATCGCTACAGCAGGATCTAGGCGATGACATAATGGCCTATTCCTCAAACTTGAAGGAATTGAGAGGCTTTTTGGGACCCAGAGGTTATTATAGGAGACTTATACAGGGATATGCAAAAGTTGCAACACCACTAACTAATTAGTTGCAAATATAAGGATGAACAAGGGAGGCCATTGGGGCTTATGAAGCTTGAAAAAGGCAATGATCTCAGTTCCAACCTTAGATATTCTTGATTTCATTAAGTCCTTTTCAATGAAGACTAACACCTCTAGTTTTGGGCTAAAAGTTGTTTTTTTCTCAAGAGAATCATCATATAGCTTATGAATATAGTGTTACGAGTTCGAAAATGGGGACACTAATACGGTTTTGCCCATGGTCGCGAAAATGGTTGCGGTTTCGTAGGAACGGAACTTATACGTTTACGTTCAACACAGACGGCATCACAGTTTATCATACTGTTATTTGCACGATATTACAAATAACTTACATAGCATTTGTTTTCCCCCCTTAAAACCACCATAGATCTTGTGATTGTTGTTTGCTTGCCTCTTCTTCTCTGTATCTAATATTTTTATTTTATTTATTTTATTATTGGAGAGAGGGGTAGGGAGTAGTGGGAATCTCTGGAATTTTTTTTTGGAAAGTAGCGCCTTGATACGGGAAATACAAGAAATGGGGTGAAATTGCCTTGAAACGGTTGGTTCGGCTTAAAATTTTGGCTCATCTCACTGGTTTGAAACGAATAAATTCGGTTCGCCAAAGTTGAAAACTCGGTTCGGCCGTATTTTCGAACCATGGGTTCATTATTAATAAAGATCAACAAATCCCCTTATAGTTCTGAACTTCTGATGAAGCAACACGCAATTACTTTCGGATATCAGAAGTGGCTTAAGCTACTCAGTTTTAATATTGATATAAGCTATAGAGCTGGGTCCACAAATACATAGGGAGATGCTCTATCTAGGCAAAGGGCTCAGGAAATGGAATTGGGTACTTTGGTATGCCTTTGCACCTTCTCTTAGGAAAATATTCAACCTCTTATCAAGCAAGATCCCTTCATAACTCAGCTCATTCAGCATATTCAGGCAGGCAGAACCCCCACCCTGAAGGCCAGTAGGCTACTGCCTTAGGCAAAGCCTTCTTCGATACAAAGGAAGAATAGTGCTACGTAAACAGTCTCATATAGTCGCTTCTCTATCACATGACTCCCCCAGGGAGGACACTGAGGTGAAGTACATAAAGCCTCATACATGTTAATAACCCCAGTATTCAAGACAACTAGTGAAGAATGACCTCAAACTAACTTTTTAGCTCTAAAAAAGAATGGAAATGCATCTTACCCCCCAAATGCAATCAAGGATATGTATATCAATTATATAGTTATGTATCATCTCTAGCAGCTAGGTCATAGAAACAAGTGAAAGAACAAGTGTCAAAGTAGAAAGTAATACGTCACTGTTGTCAATTGTATGCTGGCAGCTGGGGCACAGTCTAGTTGGGTTGCTATTCCACTTTATTTGTCCTGCATCACATGTCCCAGATGCAAGCTTTATTTTGGTAGCAAATCTGTTACCGTCAACCAGCCATGAACGTCTGCATTGTTCAAATAAGTAGAACTTGTAAAACCAAGATCACAATGCATGCCTACTTCATGAGGTTAAAGAATCCCTATTACAGATACAGTAAGGAATCTTAAGCTTATCGACTCCAGTATAACATCATCCAGAATTATCAAAGCATCGAATACCTATGCAACTATCACATGATGTTCATAAAAGAACATCATGGTAAGAAGACATCAACGTATAACACGAGTCACACAATTTCATATCAAAGAGCTCTCAATGGTAAAACTAAGCTAAGCCTTGGGAGATTAAAGACAATTGTTGAACCAAAAATCAAAATACAAACATTCAACACTATTTTTGATATTTTCCACCAACCACAAGCTATCAGAGGCAAAAGCAATCATAAAGAGTTAATGATGTGTAATCAGCCCTAGTGCAGGGTTATCAGCTAGTGAGTAAACAATTCTACACTGCCAACGCTTAATGGATACTGTCACTTTTAAGTTATAGCTAACAACATTTTAAAAAACCTCAAACAAATTAAGTAATTAAAACTTGTAAATCCAAGATGGCAATGCATGCCTGCTTTGTGAGGTTAAAGAATGCCTATTACAGATAGGGTATGGAAGCTTAAGCTTATTCTCTCCAGTATACCATCATCTACAATCATCAAAGCATCGAATAATTATGCAACTGTCACATGATGTTCATGAAACATAATCATGGTAAGAACAACAATGTATAGCACAAGTCACAAAATTTTTCATATCAAAGATCTATCAAATGTAAAACTATACCAAACCTTGGAACATCAAAAGACAATTCTAGAACCAACATAAAAACATTTTATACCACGGTCCACCTGTCATGAGCTATTGCCTATCGGAGACAAGCAAAGATAAAGATGTTCAGATAATCTAGTGAAGGATTATCATCTGGTAAGCAAATAATTCTACACAGCTGTCGCTTAATGGATACAGGTCGCTTTTAGGTAACAACAATTTGAGAAACCTTAAGCAGATTAAGTAATATACGCGGTTTAACCAACTTAATATGCTAATTACCTATGTCTAGAATATTACAGCTGGTATGGTACATTTAAGATTGATAACACACTAACTCACTAAGTCAAGACGCCAGATAAGAATTAGGTTCCAACCAGTTTTAGACCAACGTTATCTTATCTCTAGTAGCTCGCAACTAGTTTGATTATCTTGCACCCATAATTTAGTCCTTAATTTGCCATTAAACACTGAATATTCAAAAATTTCTGGAGTCCTTATTGAAAAATTGTTACTAGGGCTAACAACATGATTCTTTTGAACATTATTTAGGTGCCTATTATGATATATTGTAGATAGTTTTATGCGACATATATTCACTTTGTATAGGTATTTAAGTTCAACGATGAAAGAACTCAACTAGATTCATTCAACAGTTTAGTCAAGTTTGACTCGAGTTGAATTTACCTAAGTTTTGACCAAGTCAATCTCAAGTACTTTGCAAGTTGTCTAATCGCATTATCACCTAGGGTCAATGATTTTCCAATCCCACAATTTTGAAATGCCTATCACCTTAGCCTTTTCAAAGTAAATTGAGACCTAAAGGCAAAAGGATAACTTAGCTCAAGAGCTGCAGAAAACTACTTCCTTATCATTGCTCAATAATGCTAGAAATCAAGCTTAAACTGATTTCTATGAAATGAATGTTCAAGTTCCAAAATTTACTAAAAGTAATGCCCAATTAAGGATCATATTGCCAATCCAAACATTGAAAAAGCAAATTTTTAATCAACAAAGAGACTACATAGGATACAATAAGGCTGTTAATTACTCCTACTATAATCGGCACCTTAAAAAAATTGTAAACTCCTAATTTTTAGACTTACTTAATACATCACATGTAGTTCACTTCATACACGTTGGTTTTACCTCTAGCATGAAACAAAGTTTGCAACTCTTTCACCCAACTAGAAGACTTTTTTTTTTACCTGTACTTTAGATCATTCTTCATTGTCACTAGTTAGACATAAAAAGGTGCAACAAATGATAACATTGCACACAATTCAACAAGGCTAAGCATTAATCTAATAATGTTGCAAGACACAAAAGATCATTTCGATCGACCAGCAAAATCATGAACTCATAACCAATTGAAAGTACTTCACCAACCTTAACGTCTCATATCATAGATTGATTCTAGAAGGCATTCTGAGAGCAGAAGGCATAATCTCCCAACCCCCCCCCCCCCGGAAAAAAAAAACGACAACAACAAAAAAAAGCAAGTAGACCAGAAGGAATACAAACACCAAGATTTATATCCCAGGTGCTGTGATTTCTTGTGCTTTGGCAACCAAATACCATCCCAGAAAGCGGGGGTATAAATGCAATAGATTCCTAAATTGGCGTTATGACCCAAAAATCATGACAAAAGCAATGAAGGGCAAAATGGATAAGGGGTGACAAAAAGAAAGAGTGAAAAGGATCAAAAAACATTTCCTTTCTTTTCCGAAAAACTAAAATTAGTCTGAACTATGTATCATCGTACAAAAAGTTGACTGAACGGAAGAAATGCACACAAAAAAAAAAGTCAATAGCAAATAAGATAACAAATTCAATGATGTCAGAATTGGAATTTCAGTGGTCCAAAGCACCAGGGAGAATATAAAAAAAAACTTTCCTAAGGGTATATTCTCTGAACTTATCTTGACTTATCACAACTTAACTTATTCGAGCATACTTTTAAGGGTTACATTAACTTATCGTAACTTATCCAAACTTATTTATTTTTGGTTAGAATACGTAAAAATAAGCTCAATAAAACACTACCTATGTTAGACGCAGTTCTCTTCGGCTTATAAAGATAAGTTCCGTTCTGTGAAAATAAGCCGAAGAGAGCATACCCCTTAACCATAGAGGGCTAACTTCTTCTAAATCTCTCTTCAACTCAACAGACACAGATCAAATTGATAGAATTATCATAATTCATAGTCTTGGCTGTTTATACAATAAGATAAACATTCATTTAATAACATATAACCAATTTTACTGCTATGCAGAAATCGGAAACTACCTGCCAAATTACTGACATCATCCCCCTCCAACAAATTTAAAAAAGAAAAAAGATCAACCAATGGGAACTAACATGAAAGCATATCAAGATTAACAGGAGAATTAACTCATCTACCAAGCTTCAAGGCTGTTTTTTTGTCAATATATTGAGTAAAAAAACAGATTTGGGCAAAACTGAGTATGGCTGCACCCAGAAAAAAGGAGCATAAAAGAGAAAAGAAAGATCATCACTAAGATAGCAAAGAACATGCAGTACAATTTGTCATCACTAAACAACAAGTCAAGCAAGCTAGATGAAAAATCAAAATCAAGATATTCTATTCAACAAAACTCTAAAAAGCGAGTGTCTTTTAGCTTTATTTTTTTGTCACTGACAACAGATAGAGAAAGAAAGAACTGACCCAGCCATGAGAATGAAAGAGTCAAAGGATCATAACCAATTAGTGTTCCTCAATGCCCCTTTGTGCAATCTTCAAAAGCCAGTTCCAGAATTCAAAGGTGTTGGTGGGTATTTTTACTTTCTACTGTTCCTAGGTTTTTGCATTTACACTACAATTATATGGAACAAAGTAACGAACGCAGCAAATCATGATGGGTAAAGTTGTCAATGATCTGTGGATGCCTTTTTCGAGTATTTGAAATTTGAAAAAGTTTTCACTGGAAAAAAAAATTGAAAATGTGCGATGTGGTTATGGTGATAGTGTGATACTGGAGGTGATTATGGGCCGCATCGGGTATGGGCCGCGTCGGGCCAAGCCATAAAATATTGCTTACTAGTCGGGCCGGGCCGAAATTTTGTGCCCAAAATCCGCTATTTCGGATCAAAAAAGGGCGGACTTTTCGGGCCAAAATTAGATCGGACCAAAAAATAGACTAAAAAGTCATTTTTGGATTGCCCAAAGCCCGTCCCAAAGCAAAAATTCGGGCCAGGCCCGACCGCTGGCCAAAAAATTATGCCCAAAACCACCCAAAATTCGGGCCGGGCCGGGCTTTTTTTATCAGCTCTAGGTGATACCAATCGGGTATGTAAATAAAAATGGGCACAAAACGAGGAGTTAAGGATATATTTAGGGACTAACCTTTTAACTTTTTCACCTTTTAGGTACTCTCTATTTTTTTTTCACCTTTTAGGTACTCAATCCATATTCTTGGTATACCTTAGTTTAACCATAGTAGTGGGCCTTATGACTTGAAAAAAAATATCACAATATTTCTTCTTACGCCAAAACACATATGGAGTAATTTTAACCCCAAAAAGAATTAACTTGGCAAGAAACCCCTCCCGCCAGTTCAACTTCTCATATTCCTCTATGTTCTTCAAAACACTCTTCTGGGCAAATTATCAAATTCTTACGATTGAGAAGGAATTTAAAGGATAATTAATTAATTATTTACCCAATTCAAGGTAAGATATTATATCACTCTTTTCTTTTGTTTGTTTTTCTGCAGATTAGAGAATTTTATGGGTTGGTATAGTTTGGGACTTAGGGTTTAAGGTGTTGAAGCCTTAAAACGAATTTTGTAAAATTTAATGGTTTTCTTTCCAAATTCATATTTTGGTTGCTTGTTGTGATGTCATGGTCTTTCTAATTGTTTTCTCAACTTGCATTGTTAATTGGAAGTTTATACGGTGTCTTTTTGGGTGAATTGGGCAAAAGCTTTTGTATGTTGATCATGAAATTCTATTGTTGAATTAATGATTAATAATATGCATGTGATGGGAAATATTAGAATATGTTAGAAAAACAATTGCTTTTTTCAAGCTGAAGCATTAGTTGTTCGATTGACTAGTATACATAAAATGGTTGTCTTGCTTTCTTATCATGTTTTTCTTTCTTTGTTAGGCATGGATATCCCACCTTGTATTGTACTTCACCATGGTGGAAAGTGGATAAATAATCCAAAGTTGACATATATGGGTGGTGAAGTGAAGTTGTTCAATGACTTGCTAGCTGATATTGATGTGAATTACCTTAAGAGTATAGTAAACTCTATGGGTTATAGTAATGTGATCAAGCTTCACTATTGTGATCCCTTAAAGGATATTGATATTGGTATTGGTATCAGATTTTTAGATTATGACAATACCACATTCACTACGTTTTGCAGTTTTTTGTTAAATTATAAAATAGTTGATGTTTGGACTGAACATTTTGATGGTGATAAACATGATTCTAATGATGATACTGAAGGTAATGGTCAAATTGAGGGTGATTGTCACCTCAACTTTGGTGACCGCAATCAAGTTGATGAGAGTACTTGGGAAAGTCAGATTGATCGTAGTGAAGAAAGTGACAATAACATTGAAGATGTACATGTCATATTAGATGAACAAGTTGTTAATTTGAATGATGACATCGATTTTGACAAAGAAGGTATTGATAATGAGGATGAAGAAATACAAGAAGCCAGGAGCAAGATCAAAGCTGATAAAAAGAAAGAGCTTGAGTATTATAGAGAGGGGAGTCATTGGATAGGTTAACGGCTCGAAGTGCCATGAATTCTATAAATGAGGACAGTGATTACGAGGTGTAGACACCAAATTTTGAACCCCTGTTGTGCATAAAATTTTAAAATAAAGATTTTGAAAAGAAATAAAAATAACGAAAACCGTCAAGTATTGTGGAACGCTCACCTCGTCAAAGGCATGTTTCGTCTCAGAGCGCGAGTGTCATTCCGTCGTATGGTTTTCCATCTTTTGTGTTTTAGTCATACAATTCCGGCTTAGAAATATAATTTTTCGTAAGTCGTAGTCAATAACTACAGCCACCGGTTTAATAAAATGATTTGTAGTATAATCATGCTCGGCTTTACTAATTTGATGAGTTTTCGTTAATCGAAAAACAGAAAAACGAGTCCCAATTAGGCGCCAGAATTTTAGTAGTCTTTCAAAATCGGTACGTAGGAATCAGTTTTCTTGGTGGTCAAGTCATTATCCATTGGGTAAAGAATAAGAATATATTCTTTGACCACCAATCATATCCTTTTATCCATTAATTAAGGGATAAGAATCATGAAAAAGAATAAGTAAGAATCAAATCCAAAGTGTAAGAGCCAAGAATCCGAATTTTTTCGAAAGATTCGAGTTGTGCGCCAGGCACATGATCATGCGCCCAGCGCACAACGGTTTCCTGCGCCAGACGAAGGCCAGCTCCTGCGTTTGGTGCAGTAGTCCAGTTAGCATTTCTTTCACGTTTTTCGATGCATTTCTACGTATTAGTATGTGTTGAAATTCGGATTTTGCCTCATTAGTGTAAAGATCAAAATCAAATCTAAAGAGAATAAGAATATTGGCATTTCCCATAAATTTGATGATGTAGGAAGATTTGAGGGGATTTAATGATATCATTAAGGTGATGTCATTAGTATGATGTCATTAAGATAATATGGGATGTTAAAAAATCAGATTTTTGGGTGAAAAAAAAATCTGATTTTCTACCTCCTTCAAACCCTAATTCGTCACCCCTTTTCCCTATAAATACCCTCTTTGTTTTCATTTTAAAGAACAATTTGAAAAAAACAACAACTCAACTTCACAACTTCTCACAATTAAGAAATCTCAATACTACTCTCCTTCTCCCTAATTCCTCCTAAGAAAAATATCATTCAAAAAAGAAAGCAAAGTTATAATTAGTAAGTAAAGAAGCTCATCAAAAGAAAAAAAAAACAAACAAAAAGGGTTTAAGTTAGTAATTAAGTGGATTTAGAAACTCACTTATAAATTAAGAAAATCACAAAAAAAAAGTAGAAAACTTTGCAAAAGGAAGTGTATCATTGAGTTAGCAAGATAAATTATAAGTTCTTGTTATTTTTCTTAATTATCTTCTTAATCACATACTAACTTTCTCTTTGGTTCCTCTTATCATTTTTTAATTTTTGGAGTTATTTGGGTATGTGGAAGACCTAATAGGTTCCCAACCTTAAATCACCCCACCTAGAATAGTCAACTCTAATAGGGAGACTCTTAGGAAATATGTGCTTATGTGATTTTTGTTAATCAAGTTGTTGTTCATCACCAAAAACATGTTTTCATAAAAAAAATTCAAGTAGAGTTGTGCATAAACATCTCCATAAAAAGAAAATGTGATGTTGTAATTGTAATCAGTTTTGATTTCGTACTTCATCTCATTTTTCGTCTGTGTTATGTAAATATTTTATAGGATGTAATATTTTTCCTATGAATTTCAAGATGTTTCCAGAAACCGGACTTTGGAATTTCTAAAAAAAGAATGTTGTACAGTTAATTAAAAATCATACAAAATTGTCGTGAAAAACTGATTTCGTCCAGTACCACATAAGCTTGTTCTTTCAATAAAGTTCAAATTAAAATCATTTAGATAAAACTAAAAACATAAAATTTAAAGTAGACATCAGTATATTTCCAAAAAAATAAAAATCATGTGCACAGGAATTTTATACAATTTTATCTCATTTTTACAAAACCGTTCATGCAAATCACTAAATTCCAAAAAAACTGATTTTCTCTTCAGTTAAGAAAGTGAACAAAAAAGGATCTTAAAAATGTCCAATTCAATTGAAAATTTCTAGTCTAGTCTTTCAAAGTGTCTAGAATGTTCATACCAAAATTCACTTCAAACTAAGTTCAGTAAGTTGGATTTCAAAGAACCCATTGAATAAAGGTCTTGTTTTGACCGATTTTATTATAAAATTCACCATAATTTGAGTTGTCACTAAAAGCTTTTGAAATTCTTACACAACATAAAGAACCTAATGAATATCCATAGGTGTATCACATGCTCAATTTTATACTTTTTACAGAAAGTTATGATTTTTATAATTCAGTATAAGAACAAAAGTGCAATATGAAAAATGAAATAAAGTGATTAACTCAACTTTCATAAAAAAAATGTTTTCTTTTCACACGAAAATGTTAATTAAAAGTCATTAAATTTTAAGTTTCTCTTAAAATGACCCTTTTTTATTATGCAAATAAAAATCAATAAAAATCATCATAAAAAAATCAAATTAATGAAGTTAATTAATCTTTAATTTTCATAAGTTTACAAACAAACATGAATTCGAAAACCCTTTCAAGAAGATGAAGATCAAGGAACATCATGGTGAAGATCAAGATTGAAGATTTGTATAGATCATAGAATTTGTACATTTTTGTTGTAATAATAGTTTCTTTGTAAATAGTTATTACATCACTCAATTAATGAAAAAATATGGCGATGTTTATGCATAACTTTCATAAATAATTCAACAATTATTTTAGAATAAAATGAGCAACCAATGTTACAAATATTGCATGTTGGACCCAATATATCATAGGATATGAATTAAATGACCCAATCTCAATTAAGAGGAAAAATTACAAATCTAACTAAGTTAAATTGTATGATGATCCATCTTACATTTTCAAAATTGTTCTCCATCTTCAAATAGATCAATTATATATTTAACATAATCATATTGGTAATTATGATCTCCGAATTGATTTTAGGCCGTTTCATGTGTCTCGCTTTAAATGGCCAAATTCCAATTAGCCAAACACAATCTCCAAATTTGATCTCAAATTGATCATTTTTCTCAAAAATGACTTAATAATCTTCGATTAAGATTGTTTCTCAAAAGCGTTCAATTAGGAAGCAAACCACTTTTCTCAGACCTCTTGAAAATTATAATTGTGATCACTAATTAAGGTGGTTATTTCAATCCTTGATTAATCACGAATTAGGGCGATTAACTCAGACTCTTCATTTAGGCTCTGTTCTTTTGGATTGAATTAATGAAAATTCAGTTCAGTTCAGTTCAGTTCAGGTTTATTCAGTTTAGTTCAGTTCATGTTTATTCAGTTCAGTTCAGTTTAGGTTTATTCAGTTTAGTTCAGTTAGTTTCCTCACACAGTTTTCATTTTATTCAGTTCAGTTCAGGTTTATTCAGTTCAGTTAAGTTCAGTTCAGGTTTATTCAGTTTAGTTCAGTTCAGTTCAGGTTTATTCAGTTCAATTCAGTTCAATTCAGGTTTATTCAGTCCAAAAGAACAGAGCATTAATCACTAATCAGAGTGATTATCTTAAACTTTAATAATCGTTAATTAGGGCGATTATTTTTCTAATTTAATCACTAATTAGAGTGATTATTTTAAACCTTAATAATCGTTAATTAGGACGATTATTTTTCTCATTTAATCACTAATAAGAGTGATTATCTTAAACCTTAATGATCGTTAATTAGGGCGATTATTTTTCCTATTTAATCACTAATTAGGGTGATTAGCTTAAACCTTGAATAATCACTAATTAGGGTGATTACTTATTTCCTTCCTTATTAATCACTAATTAAGGTGGTTATCTTAATCCTTCATATTTAATCACTAATTAATGTGATTATCTTAATCTCATTTCAATCACTAATTGGAGTGATTACCTCATTTTTCAATAGATTTGTTTAATTCTAAAGGTGAGTTATTCATAATCCATTTCTTTTTCTTCCCCAATGGAATTGGCCATTTGGGGTGAGACATAAGATCGAACTACGATGGTTTTGATCCATGAGTGGATTCCAATCCCGCAATGATTGGTACGTAATGCAACTTCAGTGCTCAAACCTACCATGTACGAATGATATATTGGTCCTCAAAACTAAAAATGATTGATGTGAACATGTACAAATTATGTAATTTTCTTTCTTTTTAATAGCCACGATTACATTAAAATGTACAATAATGCATTTAGTAAGAGCCCATTCTGTAGAACGGAAGAGGAGACGAGTTTCAGAAGTTCGCACCTCTTAACCTAAACCCCGAACTCTATCTCATGGTATGAAAGACCAATTTTTAAATAAGCCTTATCCTTATGAAGTCATCATCGTTTTAAATGATATTTCTTGAAATTGATTTTAAAATGGTTTATTAAATAAATATATCCGTATTAAGATATTAATAGGGTGACGACTTCAAAGTTTTCTAAAACTCATAGTCCAATGAGAGACTTTTGTGGGATTCAGACCATTAATTAAGACAATAAAAAATCGGGTACCACAGGCTGGGGACTTTACTTCCACTTGAAGTATAAGAGGCTTAAACCTGAACAATGCGGTATTTTCCATATGTATATATTATAAAAAAATTAATCATGGTTATTCACAATCTAATTTTTGTATATAGCATGTTTATGTGAAAATTGCGTGTGCTTGGTAGTTTACCGATCCATACACGTGCACTCTTTTTAACCACTTTTTTATTAGGTTGATACCTCTGTCTATTGGCAAGGGTCAGAATTTTAGAATGACAAATTAATGAATTAAGGGCGTAAAACCTGCATCCGCGAGCTATTGCGACCAGCTCTGGCAAGAGCGTCCACCCTCGATGGACACAATGGAAGTGACTCGAGGCCACTTTAACTTAATCTCTCCATAAATGAATCTCCTTTTAGTTGACCTTTAGGACACAAGGATTAATGCACAAATGTCCTTTATTTATTTCACTCTTTGAATAATGTGAAAATTTTCAAAAATTCCTCAGTCCCTTTTCAGTCGGTCAATATTTCAGTAATCATTAACTGTAGCTGAATTGCTGCCGAAATGATTATTGAAATATTAGGAGTATTCTTGTTTATTTATCATAAGTGTCATGTAAAAAAAAATGTGTGCTCACCCATTTTTTTAAAAAAATCACATTTAATTTACTACATAATTCTTTTCATTCAAATTGGTTTTTCAAAAAACAAAATTGATTTTTAAAAGAAAAAAAATCATGTTTTCAAAATATAATCCTAAAAAAAAATGAAAACATGAAAAGAGTCATAATCACGAGTCTAAAACTTGTCATGTTTAAAAATGTAATTAAAACTGTATAGTCTAGAACACGAGAAACTAGTCTAAAATCTTTAAAAAAAATTTAAAAACTTGTGTTTAATCAAAAGGGATAATTATTAAAAAAAAAGGGGTGAAATTCTTCCATTTCCTGCTATAAACATATATAAAGAAAAGTCATTGACTAACATTGTTAGTGTGTACATTTCAGGTACTTCAAATTAGTCTAATGCTAAGAGGTGGAACAGACGTCTTCAGACAGGACAATACATAGCCTGTCGTCCAACAGATTGAATTCTGAAAAAGTTTGGAAGAACCTGAGTAGTTAATTGCTTTTATGTTGTACTTTGTAGGTAGAGCTACATGCAGCTTGATCCCCTAAAAAAACATAAAAAATTCCAATGTTGTAATGCATCTATCTTAGCTATGTAATATACTAAAAGGGGTACGTAGGCAACTCATTTTATGAGTGCAGCTGCAAAAAATATATATATAAATTTCATTTTCAATATATCAGAACTATGTTGGGCCTGATTCTCCATTAAAAAAAATCACAAGAAAAATTTCTTCCCCAAATCCAAATCTACATATGGAGATACGTAGGCAACCTTCGGGTTCGACCCCTTTTGCATTTGATATTTTCTTTTATGGTTTCAGCATTTAAAAGCAATCAATACATGCGGATCACCACAGAGAAGAACGATATTTGGGGCATTATATTTTGCCAAAATGAGGACACATGCCTCGTTATACATCTTTTCTCTTAATTTTGTAGCAGCTGAAAATGGAAGGATATCACCAATTTGATTTTGTAAAACGTTTGTGTATTATCCCAAAAAATATGAGTTTAAAAAGTGGAAATCTAAAATATAAAATAAAAAGGTCAGCCAATATATATATATATATATATATATATATATATATATATATATATATATATATATATATATATATATATAAGTCAAAGAAATCTAATGAAAAATCCAAAACAAATGATAGAGTCAAGGTTTCGCACCTTTTAATAAATGATAACTGAAATTGGGGTAAAACAAAAAAAATTTCTCAAAGATATCATTTTCTTTCATTCCCTACAAAAAAAAGAAGAAACAAAGTCTGGACAAAATTATGTGCTAACTTTTCATCTCATTTCACAGGAACTCTGCTTGGCCCGCTCAGTATCTAGGCTAATTCGCCGAAGTTCTGACCATAGTGAACGTTCTCTTTCGGTAATATTGTCATCATTGTCTACACCAGCTGTATTCTCTGCTACACGTCTCAGCAATATGTCTGAAATTCTGAACAACGAGCACCCACAGAACTCTACCCCTCCACCTGGTCCAATGGTTGAGCTCCGAGGACATGTCCAGGCCATGCTTGACCGACAGGATAATATTAAACAAACTGTGTTGGGCATAATGCGCCAAAGCGCCCAGATGCCTCCTCCTCCTCCTCCGGAGTCGGAAGTAGCTTCACCTTTTCACCTTGAGCTTATGAACAATGAGAGAGACATTACCACTAAGCTCGAGGAAGAAGTAGTTAAGCTCAAGAAAGTCTTAAAAGGTATGACAAAGGCTGAACCATGGATGGACATTCATGGTTTAACACTTTTCCCAAAGGCACGATTACCGCATGGTTTCAAGATGCCTAATCTGACAAAGTTTGATGGGACCGCTAATTTCCTGAAGATGTATGTGGGGGGCAATGAGTCCCTGGGGAGTGGAAGAGTCTTTGATGGCCCAACTCTTTCAACAGTATTTAGATGGTGCCGCAGCACATTGGTTCCTCAATCTTCAGAACACAAAGAATCCACTTGGGCTGATATAGTTAGAGAGTTCTCAAACCAGTATAAGTATAATGAAGAAATTGATGTTACTAGAAGGGATCTGGAGACCACTTCGCAAAACCTTAATGAGACATTATCTTCATTCATCACTCGGTGGAGAAATAAAGCCTCCAAAATGATGAGTAGGCCTAATGAAGAAGAACAACTTCAAATGGTTGTGAAGAATCTTCTTCCTGTCCACCAGAAGCATAAGGCGTACCAATATTTCCCGACTTTCAAAGATTTGATTGCTACGGGAACTCTAGTTGAGGATGCTGTGAAAAGGGGAGACATCAAGAAAGATGAACCTACTGGCAGCACTACTTATAAGGCAAAGTCTGGAAATAACAAAAGAGCCCCAAACAATGATTCAGTATTTTCTAAAACAACTAATGCGATCCATGCCTTCGGCGCATCTTCCGCATTCCAGTTGCGATCCCAGAGGAACTTCACCCCGTTTAACATGACTTATTCCCAAGCTCTCTCCAAGCTAAAAAAGCCAATCTCATTCAACCCTTAAATCCACATCCACCTCCTAAAAATCCTTACCCTGGTTATGACCCAAACCAAAATTGTGAATATCACCAAAGCTCGGGGCATAATACTAAAAACTGCACGGCTCTAAAGCATCACATTCAAAATCTTGTGGATGATGGAAACTCTCTTTAGGATCCACTTCCACTAAACCAAACGACTCTCAGCCCAACATCACAAAAAAACCCCTTCCTAATCATAAGCCCTCATTTGCCATTAATGCCATCTCAGCTGCTTCAGATGGATGTGATCCAGTCCAGCTAATTCACAAGACAATTTCCCAAATGTATGAAATGTCAATAGCCGCAGGTTACAAGTGCCTGGTTTATGACTATTCCACTCAAGAAAAGGTCAAAATGATGCCTTATAAAGACCCCAGTTTCACTCTCAACAAGGATCCATTCTCTGACATGTGTGGAACCTTGGATATGATGGTGCATTCTTTATCTTGGACTTCGATGCTGATGAAGATGCCTCTTCGGTCTTAACAATTATAGAGAAAAGCAGAGGTCACTTCACTACTCCAAATACATACCGACGCCCCATCCGCCTCGATGATCTTAGTGATGAGGAGTACGTGGATATTTCTCATTTGACTAAAGCATGTCGCCATTTTAAACCATCCCATTTGGAGGATGAAAATCCTTTGGAGGTATTAAGAAGGAAACAAAAGGGCAAGGAGCCTATGACAGAGGATAGTAATAAAGAAGATGATGCTATCAAGCGCATGAAAGAAGTAAATGCTAATGTTTCCATCTGGAAGTTGTTAATGCATTCCCGGCCTCATAGGGCGGCCATTTTAAAGCATCTCAATGAAGCCTCTGTAAGTTATTCCATAACACCTGACCAGATGGTAGGGATCATTCATGGGGTAGATCGAACTCTCATGTTCACATACAATGATCTCCCTGATAATATCAACCACAACAATTCGTTGCATATCACTGTAAGTTGCAATGGATGGGAGATACTTAGAGTATTGATCGACAACGGCTTCGCAATCAACGTTTGCCCCCTGCATGTGCTAACAAGACTCGGGTATTCAAAAGAAGATCTGGTACCATCTAACAAGGTGGTTAGAGCATATGATAATGCTAAGAGAGAAGTGCTAGGTTTAATCAACCTCCTCATTGAATGTGGACCCTTGGCAAGGAAGGTGGAATTCATGGTCATTGACATTCAAGCATGTTTCAACCTCTTATTAGGAAGACCGTGGCTGCATGAAAAGAGAGCAGTAGCCTCTACTCTACATCAGTAAAGCTTCTCACTAATCAAGGTGCTGTGACTATTTCTAATGATCTAGAAATTATGACTGTCTCCAACATCGGGCAATCGGTATTGAATCTGAACGAAGTAGAGGGCACTAGGTTGGATGGTTACACCTTCCACTGTATTCTAGCAGGGCCTGAAAATTCATGGATAAATGAGATCCCAGCGGCCACACTAGATGTAAGTGCTGAAGAAACAGAGCCAGAGTATAGTGAGGATGACGAGGAAGAAGTAGGAGTTCCAAGCATCAGCATTCATGATACGTCTGTTGAAGCACTAGAGGAATCTTGTATCGACAGTCCTCAAGACAATGATGATAATGAGTCAAAGTAGAGATCAAGGACTGACGATTTTGACCTGGACTTTAGTGTAGTATGCCCTGTCCGAGAGGTTCACACTAAATCACTTATTCTCTTTCCAGGATATCAACATGAAGATCACTATCGTGAATTGCCACAGTTCCGTAAATTTGATGGGAACGGTGATCCTTTTGTCCACTTAGTTGGTTTTGTGAATGCATTACACCCATGGGACATACCAGAGGAAGATTACCCCATGCTTTTTGACAAGAGTTTAGAAGGACCGGCTCTGGACTGGTACTATTCTTTGGATTATATGGATAGAGCTAGTTGGGAAAACGCTAGCCAAGATTTCGTTAATTGGGCTTTCGAGTATAAACAGACTGATGTCAAGAAGTTGAAGCTAGTCGCCTTTCGTCAAAGCGCCTTAGAAACTTTCTCGCACTTCTGTTCAAGATGCACTTACATCCGCGCCCAACTTCGTGTCCCTATTACTGATCGGGAGTTCATGCTTATATTACTGCAAAACCTGAACGACTTCTATTATATCGTCACATGGTTACCATCAAGTACACATGCCTCAGCCACATGAAGCAGCATGGCTTCGACATCGATACTCTGAAATTGCAAGAAAAACAACCCCGGGAAAATCTTGAAACTCCCAACGCAAAATCCAAGGGTCTTTGCTAAGATGGATGAACCACTGAGTGTGGTGCATAATCGTCTTCGGAGCCAAGTTATGATCCAAGCCCCAACAAATGTGTACTGCCTACATATTCCTGGCACAGACACTTATTGTCGCTAATATGGGCATGACACTGATCGATGCCATGATCTTTATTACAAAGTTCAAAGCCTGATTGATCAAGGCATAATTAGTCCATCCCACAAAGAAATACCCTCAAGGAAAGTGTCGGCGCGCCCTCAACCGCAATCCCAAGTTGGTATTTTCCGCAAACTAGTTGAACAAGGTCAGAGTCATCCACTTCCTCGACGTCCAGGGGCAAGTCCTGTAGGGTTAAATCTCCACAAGTACTGCCAGTATCATCAGTTGCATGGTCACGTCACAAACCAATGTCATGCTCTCAGCTACCGCATCAAGCAGATTACTAATATAGCTCTCGTCTACCGCGAAGCTAGTTTATTGTCTCATGTCTATCAGATGACAGAAGGGGATATATCTTCGGTAAACGTCCCGTAGGGGGTTAGCCCATTAAAAAAGAAAAAAAGAGAGAAAAATCTTTCAGCTCTTTAGTATTAGAGAACTATGTGCAGCTTGAATCCCCATTATCATGTACACTTGCACTGTGAGATCACTCCACCTATGTAACACCTGGGTACGTAGGTAGCTCAATATGAGTGCAAATGTTTTATTAAATAAAAAACTTTAGTTCCTTTTAAAATGACGAACTACCTGAGTCTGATTCCCTAAAAATGCACCTAGAGCAATGGGGATATGTAGGCAGCCTTCGGGTTCGACTCAAATGAACTAACCATCGTATTTCAGGCAATGTAATCACAACTCAAGGCGCTAGTCATCATAGGAACAATTTCATAATGCTGAATTGAGACATCAATAGGGATACATACCCTAATTTTCTATATTTTCTGTCTTTGTTCAATACTAAAGCAGGGAATGGAAGAATGATAAAAAAAACATACATTTGTTATCAACCCAATGACAGTAAAATCATTCAAGAGAGTCATAATAAAATTAAAAAAATATATATAATAAAAAAACACCAAAATTGTAAAGGTGGACCATTCCAATCAAAGTATTGCAAAATCAATTTTAAAATTTTTCTTTATTTTGCAATATATTCTGCAATATGTGGCTTCCTTCTCTTTTCTTTTAATAATTCTTTTTCTTTACCTTTAGGACCAAGAAGAAGAAATTTGTCCATTCCCTAAGGATGACCATTTACCATCAAAAACCAAAAGCCTCAGCCATATCCACGAATGCAGTCAAAGAGCCTATAGGGTTTGCCACACAACCAATGTATAAAGGTCTTCAAATCATGATGCAAATGGGTTATAATCAAGGAACCAGATTAGGGAATGATGGTAGGGGGATAAAGCAACCAATCCCCATAATAGACAAGCAAAACCGATATGGATTAGGATATGATCCGGGCAGCACTTCTTACAACATCAAAGAGTCTTCTCTTACCCTCAATGGTCAATTCATCCTGCAAGGAGATACTAAGCTGTACTATGAGTTTCCAGAACTTTGGCTTAGTAGGAAAGAACAGAAGATTTTACCGAGATTGGAGATATTTTTCAACGAAGCTAGAAATCTGGACTTAATCAAAAGTTGGCTTGTCCAAAAACAAAAAAGGAAAAAGGAAAATGACTGGGTGGATAATCTGGAACATGGAGTCCTTAAGAAACTTTTCACTTTTGAGTCCTTTGAGGAAGGGGATTTTGACCCAGTGTCTTTGATGATACCTTCTGGCAGAAGCATTGAACATAAGTGGAGTATTGAGTGTCAGGGAAAAGATGGGCCTATATAATTTAGGAAAAATTGACAAGAATAGTCCTAATTATGAGCGTTCCGCCATTTTCAGTCCCAACTTTTGAATATTTCTCAACGGCCCCAACTATTCCTCATTTTTTACGAAAATGGTCCCACTAGATTAGTAACCTGCTACAACAAGTAAAATGTTAAAACCACCACCCCTTCTTTCCGCAGCCTCGAAACTGCCACTAGTAGCCACATCCTCCCTTGCCACCCCTGAAACAGCCTCCAACAACCTCCCTCTCCCTATTACCCCTGAAACCCACTCCCCCTTCCCAGCCACTCCCTTTTTATTCTACGTGCTGTCACTCGGACCACAGCCCCACCTTCGCCAGCGTTTATTTCTGCCCGCCGGAGTTTATGGTTCCGTGACCTGTCCCCGTGTTGTTCCATTTCGCTGTTCATCTTGCAATCTGATTATTAGCTTTTTTATCATACTCCAAATGAGTCCAACTTGTACATCTTTTGTCACCCTTTGAATCATCTCAAATCATAGCACAAATCCTTACTCTCTTCTCCTTTATCAACGACATTACGTCGTCTTAGTGTTCCAAATGTTGCCATTGTATGTGGACTTCTAAAGAATCAGGTATATTTTCTTCTCCATAAAGGACGCTTGTTTGGATACTAAGTATTTTAAGAAGCCAATGTTTTCAAAACTGTTAATTAGATATAACATTCAAATTTTCCTTCTTTCAGCCATCTTAGTCTTGACTATCTATTGAAACTCATGAATCATGATGCTTAATATTTCTCAAGGTTTATTCAGATCTTGAAGTAGCATTTGTGATTTCACAAGATGTCACCGTTTTTCAAGCAAAAATTCAAGAAGCAAAACTGTGGATTTGTTCAAGGGATGAAGTTCTTGTCTGAATTGACTCCTTTAGAGTCAGATAATAGGAGAGGGGTGGGCTTTGTCGAGGGTGGCAGGGGAGGGAGGAGGAAGCGGGGGGGGTGGCAGAGGATGAAGGAATGAGGAGAGAGAAAGAGGAAGAAGAAAGGGGAAAACAGGTTAAAAAAAAACTTTTTTAAAAAATTAACCGGTTAATCCGTTATTCAGTCAACTCGGACTATTTTTGTAAACAACGAGGTTCTCCTGGTCTATGTGGCATTAGAACAGGTGGATTTGAAAGGTACTCTTTCATGGGATCGAAAGCTTCTTGACATTCCCCATTCCACTCATGGGATGCCCCTTTTCTGAGCAGCTTAAATATAGGTTCACATCTCATAGTGAGTTGTGAGATGAACCTGCTGATATATTGAATTCTGCCGAAGAATCCTCTTATTTCTTTTTCTGTTTTTGGAGGAGGTAGCTCTTGAATAGCTTTTACCTTTTTCGACTCCACTTTAATTCCGTCTTGACTGACAATGAATCCCAACAACTTCCCCGAAGTGACACCAAACACACACTTTTGAGGATTTAGCCTTATATTATACTTCCTGATTCTTTCAAAGAATGACCTTAGTGCGGGAATATTCCCCTCACGATCTTCACTTTTCACGATCATGTCATCTACATAGACCTCCACAATGTCGTGGATGAGGTTATGAAGGATACTGGTTGCAGCCCTTTGATATGTAGCTCTGGCATTCTTGAGACCAAAAGGCATAACTCGATAGAAGAAAGTGCCCCATAGAGTGATGAAAGACGTCTTTGTCATGTCTTCTTGGGCTATGAGTATTTGATTATACCCTGAAAATCCATCCATGAAGGAAAAAATTGCATGACCGGCCGTACTATCCACGAGGACATCGATATGGGGTAGAGGAAAGCAATCTTTTGGTGATGCAGCATTCAAATCACAAAAATCAATGCACACCCGAACTCTTCCATCCTTTTTAGGTACGACCACTATATTGGTAAGCCAACTCGGATGCTTCACTACCTGGATGAATTTGGCATCAAGTTGTTTTTGGATTTCTTCTTTTACTTTCAGACTAATCTCTGGTTTCATTCGGCGGAGCTTTTACTGCTTAGGCTTACTTTCAGGATATAACGGAATGCGATGTTCCGCAATTTCTCTATTAACACCAAGCATATCAGCATAAGACCATGCAAACACATCTACATATTCTTTTAACAATGCAATAAACACAGACTGTTCAATTAGAGAGAGGGACGAACCTATTTTGACTTCTTTTACAGCATTTTCTATACCAATATCAATTACAATGGACTCTTCCATGGATTTTATATATGTTTCAGTTGTATTAAGTGATTCATCATTATTAAATTCACTGTCAGAAATAACATCTTGCATGCAAATGTACTTAAATAAAGGTTCACATTCAATTTCTTCAGTATCAGAATCTTCTGACTGAGTGTGCAAGGTAGATTGGCTGGAAGATGAGCTATCAGTATGATATCCATCTGAAAAGGGTGAAAGGGTAGCTTCTTGAGATGGATGTGGAGGATGGTTTCCTAAAAAAATTTAAATTCTAGGAAAAATTGATAAGAACAGCCCTAACTATGAGCATCTGATTTTGTACCTCACTATAACGGAAACGGCTATGGGAGCTCTCTTAGCCCAATATCAAGAGGGAACAAAGAAGGAAGTTGCCATATACTATCTCAGCAAGAAATTCCTAGAGTATGAGACAAGATATACCTCACTGTAAAAAGAATGTATCTCTTTGGTCTATGCCACGAAGAAGTTGAGGCATCACCTTCAAGCTCATACCACCTATATGATCTCAAGACTTGATCCAATCAAGTATCTATTCGAAAAACCCGTTATGAGTGAAAGATTGGCGAGATGGCATGCTATGCTTTCTGAGTTTGATATTCAATGTGTCAGCCAGAAATCTGTTAAAGGAAGAGCCATATCTGAAGCCCTAGCAGAAGGACCGGTGTCAGGAGATGAATATGATGATGCATTCCCTGATGAGTACTTATGCTTCATTGACAATCCACAATGGTGCATGTATTTTGATAGTGCTTTTAATAGGAGAGGTAATGGAGCAGGGGTTATGTTAGTAGATCCTGAAGGAGTCCATTTGCTGTCAAGCTGGATTTCCCAACAACAAACAATACAACTGAGTATGATCCCTAATTTCGATGACATCAGCTTCAAGCATCTTCCTCGGGAACAAAATAGTTTTACTGATGCTTTAGCCAATCTCGCTGTTAATTTGACATGGGAAAATGGTACAAAAATCCAGTCAGTTTTAATTGAAGAAAGGAAGGGGCCAACAGTGACGGTAGGACAAATTGTTTCCACACTGGCTCAGTAAGAAGATAATGATATTTGGTATAAGGATATCAAGAATTTTCTGGAAACTATGCAATATCCAGAGGGAAGTGGCAAGAAGGACCGTATAGCCATCAGAAGGCTAGCTGCTCATTTTCTCATATTAAAAGGCAGGCTATATCACAAAGGGTTTGATGGTACTCTACAACTATGCGTCAATGACAATGAAAAGCAATCCATCATGGAAGAAGTTCATGGAGGTGAATGTGGACCCCATATGAATGGAAGGATGCTGGTTCATAAAATTTTGCGAGCAGGTTTCTATTGGAGTACCCTAGAAGGTGATTGCATTAGCTTTGTCCGCGCTTGCAAGCAGTATCAGATATTTGCTAACCTCAATCATATGCCACTTGTGTCACTACATAATATGACTTCTCCTTGGCCGTTTTCAGGTTGGGGCATAGACATAATCGGACAAATTCATCCAAAGGCTTCAAATAGCGCACATATTTGCCTATTTATAACGACTTCGCATCTCAACTCTAAACGGATTCAGATTTACCGTTCCAGGCGGAAAACGCGTTACACGCTAAACCTGCGCCCAGCGCAGGATTGCGCTCCAGACGCCAAGTTTGCGCCACGCGCCACAGACATGTGCTCAGCGCACAACTTCCGATTCACATATATTGACTCGGATTATGATCTATTACATGATTTAGGGCCACTCCCCCTCCAATTCGGATGAAAAATACTGTTTTTACTTACTTCCTACGTTTTGGGTTCATTTATAAACCCATCCGCCCAAACCCTTTTCGCTTTCCTTTCCTTTTCATTTTTTTGGTTCGGAGAAGGTCGGCTACGCTCCATTCAAATTTGCTTTAAACTGAGTCAGTCGCATTGCATTCATACACGACATTTTAGAACATGAGTCATTGCTAACAAAATCTCACCAACAAACATGGAAAATGAAGCAACACCAATGATCATATAATGTTTAAACAAAAGGCGCAATACATATTAACATACAAAATATACATCATAACAAAAGTGCAGGCCATAGGTACACAAGAGTAAAGTAATGCAGACATCTAAGAGGAAGGCGGATCCTGCTCCCTCGAAGAGGAGTCCTCCGGTTCCTCAACTCGAACCCCACTCGACTCGCCCACATGATAGCTTATCCTAGGCTGCTTGAAAGGAGGCATAGGCGGAGTCAGTCGCATAGGAGACAGCTGCTGCATCCCCAACATCTGCATCTGCTGCATCCGTGTATGCTCCATCCACATCGGAGAAGGCCCAGGGCATGGATCGGGCCTGACACCCCCCATAAAATCCATACTGCCAACGCCGAACTGCCCAGCAAACGGACTCATCGGAGGCCTCTCAGATGTCAACTCTCGAGGAGTATGAGCCGAAAGCCTAGACTGGGTTGATATCCTCACCTTGGGACGAGGCCCACTCTCATGAGGACGGCACTGCACAAAATGTCACAAAGCATTAGCAAAACAAGTGCAACAAAGAAAAAAAACAACCAAAGCACAATATGTCAGTCTATCTGGCTATGCACGTCGCTGCGGCGACATGACATGCTCCTCTTCAGCTTGGCCATCCCATGCTTCAGTGAGTCAACCACTCGGAGAATCTGAACAACAGTCTCCCGAGGAACCTGGAAATAAACAGTGCATAAGTCACTACAAGCAAGATAGATAAATGAAAGTTCCTGACTTTCAATACTTACCGAGCTCACATGGACCGGCATAGCACGAACAGCATGCTGGTGTGCCTCTGGGGCAACATCAATCATCTCCTCAACAAGCCCGAAATCTCCCGTGTACTGAATTCTCAGATCCGGAACAAAAGAGATACGAGCCGCATCAGCCTCCTGGCAAAAGCAATAACATTCAATACTTTGATCATGCCAAAATAAACAAAAACAAGCAAACTCAATGTGCATACCTCGTTGAACTTGATAGGAGGAGCCAAGCGAGGCAAGAGGGCAGCCTGGTAATCGTGATCACGAAAAACAAAGCCGTGATAGCTCACCCGAAGCGTCGCCCCTCCCTCGATAGCCTGAACAAGAGCATCCCTGTCCATCATAGTGACAGGGGGGTCATGAGGCACCAATAATAGCCTCGTCCCGTCGTGCTGACATGTCACCCTCTTACCCAGATACTACACAAGGTATAACTCTCCGTAAAAAATGACCCTCTCACGAGTCACAGTGCAAGATCTATGAGCCCAACCGGTATCTCCGGAAACGACGCCTAAGGATAAGAGGTAACCCGAAGAGCAAAGAAAAGTTAACATTTGCTACATACACCAAAGGACAAGGTTGATTCACTACGATTACCTTGTCGTCCTTGACTCATCGGATAGCCTTCCAGACACTCTCCACAGCACCATATCGCGTCATCCTGCGCTCCGCCCAAGACAAGCCGACAGGAAATGTGGCGTCACGAACCCTTTCCGGGGCCAATCCCCGAAAGTGTAATACCCCGAACTTTAATATCGTTTTATTAGCTATTAATTATGTTTATTAGCTTAATTGCTTCTTAAATTTTCCGAAATGATCATGGTTAAGTTATTTTCTATACAATTAGTCGAGTTGTATTTACCCGTTTAGGAAGTTGAAGTCGGTTTGCCATTTCTTTTGCTTGTCGGTTTATTTGGGTGAAATAAGACCCTAAATCTCCTTTCTCTCTCATGATTTTCCTCACCAAAGAGAAACCAAATCCCCTTATTTCTCTCTCTCTCATCATTTCATACCCAAAGAAACCCCAAAACTCCTTCTTTCTTCTTCCCCGTGAGAAAGCCCCAAAACCCCAAATCTTCTCTCTCCTCCTTCATCCCTCTTCTCTCTGTTCTCTCTTTTCCCCTTTGTTGCTGCTGTTCTGCCGCCGCACCTGCTGCCGGCCCCGCCGTGGCTGCTGTTCTTCTCTCTCTCCTCTCGCTTGAGCTTTGCTGCTCCCTCCTTTCGCTCTCCTCACGCTTCGATCTCCCTCCTCTGGTTAGTTCTAGCTCGCTGCTGCTGCTGCTGCACCGGGACCCGACGAACGGCCGCCGAAATCCTGCCGCTGGCGTCGAGCTGCTGCTGCCCAGCCTCGTCGGATCACCCCACAGCTCGTCGGAGCTCTGCTCCCTTGTTTCGTCGCTGCTCTTATGAGCAGAGGTATACGTACCTCCTTGTTCTACATTCTGAAATTTTAATTTAAACTCAAGCCCAATATATTATTGTTAGTTAAGGGTAAGTTTTAGGCCTTAAAAACTGATTTACCTAATTAAACTACCTAGTTTATTTTATACTTTGACTTGTTGTGCTGATTTTATAAAAACTAAACCGATTTCAGTTTTGTTAATTTAGTTAAACCACCGAGTTTAACTTATATTCATATGTGTTGAGCTACTGTCTTAAGTTGGTTTAACTAGAAGGAGTGGTTTTGCTAATTAACTCTAAAAGAGAAACGGAGGTTGGTTTATGGTTCTAAGTAGTTAGGTTGTTGTGGAAAGATGCAGTTAGTAAACAGATTGATTTTAAGAGAAGAATCAGTTGATGACTTTCGGAAGTTAGTTGATGACTTTTCTTGTTGCTCTTAAGGCGAATATGAAGAATAAATTATGGAGCTCAAGTAATCTGTGATGAGGAATATTATGGTTATTCCTGGTTATTATTTTTAAGAGATTGGGTTAAAGGATCTAGATTGCATTCGAGGTAACCTTTCATGTCCAGCGAATATGTGTATGCCCGTATGTGTTAGATGTGATGTTTTACATGTACTCAAATGCGTGAATACAATTATATGATGTTGATTATGATGATATGATTATGTGTTATATGTGACGATGCTGATGTATGTTATGAAATGTCCTGTTATGATTCTATTTACGATGTATGGATGATTCCGAATTAAGAATATATGATGTCTGATAAGTTATGATAATAAAAGTGGATGGTTCTGCTGGTTTGGAGTCATGAACTGATCCGGTAAATGGGCAAGTCACAGGTAGAGGAATTATGTTACGATGAACGATACGGACCAAAATGGTCATATGATGATGTTAATGTTACGAATTACGAAAGTTATGCTATGTCCAAAACCTGTACTTGCCAATGAACTAAAGTCACGTAAATGGTCCTTGCTAGCAGACTATTCAAGGCTAATGATAACGTTCTATGTTAATGATTACTAAAGTGTTACTATATATGCCTGTGCAAGGAAATGTTTACGAACTAAAACCGTTTTTACGGGCTGGAGTGAAGTTACTGAGTTTTCAACTCATTTTAGGTTATTTTCTGTGTTTTCTCTTTTCCCTATTTTATGAAATTATTCAGGTATTCTAAAGATAGGCGCAGGATCGGTTATGTCAGTAATGTTCCGGAATGATTAAGTTGAAGCGACTGTGTATATATTTGGGTTATTTAGAATACTCTATATTTAAGGGTAATAATTATTGCTTTAAGTTGAGCATATGTATGTTTAATAGGCCATTTTAGGCTATTTATATTATTAGTGGGCCCTAACCCACAGGCTTAAGTTGTGCTTCCGTTGACGATTAAGGTTATGTATTTTTCCGGGGCGTTACAGAGTGGTATCAGAGCCGAAACCTAGCCGGAAGTGCGGAGTCTCATACTTTGCACCGCCTAGATCCTTTGGGAAATTAGACAATAAGGAAATTGAGGTTCATTTTGATGATTAATTGGGTTAATAGAGTTTAAGATATGAGAAATACGATTATGAATGCCCTTTTGGAGTTTAAGTGGCTTATCTTGGACCTAGTTGGTCTTAAGTTATATGATTATGTGATTGTTGTTATGTACGTGATGTTATGTGAACTTTAATAGTTTTTCGATTTATTTTAACTTATATGCTTTGAGTAATCAAAAGGTTTTCAAACGAGATATCACTAAATGAGTTAGTTGGAATTCATTGCCAACAAGTTTGCCCCTTTTGTTTTCTTTGCTCCTCGATTTCGCGAGTCGAGTTGAAGTAGAGTTACAAATGATGATGGCGGAATGGAGGCTGAATTCCTAACGAAGCCATGAAAGCTTGAGATCTTGGTCTTTGCCTAAATGAATTTAGCTTGTTGTTTCCTCGACTAACTTATCGCAAGTTTCGAGGACGAAATTTTTTTATAAGGGTGGTAGGATGTAATACCCCGAACTTTAATATCGTTTTATTAGCTATTAATTATGTTTATTAGCTTAATTGCTTTATAAATTTTCCGAAATGATCATGGTTAAGTTATTTTCTATACAATTAGTCGAGTTGTATTTACCCGTTTAGGAAGTTGAAGTCGGTTTGCCATTTCTTTTGCTTGTCGGTTTATTTGGGTGAAATAAGACCCTAAATCTCCTTTCTCTCTCATGATTTTCCTCACCAAAGAGAAACCAAATCCCCTTATTTCTCTCTCTCTCATCATTTCATACCCAAAGAAACCCCAAAACTCCTTCTTTCTTCTTCCCCGTGAGAAACCCCAAAACCCCAAATCTTCTCTCTCCTCCTTCCTCCCTCTTCTCTCTGTTCTCTCTTTTCCCCTTTGTTCTGCTGCTTTCGCCGCCGCACTCCGCCGCAGCCCCGCCGTGGCTGCTGTTCTTCTCTCTCTCCTCTCGCCTGAGCTTTGCTGCTCCCTCCTTTCGCTCTCCTCACGCTTCGATCTCCCTCCTCTGGTTAGTTCTAGCTCGCTGCTGCTGCTGCACCGGGACCCGACGAACGGCCGCCGGAATCCTGCCGCTGGCGTCGAGCTGCTACTGCCCAGCCTCGTCGGATCACCCCCACAGCTTGTCGGAGCTCTGCTCTCTTGTTTCGTCGCTGCTCTTATGAGCAGAGGTATACGTACCTCCTTGTTCTCCATTCTGAAATTTTAATTTAAACTCAAGCCCAATATATTATTGTTAGTTAAGGGTAAGTTTTAGGCCTTAAAAACTGATTTACCTAATTAAACTACCTAGTTTATTTTATACTTTGACTTGTGTTGATTTTATAAAAACTAAACCGATTTCAGTTTTGTTAATTTAGTTAAACCACCGAGTTTAACTTATATTCATATGTGTTGAGCTACTGTCTTAAGTTGGTTTAACTAGAAAAAGTGGTTTTGCTAATTAACTCTAAAAGAGAAACGGAGGTTGGTTTATGGTTCTAAGTAGTTAGGTTGTTGTGGAAAGATGCAGTTAGTAAACAGATTGATTTTAAGAGAAGAATCAGTTGATGACTTTCGGAAGTTAGTTGATGACTTTTCTTGTTGCTCTTAAGGTGAATATGAAGAATAAATTATGGAGCTCAAGTAATCTGTGATGAGGAATATTATGGTTATTCCTAGTTATTATTTTTAAGAGATTGGGTTAAAGGATCTGGATTGCATTCGAGGTAACCTTTCATGTCCAGCGAATATGTGTATGCCCGTATGTGTTAGATGTGATGTTTTACATGTACTCAAATGCGTGAATACAATTATATGATGTTGATTATGATGATATGATTATGTGTTATATGTGACGATGCTGATGTATGTTATGAAATGTCCTGTTATGATTCTATTTACGATGTATGGATGATTTCGAATTAAGAATATATGATGTCTGATAAGTTATGATAATAAAAGTGGATGGTTCTGCTGGTTTGGAGTCATGAACTGATCCGGTAAATGGGCAAGTCACAGGTGGAGGAATTATGTTACGATGAACGATACGGTCCAAAATGGTCATATGATGATGTTAATGTTACGAATTACGAAAGTTATGCTATGTCCAAAACCTGTACTTGCCAATGAACTAAAGTCACGTAAATGGTCCTTGCCAGCAGACTATTCAAGGCTAATGATAACGTTCTATGTTAATGATTACTAAAGTGTTACTATATATGCCTGTGCATGGAAATGTTTACGAACTAAAACCGTTTTTACGGGCTAGAGTGAAGTTACTGAGTTTTCAACTCATTTTAGGTTATTTTCTGTGTTTTCTCTTTTCCCTATTTTATGAAATTATTCAGGTATTCTGAAGATAGGCGCAGGATCGATTATGTCAGTAATGTTCCGGAATGATTAAGTTGAAGCGACTGTGTATATATTTGGGTTATTTAGAATACTCTGTATTTAAGGGTAATAATTATTGCTTTAAGTTGAGCATATGTATGTTTAATAGGCCATTTTAGGCTATTTATATTATATTAGTGGGCCCAACCCACAGGCTTAAGTTGTGCTTCCGTTGACGATTAAGGTTATGTATTTTTCCGGGGCGTTACAGAAAGTACTCATAAAACTAGATCTGCAATAATAAGATCACCTCAGTTCTGACCAGGAGTCTCCATAGACCAAAAAGGGAGACTGGACCACCATTACTCAACTGCCTGCAAGCAGTACGCATGCTGTACAAAAGACTGCAATAGCCTAGCTCGGCCCAGTCGTAGGTCGACCCTTGAGACAACTCCATCAAGGGCTTCAGGTATCACGTCGAGACGCACGATCCCCTATCAGTGCGCAACAGGCCGCAGACATCTAACCACAGCAGAATGCGTACCTTCTGCTCCTCGGTAGTTCCCTGAAGGGTGAGTCCTTTAGCCACTTTAGACCGAGGAGCATAAGACGCATTTAGAGGAAGCATATCGGCAACCGGGCCGATCAAACCTCGAACCACCGCCGACTTGAACGGCAACGAATCACCTATCGGCACTCGGGCGCCGGTAAAAGACAGGTGGGAAATCAAAGAGGAAACCAGCTGAGTAACGGTCAACTCCCCACGACGCGTGTGAAAGGAGTTGGCGGTATCCCACCACCACTCCAACAAGCCTCGAACGACAATCTGGGAGGAGTGAACCTCTCCCATACTCTCATAAACAACAAGAAAAGGGGCTAGACCACTCTGCTCAATAAGGACAGCTCGATCTCGGACCTTTCGGACTTTCCTGAGCCATGTAAAGTCAAAAGTCCCAAAATGACGAGTAGTACCCTCGTCCTGCAAATGTAAGTACAATTGCTAAAATGCCTAGGCTTTCATATAAAATGAAGTCGACATAATACGGATACTTACGACGCCTGAGAGCGGGCGATGTGAAATATGATGCTTCGGATCAAAGTACAGCTGATTGGGAGTCCACCCCACGACTTTCCACGCCCTCCTAGATCCTGAAGCTTCCCTACCATCGTCCTCCCCGCCCGAATGTTCCAACGACATGCTAATCGGATTGAACATCACAAATGAAACTAAGAATAAAAAAGTTCCCGACTATAAATTACCAGATTTCATGAATCTGTAAATTCTAAAAGCCGCTTCAAAGTGTCACCAACTCACCACTACATGAGATTCCCAGAATCCATTTCACACAACAAATTAGATTCATTGCCTAAAACATGATTTCTACCAGCAAAATCATCACACATTCAAAGTTCCCGTTATCTGTCGGTATGGCATACCTTTTGAAATCATCTCTGATAATGGATCACAATTCGAGGGTCATCTGAAGACAACTCTCGCAAAATATGCAATCAAGCATCATCAGTCCTCACCTTATCATCCCCAAACAAATGGAGCGGTGGAAGCAGCCAATAAGACAATCAAGACTATTGTTGCCAAGATGATTGAGAAGACTAGGGAATGGCATGACAAACTACCATATGCCCTTTGGGGATATAGAATATCAATCAGAACTCCAACAGGAACAACCCCGTATTCTTTGGTTTACGGGATGGAGCCAGTCCTACCAGTTGAGGTGGACATACAATCTCTCAGGGTCATAGCAGAAAGTGAAATCTCAGAGGACCAATGGTACAAAACTCATTATGATGAGCTTGCATTTGCATATGAGCGCCGACTACAAGCTTTGCATAACATTCAACTCTATCAACAGAGAATTGCTCATGAATGTAACAAAAAGGTTCGAGATAGAGACATTCAAGAAGGTGATATAGTTTTAAAGGAAAATAGAGCTCCGTTGCATGATCCTCGGGGAAAATTCAAGCCTAACTGGTCTGAGCAATTCCTAGTCAAGCATGTCACCACGGGTGGAGCAATAAAGCTGATGGAGTTTGATGGAAATGAATTCACCCATTTCACTAATCTTGATAAGTTGAAGAAATATTACGCTTAGGCATTAATGTAATTGTAATCATTATGGTCAAGTAACCAAGCAGTTTGTGGATTTTGTATCCCCTCTGTTTATTCTTAATAAATATGCCATGTGTTCGCAAATATTCATAGAGTGTGTGCAAAAAAAAAAAGAAAAAAGGAAAAACGAAAAAAGGAAAAAAGGAGAAAAAGAAAAATGATGAAGCATGCAAAGATATTTTTTTTCAAGGTTTTATATATTATGCTTTCATGTGATTAATTATAGTTTGCATTTCACATTTAATATTAAAGTATGCATGTGTTTAGAATGGTGTTCACATTGAATTTCTCACCCAAAACTGCAGCAATATGTAGATTTTTGATTTTTCCTTTTCTTTTGACGTGGTTTATTGCTGCATATGGATAAAACCACAGCAATTCAGCCACAACAATTTAGCAATTATTCTACTAGTGTAACGCAGGACATTCAGTTCTTGTAATCATAACTCTTCTTGTCCTCTGCTTCTTTAAGTTGTTTCCTTATTTTGAAGTGCTCTCTTGTATCACTTTATCTTTATTATTCTCTCTCTCTCTCTTTTTCCTTGTTTTTAGTATTCCTTTTCCCTTGAGCAGAGCAGACATAGTATTTCTGATGCCCCACTGATGTCCCTTCTTTTTTTTTTCTTTCTGTTTTTGGATTTTCTAACTCTGAACCCTACTATAGCAGCATGCTGACAATATAGCTCATGGATATCGTCCAAAGTTGATCTTATTTGACCAAGCAAAATTCCTCCAATTTCATGTTTATTCAGTGATTGTTCAATTGAACCTGTTATAAAAAATTAAGATAATTTTGTCACTTTTGCTATAGTATGTTTTTCAATATTATAGTGTATTATAGTGTGTTTATGTGCAATATTGTATCTATTTATGATATAGTGTATGTATTTGTGATATAGTATATTTAGTTGTGTACTATAGTGCGTTTTTGTGTGTTAGTGTACGTAATATTTTCTTTATATGCTATAGTGTGTTTCTGTCTAATATAGTGTAGCTTTTTCAAATATAGTGTATGTATTTGTGATATAGTATATTTATTTGTGTACTATAATGTGTGTGTGTGTGTGTGTGTGTGTGTGTGTGTGTGTGTGTGTGTGTGTGTGTGTGTGTGTGTTGTACGTAATATTTTCTTTATATGCTATAGTGTGCTTCTATCTGATATAGTGTATCTATTTATGATATAGTATATTTATTTGTGTACTATAGCACAGGTCTAAAAATTAGCTCTGATCTTGTATATAAAGCTAGATAAAGTTGCTTAGGTGTCGTGTAGGCAAGGCCATGAAATCCTGTGTGTCAATTAACCACGATTTTTTTTGCCATGTATATAAGGCCTATGTAATGGACAAGTAGATTGTGTAATGGGTTGCGGCTGGTTATCAAGCATTTAGGCAATCGTGTCCTTGAAGCTACCGTCATTTCAGGGAGCAATCTTGGTGACAAGGTATTCATCCCATGAATGACACTAACACCGTTTGACTCAACAAAATTTCCTATCAAATATCAATGACGGCCATTTCCTATAACGATGTGTTTTCGCTATGACTATAAATAAAAGTCAGGGACAATCGTTGTCACATGTAGGATTGTATCTACCTAGACGAGTTTTACGTCCGGTTAGCTATATGTCGCAATTTCAAGAGTCACGAGCAAAAATGGACTAAAAATCCTTACCTGTGATAAGGAGAATAAGCTGTGTAAAACAACGACAAATGTTGTTTATAAAGAAGTGTTCCAAAATGTATAATTTGAAACACATTTTGTGATTGACAACATTTATGATTTGTTTTTTTCATACCATGTGAACGTAAACGGACATTTTATTTACTTTTTTTTGTTGTAGTCATATTCTTATTGAGTAAATCTCTTCCCGTGCATTTTTAGACGGGTCCAAAAACTAGTTATGTTATATAAAGCTAGATAAACTTGCTTAGGTGTCGTGTAGGCAAGGCCATGAAATCCTATGTGTCAATTAACTACGTTTTTTTTTGCCAAGTGTACAAGGCCTAAGTAATGGACAAGCGGCAAGATGAAATTCGAAATGGGAGACAATCACACAAAATCGGTCAAGATTAGGGTTAATTAGCGTGATTTTAGTTAATTGATGACCCTAATTAGGCAATTACTATCCTCAATTCTTTATGTACATAAATCACACTTAAATCATTGCCTTTTTTTAATTAATTTGATTGACAAATAATCCGTAAATAGGGGTAGGGAATCCTAACTTTTAATCAATCATGCATATTTGAATTTGAATTTGAGGGTTTAGCGTCCTTGCTATGTACAATGTTGCAAGTATAAATATAGACCATGCTATACCTCACCACCACTCCAAAATGTGGCCTATCGCTAAATCGTTAACACATTGTTTTTTGTCATGTCAACATCATCTTCCTCAAAAGATATGTCATCTCCCTCACAAGAGATTACACTTACACCTAAGTTTAATAGAACATGGCCTATACTTTGATTTTTGGAATATGATTTTATACGACCTCCAACGCAAACCTCCAAGGGCCTATAAAGTGTGTGATGATTATTTTGAAGATATTGATTTGAACGATAGGGATGTTCTTCAACTTAAAAGCAATTTTTTGCTTCGTTATCTAGCAAGAGATGATTAGGTTTCAATTTTCTTATGTTCTTATCTTTAAATTGACATTTGTTGGACCATATGTTGTAAGAACTACTATGTTATGTCCAATTTTCTTCTAAATAAATCGTTGAGTCAATTTTTTCCGTCTTTGCTCCTTATTTTGGCTGGTTATGTTCTTACATGAACAATAACTTCCTCTTACATCAACAATAACTCTTATACCAAATCATAAATGGTAACAACCCCATTTATTTTGGGCTAAAAAGTGTGATGAATTGGTCAAATTTTTATACACATTGTGCAATTACTTTCTCTTACATCAACATCTAATTACTATATAAATTTTTTTGACTTATAAAAAAAATCTAAATTATATTATCAAATAGCACAACTAAACCGTGGAACAATAAATATGTTGTAAGTTATTACATATGGTTGGTTGTGTTCTTACATCCTCTTACATCAACAATTTCCTTGGTTCTCTCCCAAAGTGAAGTGTAACAGTTAAAAAAATGGAGGGAGTATAATTGTAGACACATAATCGTGTCTCCCCATTTAAGGATCAAATGATGAAAAATACCGCAGTATTATTTGGCGTGATCCAACGGAAGATCAATCTAAAGAACCAATCCAAAATTGTGTTTTGAAATGATATTGTAAAGCCCAATTAATTGTTCATGATGATTAATTGAATTTTAAGCCCATAAAATGTTTTAAGTCCCTTCAAGAGCCCGATTAAATATTTATTATTTTAATAAATACTATTTATAGATATTTTTATTATCTTTGATAAATATTTTAAATACAAATTATATTTTTATTCCGTAAAATTCAATCCCCGAATTTTAGGGATAAAAAAGTATCTATAAAGCACGCGAATATGCTGGAATATGCGCCTGACGCGGCGGCCGCTTAACGCGCCACGTGCGTCTAGCGCATTGGCCAGAAAGCGTCAGGCGAGCCAATTAGCGCCTGACACGTGGATTTGTGACTCACACAGAGTCCTGCGTCTGACGCAAGTCCTGTGTGAGATGCAAGTTTCTTTATTATCTTTTCAAAAACGTGTTTACACATGTTTAAATCGGATTGGGCAGACCACGTTAGTCGCGCCAATCTGCGCCTAACGCGTAGCCTTACGCCTGCCACGTCGGACTGGGCCTGGTACAGTAAGGCGCGTGCAGCACACGCCCCTTTTGTCTATAAATACTCGTGAATTCCCGAATTACAAACAACTTTTTGATTATTATTTTACGAACACAAAATCTTTACGAGCACTTATGAATACTATTGCGAATCTCAAAATACTTTTAAAACATCCAATCAATTTCAATTCCTAATCATACTACGTTCCTCGTTCCACGATTGCTCCGCCTAAAGATTGTTGCGCTCTTCAATCTAAGTCGCATAGGTATAATTCTTGAGGATCCTTGAATAATCAATTATATTTACTGCCTTGAAGTTACTAACCATTTATTTCATGATGTAGATCTTTAAGTAAAAATCGTTCTATTGTATATTCTAAACCTTTATTCTTTATTTTTTATTTTTTTACATTATTATATGTTTGCCTGATTATTCTATGTATATTACATGATTGTCTTGCTTTATTGCTTTTGTCACCCACCTGCTATTTTTGCTAATCAAGACCTAAATAAATGTTCTAACATTAATCAGATTAATTTGGACAACCTGTGAGGAACCTTGTAATATGATTGCATAATAACTTGTCACTAAAAAAAATAGTATTTTTATGTGTTTCCTGAACCAACCTAGACTAAATATTTTTAGGGTGTATAAATATGTTATATGATTATTCTTTGGCATAAAATTTGTTGTGAATCGATATTTAGTAGAGGCCAGCAACGGGCAAACATGGTTCATTATGACCATATTTGTACCCTCACCCCCGAACTCCATCTATGGTTCATTTTGACCATCTATGGAGTCAGGACGGGGAAATCTACATTGGATATGTCCCACAATTTGTCCCTACGGTTTCCCATATCCAATTAAGTTTATGATTCTTCCTAAAAAGAATCGTTGGCGACTTCTTTCGAAACATCTTTCAATAAAACCTTTACAGTGGGGTAGTCAAATACTAATACGTGCTCATCCCGCTTAGGCGAAATTAAAACGCGCCTACAATTTGGCGATTCCACTGAGGAGGATTTTAAAAAAATTAATTTTTTTAAAATGAGTGAGAGAAACTTGAAAAGTACGATTCATTCTCCTTTTATGCATTTGAATATATGCATGGCTATTGTTTTGCCACCATAAGGACAATCTACCTTGCCTCATTAGCACATGTTCTATGTGTGAGGTCACCCCCGGGGGGTTTGCGCTTTGTCCTTCCAAAAAGCTTCCTGAGCGAGAGTATTGGATCTTAGTCATAAGCAAACCTACCCAACCATGGCATTTTTCTCTTGTTCCTGACTTGAGAACTGGAGTGCGTTTTACACGTGGCCACCTCTTTAAGCAGGGGTACGAAGCGTGGGATCAATCTCTTAGCCATGGACCCTTTTCAGCCTTAACTTAAACCTGACCATAATTAATGTAGAACGTGACTTTAGGTTGGAATTTTGCATATTATACTATTTGTGCATCTTTATGTGTGCTTGCTTTAAATGCTTTGTATTACGTGACGTTTCGAGTCGAATGTCATCAAACGAACTTTACTCAATCAAAAATTGATGAAAACGAACTTCTCCGCGTCTGTGCGTCGCTCTTTATCTTGTGCTCATCGCAGCAGTAGCTATGCGTCCCACGCAGCTCCCCGCGCCCAGCGCAACTCATGTCTGCATTCTGTCTGTGTTGCACGCCGATGTTTCATTCGCGCCCCGCGCTTTGTTCTGCATGCAACGCTGTTCTTTCGAGTCCCTCGCACACAGCTGGCGTCCAGTGCATATAGATCGCATCCAGCGCATGCATGTGCGTCTGACGTTATTCCTTTTCTTCACGGCTTTGATTCTGCTTTGCGTGTTTGCCGTTTGATTTTAGCGCATCATTACTACTTGTTGAGTATACTCGATTTAAATAGGGTCAATGTTGTATCTCCGGTCTCCCCGGATAATTTCCATTAACCTTCATCCCATTTTTCATTCAAAAATCCATCTCAAACAAAAGAAGGGGTCAATTTTTTCATGCAAGGTCGAGTTTGTCAAAAAAGTGCATCTAAAAAAAAATGGTCATGTTAGAGTTAGAATAGTCATGCATGTCTACTTTCTCCCTATTGTTCAACTAATCTTCACTATCAACCTTACACAATCCTATTCAACAAATTTTAAAATCTTGCATTTTTTTTTCAAAATCAATCCTACACCCTCTTCTATTCTATCTTTTTCGAAAACATTTACTAATCATACCACCTATTTAATAAAAAAAAAATTTCAAAATTAATCCATCATCTTTTCCTAACAAAAGATAAAAACAAGGGGTCCCTTTTCAAAAAACGAATTTCGGAAATTCTAAGCCCATTCCAAACACCTTCATTCATCTAATCCAATCAATCCAATACATTTGCATTCATACTAGGCCCATATGCATTAGAGTTCATTTTGCATTCATCCTAGGCCCGTCTAATTTGAGTCCATACATTCACTAGCATTAGAGTCGATCTTAGGCCCATATAAGTCTAGTTCATATCAAAATCTAGGCCCATTCGCATCTTTATGTAAAGTCTAGTCCAAGTCTATTCCTAATCCATTCCAATCTAAGTCTAAGTCTAGTCCAATCCAAATCTTAGGTCCATTTAGGCGCAATTCATTCCCTAGGTATAGTTTGCATTATATGTAAACCCTAGTAAGTCTCCGGACTATAAAAGTCAGTCTTAGGACTATAAAATTTCCCTAGGTCTAGTTTGCATTATATGTAAATCCTAGCCAGTCTCCGGACTAAAAAAGTCAGTCTTAGGACTATAAATATACCATAGGTGTAGTTTGCATTATATGTAAACCCTTGTCATGCTCCGGGCTATCAAAGTTAGTCTTAGGACCATAAAATTTCCCTAGGTCTAGTTTGCATGATATGTAAACCCTAGTCAGTCTTCTGACTATAAAAGTCAGTCTTAGGACTATAAAATTTCAACAGGTCTAGTTTGCATTATATGTAAATCCTAGTTAGTCTTCGGACTATAAAAGTCAGTCTTAGAACTATAAAATTTCCCTAGGTCTAGTTTGCATGGTATATAAACCCTAGTCAGTCTTCGGACTATAAAAGTTCATTCCCTAGGTCTAGTTTGCATCTCCATGTAGGCCCTAGTCAAGTCCAACTCCTTCATAAGTCCAAAATAGCCCAAATCCCTCAAGTCTAGCGCAGCTGGTCCTTCCATAAATCCATAACTACCCAAATCCTCGAGTTTAACGAAGCTACTCATCCCTGTAAGACCATAATGGCAACCCCTAAGTCTAGCGAAGCTAGCATTCTGTAAGTCCACATAGGCAATTTTTGAGTCTAGCCTGCTTAGTCTAATGTAAGTTTTGAAGTCTAGCTGTCTAGCCTGCTTGCTCACCCGTAAGTTCAAAGTCTAGTTGCGTAGCCTGCTTGCCTTAATTTAAGAGTCTAGTATCCCTTATTGTCCAACCTTCCTTAAAGTATAGCCTGCTTGCTCACCCGTAAGTTCAAAGTCTAGTTGCGTAGCCTGCTTGCCTTAATTTAAGAGTCTAGTATCCCTTATTGTCCAACCTTCCTTAAAGTATAGCCTGCTTGCTAACCTGTAAGTTCAAAGTCTAGTCTCTCGTAACATCACCAAAACCCAATCATGGAGTCCAGTCTGCTTGCATAGTCAAGTTCAGTCCAGTCCAGTCCATGTCTGCATTTGCATATAGTTAAGCCCATGTCTCCATCATGGTCAAGCCCATACTAGTCCATAATCATACCCATTTCTACTCATTTCCCATTTCCATTTCCACTTTCGTCTTCATTTCTCATCTCTCATTTCTATTTCCATTTCCATTTCTCTATCCATCATTTCCATCTCCCATTTCGAAAATCATTTATGAAAAATTACAAGCAAGGTCCCGACGATTCTGTTCATGATCGGTCAAGAGATTACAACTCAGGAGCAGCTAAAGGAGGAACAAAAAAAGTGAGCCTACTCTAAAGGTCATCAATCGTACTATCACCACCCCGATTTCATATAGAGTCATGAAGGTTACTTTTGACCGCCTTCACAACAGATGCGCGATCACTTCCATAGGGTCTATCCCCTTCACATTAGAGGCATGATCACTTCTATAGGGTTACTCCAAACCCTGCACTTAAAAGAAAATTCAGAAGGTGCAACCTACATTTCTACCGCAAATTCCAACAGAACAATGAACATCTGATATCTAGTGTTAGGTCCTACAAATGCACTGCTAAACGTAGTCAATGACGATAGACTACTAATACTTGCTGCAACGAGAATCAACATCACCAACAACCCCTTAGGCAATGCATCAACAATTCAAAGGCTTAGTCTTTTATTTCTGGTTTCCTACGATGAGTCAGAGAGTCCTTACCCTAAGCCATTTATGTCTTTTCCCATCGAGTCTATGTCACTATAGAACTTCATCTATTATAGCCTTTCCATTTCCATTTTCATTTCATTTTATTTCTCTTTTTATTTTCATTGGCCTTCCATCATCTCATATATGCTTTTAATTCAATGATGAAACCTAAATCACCTAATGAACTTGACTAATAATGATAATAAAAAGAGATATGAAAAAAAAAAGAAAAATAAAAAAGGACATATTTTGGATCAAGAGTTATTCCCTTCTTCCCTCCATAATCCATAAACCATCATCTCCATTTAGCCAAATAACCCTTCAAAATCAAAGCTCCACAAATAACCTTCAATGCCTTCCAATACCCTTAACCAAATACTTGTGTGCAAGCCTCATTAAAACAAATCAATGGCAGGCAAAAATAAAAAAGTGAATAAATTCAAAGTGCGAAAAAAAGCAAAAGTAAAAGAAAACGCACAGGTCAAAAAGAAAAAATTACAAAAAGAAAAATCCAAAGGCAATAAATAAAAAGTCAAGCTAGGGGGTTTGTACACAAGTTCTACCCCTCGTTTCAAATCATTCAATTCATCAAAACTTTAGCCTATATAATCCAAATCCATGATCCAAACCTTATACCTTCATTAAAACCTCAAGCCTTCAACCTTTCAACCTTTCATTAAGCTTAACTCCTTATTCAAGGTATGTCCAAGCCCGTTAGGTTGAAAACCTAAAAGGGAGGACTATGCAAAAGTTAGGGCACAAAAAAATAAAAATAAAAAAGAAATCAGAGCTGGAACTACGAATGGTCTGATTCCGCAAGGATACGTAGGAATCCTCATCTCGAGGTCCGACTGCTTCAATAGAATAAATTAGTCAAGGTATAATGATTTGACTTTCTAGAATTCAGGAGCATACTCTTTTTAGATCCCGAAATAGACTCGAGTCTGAACCTAGCCTCGTTAAAGCCTTTTCCCACCTACATTTATTTAAGTCACAAATTGAACCTTTTTATTTTTTTCAATCCATGCTCTCCTTTTCCCTGAAGGACTCTCCGACAATTCCATGGTCTCTGGCGATATTCGACTTTGCCTAAATCACTTTCCAAAGAAGACTCCCCAATGATAACTTTCAGCGCTCAAGACAAATCAAGTACAATTCAATCAAGGCTCGCAACGCCTAATTCAGAACGAGATCACCCAAAGTGGGGGCTTCCTATATGTGATGGTTCCTCCAAATCAAACTCCCGAAGAGTTGTAATCTGCGGATCTCATTCACGGACCCCGATTATTTATTAGAAAACGATTTTCAAAAATTATTCTATTTATATCTGTTCAATCTATCTCTCTACATATCCAGATCGCCTGGCCTTGAAAAACCCTCACCTTGCATTACATACATTCTAGACTTGCATAACCCTGACCTTGCATGACGTGTCAACCCTGAGCTTTGCATAGCCTTAATTCTTGCATAGCGTCTCATGCATCCTTAGAGAGTATAAGTTTGCATAGTTTGCATCATCATGTGCTTATCTGAGTTGTTTACACCTATCTGCTGACATCTTTACCTGCTAGTAATCAGATTGCTTGTTGTAATTGTCTTGCGTACTAACTTTGTTTTGCAGAGACCGACATATATAGATCAGTTCTTAACTGCAGAGCGTTTAGAATCGTTCTCCGTCCCGACACTGTATACTTTGACTGTTGGTTTCCTGAACCTCAGTCAAAGTGGAGGCTTCTGTAGACACATAATCGTGTCTCCCCATTTAAGAATCCAATGATGAAACATACCGCGGTATTAGTTAGCACGACCCAACGGAAGAGCAATCTAAAGAACCAATCTAAAATTGTGTTTTGAAATGATATTCTAAATCCCAATTAATTATTCATGATGATTAATTGTATTTTAAGCCGATAAAATATTTTAAGTCCCTTCAAGAGCCCAATTAAATATTTATTATTTTAATAAATACTTTTTATAGATATTTTTATTATCTTTGATAAATATTTTAAATACAAATCTGATTTTTATTCCGTAAAATTCAACCTCGGATTTTAGGGATAAAAAAGTATCTTTAAAGCATGCGAATATGCTGGTATATGCGCCGGACGCGGCGGCCGAGCTCAGCGCGCCACGTGCATCCAGCGCATTGGCCAGAAAACGTCAGGCGAACCAATGATCGCCTGACATGTGGATTTGTGAATCACACAGAGTCCTGCGTCTGACGCAAGTCCTGTGAGACGCAAGTTTCTTTATTATCTTTTCAAAAACGTGTTTACACATATTTAAATTTGATTGGGCAGACCACATCAGTCGCGCCAATCTGCGCCTGACGCGTGGCCTTGCGCCTGCCACGTCGGACTGCGCCTGGCGAAGTAAGGCGCGTGCAGCACACGCCCCTTTTGTCTATAAATACTCGTGATTTCCCGAATTACGAATGGCTTTTTGATATTATTTTATACGAACACAAAATACTTTCGAACACTTACGAATACTATTACGAATCTCAAAATACTTTCAATACATCCAATCAATTTCAATTCCTAATCATACTACGTTCCTGGTTCCACGATTGCTCCGCCTAAAGATCGTTGCGCTCTTCAATCTAAGCTACATTGGTATAATTCCCGAGGATCCTTGAATAATCAGTTATATTTACTGCCTTGAAGTTATTAACCATTTATTTCATGATGTAGATCTTTAAGTAATAATCGTTCTACTATATATTCTAAACCATCATTCTTCTTTTTTATTCTTCTACATTATTATATGTTTGCCTGCTTATTCTATGCATATTATATGATTGTCCTGCTTTATTGCTTTTATCACCCACATGTTATTTTTACTAATCAAGACCTAAAGAACTGTTCTAACATTAATCAGATTAATTTGGACAACCTGTTAGAAACCTTGTGATATGATTGCATAATAACTTGTTACTAAAAAAATAGGCTTTTTATGTGTTTCCTGAACCAACCTAGACGAAATATTTTTAGGGTGTATAAAAATGTTATATGATTATTCTTTGGCATAAAATTTGTTGTGAATCGATATTTAGTAGAGGCCAGCAACGGGCAAACATGGTTCATTATGACCATATTTGTACCCTCACCCCCGAACTCAATCTATGGTTCATTTTGACCATATATGGAGTCAGGACGGGGAAATCTACATTGGATAAGTCCCACAATTTGTCCCTATGGTTTTCCATATCCAACCAGGTTTATGATTCTTCCTAAAAAGAATTGTTGGCGACTTCTTTCAAAACATTTTTCAATAAAACCTTTTACAGTGAGGTAGTAAAATACGAATACACGCTCATCCCGCGTAGGCGAAATAAAAACACGCCTACAATAATACAAAAGTTTAAACTATTCAACCTAGGTACCTAGAATAGTGGTGGAAAATTTCTACTATCATTTACTACTTATATACATTTGCATTTCACATGTATGGCATTCACATTTTGACTTTTAGCACACCCCCTTGAATGCTCAGCATGTCAATAAAAAAGAGTATTAGTTGCCTCGTTAAAACCTTATCAGGCTATGGAATAAGAGGGAAAAAGAATACAACTAGACTCTTTATATTATATGATAAACTGTCTCATTAAAAAGCTTATCAGGAATAACCCACTGGGATAAAATCTGAACAAAGGGAGAAAAAGTGCAGTGCGTATATTACTCCCCCTGAATCTAACAAAGGCCACGAAGGTGGCGCATACCGATTTTGTACACAACTATTCAAATTTTTCGAAGGATGGGATTTGGTAAACAGATCAGCGAGATTTTCACATGAATGAACTTGCATTTTTAGATGTTTATATTCTCTTCTTTCTTGAGATCATGTGTGAAAAAGATTTCCCGTTATATATGTTTGTGAAAATTGACGCGAGGGGTCCCAACTACGGGTCATTGTCTTTAATAGGTCCCAACTATTGATTATTCTCTATAGGACCTAAGTATGGGTTGTTTAGATTTTAATAGGGCCAAACTGAGTAAATTAAAATCACAACAATCCATAATTAGCACATATGCAAACTATTATAAGTAAGTTAGGCCCTATTAAAATTGCAACAACCAATACTTTGGTCCTACAGAGAATAATCAATAGTTAGGACCCATGAAAGACAATGGCCCATAGTTAGGACCCTTAGTGTCAATTTTTCCTATATGTTTAGTTCTATCTCCTTTGATATACCCTTCACTAACTTGGGTGATGCAAGCAGTGTTATCTTCACAAATCAATGTTCGATTATCTGTATTTGCATTCATGCTGCATTCTTCTTGAATATGATTGATCATTAACCTGAGCCAAACACATTATCGTCCAAGCTTCCTAAACAACGATCTATTCAGCATGATTTAATGATGTGACAGTTAATGTCTACTTTGTTGATCTCCATGATATTGTTGTATCTCCGTAAGCACAAAGCATCTTGCGTACGGCCGGCTACACTTATAAATATAGGTGTGTCCGTGCACACGAACCATGTTAGCTCGTGAGCTCATTTTCAAAAGGTCATATCTCATTCCTTTCTCATCAGAATTGAGCTTTTCACCAGGCGTTGGAAAACTATCGAGTCACATTTTCATATGCAACATGAGTTTTCCCAAAATATTGAGTGTGTTGTGAGATATAGCTTTTTGAAGTTGACCCTTGTGCACAAATTCTTATTAACAATTGGAGTTACTCTTATGAGGAAATGGAGTTACTTGTATGAAAATGGTGGTTACTCTTGGACATAAAAGGGTGTTACTCTTATAAACAAACGCGGTTACTTTTATTACAAAAGGGTAGTAATTAGTTTACTTTTGTGAACGAATGAGGTTACTCGTATGAAGAAAAGGGGTTACTTTTGCGAATAGTTGGGGGGACTCATATGATTACATAGGGTCGTCATATGATTAAATAAGGTTAATCTTGTGAACGAATAAGGTTACTCATATGAATAAATGGTATTACTTTTGTGAACAATTGAGGTTACTCATATTTGATTAAATAGGGTTGTTGTATGATTAAGTCAGGTTACTAGTATGTAGAAATGAGGTTACTTTTGTGAACAATTGGGGTTACTCGTATGATTAAATAGTTAAGTGATGTTACTCTTATGAATGAATGAGGTTATTTATATGAGATAATGGGTTACTTATATAAATAAATAGGGGTTACTCGTACGATTAAAATAATTAGTGTCATCGTATGATTAAATGAGGTTACTCTTATGAACGAATAAGGTTACTCGTATGAATAAATGGGGTTACTCTTATGAACGAATGAAGTTACTCGTATGAATAAAAGGGGTTACTCTTATGAATAAATGGGGTTACTCATTTGAATAAATGACGTTACTAATCAGTTTACTCTTATGAATGAGTGGGGTTACTCGTTTAAATAAATGCGGTTACTTTTGTGAAACTTTGGGGTTACTTGTATTATTAAATGAGGTTATTCGTATGATTAAATGAGGTTACTCGTATAAATAAATAAGATTACTCGTATGAATAAATTATGTTACTCATAAGATTAAACGAGGTTATTCATAAATTAAATGACATTATTTGTATGACTAAACGATAAAATAAGAAAGCAATCAATTTACTATTATGAATGAATAAGGTTAATCGTTTGAAAAAATGTGGTTACTTCTGTGAACCATTGGGGTTACTAGTATGATTAAATGAGATTACTCATATAATTAAACGAGACTACTAATATGAATAAATGAAGTTACTAGTATGAATAAATGGTGTCACTCATAAGATTAAATGAGGATACTGATAAGATTAAACGACATTACTTGTATGACTAAACGAGAAAATTAGAACTAATCAATTTACTCTTACGAATGAATGGGGTTACTCGTTTAAATAAATGTAATTAATTTTGTGAACAATTGGGGTTAATGGTATGATTAAATGAGGATACTCGTATGAATAAACGAGGTTACTATTATGAATAAATGAGGCTACTAGTATGAATAAATGGGGTTACTCATAAAATTAAACGAGGTTACTCATAGCTTAAATGATATTACTTGTATGACTAAATGAGAAAATGAGAAACTAATCAATTTACTCTGATAAATGAATGGGGTTACTCATTTGAATAATTATGGTTACTTTTACGAACAATTGGGGTTACTCGGATGATTAAACGAGGTTTCTCGTAAGAACAAATGAGGTTTATTTTATTGTCAAACAAGGTAATTATTTGCCAACTTAAACGAGAAACCTCATTTGTTCATACGAGAAATTAAATCTCATAAGATTAAACGAGCTTACTCCAAAAAAATATATGGGGTTACTCATATCATATTCTTAAGGTTATGCAAAAGTTCTCTTTGTTATGCTTTATTTCTCCATCTACCTCGCGAACAACGGGTTCATCTTAATTATAAGCAAATGGTGTTACTTTTACAAATAAAAAGGATACTCTTTTTTCACTTTTGATGTGAGTATAAACTATCTGCCCACTAAATCCTCCTTCATACTTGCCGCATATTTACCATACTTTTGTGTTGATAATCAATACCATGTATTTATGTTAATGCCTTTTGGCATCATTCTCAATCAATGAAATCAAACCACAAATTATCAAAAAACTAAACTTAGATATTATTCAAGGTAACTTTTGTTACCACTCCAATTTGTCATGATGATAGGAAAGCAAACGATCAATCAAAATATTTTGCAAAATACATGAAATACTCTACACTCAATTATAAGCATTTTTCCACCTAAAAAATCAAAATTGTTGATGTCGAATTATTACCTTTCTCTGTGTATGTGTCAAATTTTCAAATTTGCATATTATGCATGCCAACCTCTTGTGAAAATCCAAATATCCCTTATCGAAGCATATCAAGTCGTCTTGAGCATCCATTGATTTGGGGGGTTTGTGAATGGAGGAGAGAGAAATTGAAGAGAAAGTTATTGCTGCTAAACCGCAAATAGTGAGCGAAAAATAAGCCGATCAGTTACCTTGGACTATTCTATGTGGGCTTGTTATATGGGCCCACCACAAGGAAAGTTATAGATGTGGCCGTCCACATATAAGAATTTGTGCCATAAATGAATACGTACCCTACTGATTGTGACTTGACCTTTTGAGGGTCTAATAGGTATCCAACATCTGTGTATCCTATGAGTGAAACATTTTACTTCGATTAATAGAATAATCCAAAATCTTGTGTTCCTATGAGGTAATGGAGTAGGTGCTTGATTTCTCTCCAATGTCTCTTTTTTAGTAAATTACTATATTTAGCCAATAGGTTTACCGAGAAAGCTATGTCAGGTAGAGTGTTGTTAGCCAGCTACATCAAGGCACCAATTGCACTTAAGTATGGTACTTCAGGTTCGATAATTTCTTCGCCATCTTCTCGAGGTCGGAGTGAGCCGTCCTTCATATTTAGAGATCGGAGTACCATTGGAGAATTTATCAAATGTGCTTTATACATATGAAAATAAATGTTTTAAAACTTTTTAGTATAGTTCGATTAATGAACAAAGATCTCATTTCTCAAATGTCCCATTTGTAAGCCAAGGAAGAAATTTGTCCTTTCAAAATTTTTCGTTTCAAATTCTTTCATGAAGTATCTTGCAGTCATTTCAAGTTCTTTAGGAGTTCCAATGATATGTTCAAATCATTGACATAAACTGCAATTATAGTGAAACCTGATTGAAATCGTTTAGTGAAAACACAAGAACTGATTTGATAATTTTTTTATTCCTTCTTTCATAAGGTATTCACTACGACGATCATACCATATTCTTCCAGATTGCTTGAGTCCATAAAATGATCTTTTTAATTTTATAAAGAGCATTTTTCTGGATGTATGTTTCTCTCGTAATTTTAGTCCATCAGGGACTTTCATATAAATGTAGGTATCAAGTGATCCATATAAGTATACCTTCGCGACATCCATCAACCGCATTTGAAGTCTTTTAGAAACAGATAAACTTACCCGAAATCTCGGTATAGTTGCATCAACTACTTGAGAATATGTCTCATCATAATCAATCCCTAGCATTTGTGAGAGCCTTGCTTTGTATCTAACAATTTTATTTTTGTCATAGCATGCAATTTCTTATAAATACCCACTTATATCCCACTAGTTTCACACTCTTTGGTGTATGAGTTATTTGTCCGAAAACTTCTCGTTTTTCATGTGACTTTAATTTTGTTTGGATTGCCTCTTTTTGTATTGGCCAATCTTGTCTATAGCGACATTCATCTATTGTTCTTAGTTTCATATCATTTTTATTAGAGATCATCCCAACCGTTACGGAGTAAGCAAAAATTTCATTTATCACATCATTATTTCGATCCTCTTTCTTTGTGGAAACATAATAGATTGAAAATTTATTGTTGTCCATAATTTTGTGTTCCTAATCATTTGAAACATCATTATCTTTATTTTTATCTTTGTCTCCACTTTGAACTTCGTGATTCTTTGTAGGAAGAATCATCATTTGCTCATTTTCTATTTTGTCGTGCCTTTTGACTTTTCATAGATTTTAATTTTTCGAACAAAGTGGTCTTCCACGCTTTCGGCTTACAATATGCTCATTCCAATGGTCTTATTATCCGTGGGAATTTCAATGCGTGCAGGAGCATTCTCTGCTAGTATGTGTGGTTTTGTCACTTTCTTACCTGGTGAATGCATCAAGCAATTGTTTTTTGCAACACCATTATATGAACAATTTTCTTGACTTCTTGTTTACATGAATTTCTTCATCGATCCAGAAAAGATAATTATGTTGCATGCCATGTTATTTCTTTTTTTTTTCTTATGTGGGTGATGTAAACATTTTATATATGGTTTCTCCCCTGTTTCATTGCCATTTTGATGTGCTAACTATGCTTTTAGGTGTAACACCCCATATTTTCGCTCCGAATTTTTTGCGTTTATTTTCTCCTAGGACTAAGTGTTACATTAGGAGCCATTTTCAACTAACTTTGTTCATTGAGTTATAGTTTGTTGTTTTGTGGCTGATTTGTAGGTTTAGGGGGATTTTTTTTTCTCTATTACTATCACTTTGCAGTTACCACAAGGAAGCAAAGAAGCTCTTTGAGCTTCTAGGAGTACATTCCAGATGCCCCAGATTGACTCTCGAGGCCTCAGAGAGTTACGATATAAAAAAAGGGCATAAAGGTCATTTTTCAAGGCTTATGGGTCTTGCACTACCCCCTAGCGTGAAACTTGTCTTATAGTGCCACTACACGCAATACACAAGGTCGCCCGATCGGGTGGATCCACATTGTGCCTCTGGGCGGAGTGTATTTTGCATTCTATGGGGAGCTGTTGAAGCGCGTCCAACCAAGCGACCTTTGCACTATGCCATCGGGCCGTTCCCCGCACCGTGGGGTGAAAATCCGCACTGTAGTGCAAGCTGCCCCACAACTTACTTTCTACTTTTTTTTGTTAACTCTTTTATTATTGAAATAACTCCTTTTAGTTTTTAATTGTAAATAGGGATTTGAGAGTTTAAGGAGGACATCTTATTTTCCAGCACTATTTTGTAGTATTTCCTAGTTTCCTCTCAAGAACCCTAGTTTTCTACTTTTTTTCCCAATTACATTAAAGTTCTCAATATAGGTTTAATTGCTTTCAAGTTTCGTTCATCAATTGGTATTCTCTCTTTTCTCATCATTCTCCTTTAATTATTTATTATCATTTCACCATGTTTGCTTATTTTAGTGTGATTATGTTTTTCTCAATTATGAGTGAGTAAGTCAATTCCTAGGTATTTAAAGATCTGTGTATGCAAAGTAGGATCAATTCAATGAAGTAATTGCTTTAAATATTTCTATTTCCTGTCAATGAGTTATTATTCTTGTCCTCAAGTAAAGCCAAACTTGTTTAATTATTATTACAATTATAAAATTATAGATTGAGAGATAGGATTTTGTATAACTCGCATTAGTAGAAAAGTAATCCATGATTATGTGAGATCGGCTTAGTGAGCTTTTAAGGAGGTAATGTTCGAGAGAAATTACAGGTGCCCTAATTAGGTTTATCTATTGGGTTTTTTCCATTGTTGATGAATTCATAAATGGCATACATAATGATCCATTTCCCTAGTCTTTTATTATCTGAATTCTTCGATTTTATTTGTGTAATTCGTCTAGTTCATCAATCCAACATATTTTTTACTTAGTTTAATATTATAATCTCAATTATAATAGTATAGCTTTCTCCCTGTGGTTAGACCCTACTTGCCTATTTACATAGTTAGAAGGTTCTGTAGGATTTCACTTTTGACAGGTGTACGACAACCTATCAAATTTTGGCATCATTGTCGGGTAGACGACTTATTTCTATTCTATTGGAACTATAGTATTACACTAAATCACTCTGAAGAACACTTGTGAGCATCTTTCATTTGTTTAAGTGTTTTTGGTGTATGAGCAGGAAACTAAAATCGTCAATTCTAATTCCATTCGATCCTAAGATTGAAAAGACTGGTCGTAGCTAGGCTTAGAAAGCAAACTAAGCAAGTAAAGTTATCTGCAAAGACAAACCTCCCCTAGGTTACCTGTTCCACCATCATTGCGACAAGAATTCCTTGTCACTCCTATTTCTCATACAATGGGCAAGAATCCTGCCCGAACTTTCAGAGATTAGGCACAACCATCCTCTAATATAATGTACCCACTTGGGTGTGGATGCTAAATATAGCTTATGCAAATTTTGAAATCAATATCATATGTTGAACCTTGGTTCAAAACAATCAATTTGTTGGGTTATCTTATGAACACCCAAATCAACAACTGCAGTGGTTTTCACAATGTTGTGCTACTTAGAAACAAGTCGGTATCTATTCTGATGAAATAAAGATGATTATGTTTGGTTTTTCCTTGCAAGACAAAGCTCTATTCTAGTATAGCAAGTTGCCTATCTCTATTACCATTTGGGAAGAGCTACCCAAAGTCTTCCTTATTAAGTGGTACCCCTATCGAAAGATTGCTAATATGCGCCATGAGATAGTGAAATTCCCCCAAGATCCCATTGAGTCTTTATATGAAGCTTGGGAGAGGTTCAAGGACTTGCAATGCCTTTATCCTCATCATGGTTTTGACAAATGGTATTTGTGTCAGATTTTCTACACTAGAATTAATGCAAATACGAGACAGGTAATCGATGGAGCCTTTGGTGGTTTCTTCATGGATAAAGGCAAGCTTGCTACTAACCAAGCATCCGTTATTAATTCTTCTACAAAGAAAGCGGGCAAGCATGATGTTGAAACCTAATCCTTATTGTTAGGACAATTAGCTGCTTTGAACCAAAAGATTGATTCTTTAAAGATGGGAATCAATGAACCTTCCTCCCACATGAGTGTTAATGCTATGGCTAGTGTTTTCGGAGCTAATACTTTTCTATGTGAAGTTTGTGGAATCTCTAGGCACAACTCTCAAGTGTCCCCCATTCTCCTACCTCCTATTGTAGGTGGTATCTTCGAGCCAGTTTAGAAATTCAAATCACAACCCAGGTCTTAGTTCAATCCATACTACAACACGTAACTCCTGGGATGCGAAATCATCCAAACCTATCTTATAGGAGCAATAATGTGTTGAATTCGCAAAATTAGCAGTTTCACAGCTTCAGCAGCAGCAGCAGTTCATACCACAACCCCAGTTTCTGTCGTATCAGTCACAATAATAAGCTCCTCCTGAGTTTTAGAAAAATCAGTTTCACCAGCAGCATAACACACCCCCTTTAGACGCGACGATCACCGAGCTAAAAAATCTCATGTTGCAAATGCAGAAGGATATCATTACCATTTAAGCAGATACTAAGTCCAATTCGAAAACCCGCACACTCGAAATAAGCTGCAGGCGACGCATAATAAGATGCTAGAATCACAAATAGCTTAGTTGCTGAGTTCATCCTCTACTTGATAGTCTGAATCTTGCAAAGCAAGCTAATCCAGCCAAGAGAAATTATTAATGCAATCACTCTCAGGTATGGTTTGAGATACGATAAGCCCACCATGACCAGCAACAACGACTCTATTTGGAAAAAGGAAGACAAGTTGGCCGCCTCTGAGGTTGTTGGTTAAGATGGGTTTAGCGAATACGTATCTAAGCAGTCGGCTGCCCAGGGTTGTGAGAAAAAGAAGGAGGTTGTCACTTCACCTCCACCGTTCGTTTCAAAACTTTAATTTCCACACCGAGCAGCATGCTCTAAGCTTGAGAAGAAGTTTTATAAATTCTTGGCTATTGTAAAAAACCTTCAGGTAATTACTCCTTTCTCTGAATGGATTACACATATTCCTATTGATGTTAAGTTTTTGAAAGATGTGCTGAATAAAAAGAGAAGATCTGATGAGTTGGAGTCTGTAGCCTTTACTAAACATTGTAGTGTGGTCATTCAAAATAGGTCACCACCTAAAAAGAAAGACCATGGTAGTTTCTTCATCCCACTAGTAGAAAAACGACGATTTGCGTCTCCCTATCTGCGTCGCACAACAGGACAAACGTCGCAGATCAGTCATTTGCGTCGCATGCGACAGGGAATCGACGCAAAAGACAAAGTATGTGCGTCATTTTTAACTAACGTGCGACGCAAAAGAGCAATGTGCGTCGGATGGGCCAAAAATGCGACGCACATAACAGAAGCTATGCGCGTCGCATGAAGCCCACGTGTGACGCATATAGCTTGAGGCCCACTTTGTGCGTCGGACCATTTGGTTCGTGCGACGCAGATAAGGACCCACTTTCAAACCCTACCTAGCTACATCCTTTCATTCTCACAGCCGTTTCTCTTCAAACCCCACCCCTCTCTCTCTCTCTCTCCCTCCCTCCCAAATAGAATTCTCTGGTTCTCTTCAAATCTCCCCATCTTCGCACAAAAAAAACTTCAATTCACCACTACTTGAACCCGAAACACCACCAATTACATCCAAAATTCTGAAATCATATGCTTCTTCAATTCGAACAAATGAAATTTTCTCAAGCTCTGAAGTTCGCACACTTTTTGCATGAAGATTATCGTCTGCTTCTTTGGATAAATCAGGAGAGAGATGATTGCAATTAAGCGTCTTCAGCCTGCATAAAAAAAAGTTAGTTTTCAATTTCGTTTTTTCATTTTTAGATCTGATTTTCTATTTTAGTTTTCAGTTTTTTCATTAATTTCATATATGAAAAATAAAATCTGACTTAATTCATCCAATTGAAAATAAAAACTGATTTTTTTTGTTTACTTTTTTGGCATTTTTAGGGTTTATTTTCAGATCTAGAATTTTCTGAAATTTTTATTTTCATTTTCAGATCTGGAATTTTCATTTTTAGGACGGCAATCCCTCGAGCTCATCAAAAACGCCGGCTGCTATTGCTATTTTACATTTTTTGAAGATCAATCTTGAATTTGGAAATGAGTGGGTTAGGTTGTATACGAATTTTTGTATTATATTAGTTTTCACGAATTTGTTGCATTATATGTGCTCATGAATTCTTTGTATTATATACGAATTGTTGTATTATATTTCTATAGATTCTTGCTTTGTTGTTTATTTGTCGTTTCTTTCTCTTTCAATTTCATTTTTTTTTATGTTTTTCGTTTGGTTGTGGTTGAACGAAGTTCATAAATTTAATTTTTTTTTTAAAAAAATGGTGATTTGCGTCGCACTTTACTCTTCGTGCGACGCAGATGGTCCATAGGTGCTTTGGTGTGGTGTTGAACGAAGGATGTGCGTCGCACACACTTTAGTCTTCATTCGACGCAGATGATTCTTTTGCTGTTGTGGGAATCATCTGCGTCGCATAGTAGGAAGGTCCGACGCAGATAGCGATATCAACTGCGTCGCATAATTGTCCGACGCAGATCTTGTTTTTTCATCTGCGACGAGGCCTGTGCCGTCGGACCCATGTCCGACGCAAATGGGCGCCTCGCATCCGACGCAAATCGTCTATTCTGTACTAGTGTCCTCTGCACTAGTCCTATGTGTATTGACAAGGCTTTGTGTGACTTAGGTGCTAGTGTCAATGTCCTCCCCTTTTCCTTGTGTAAAAATTTAATATGGGGAAACTAAAGTGTACTATTATGACCCTCCAAATGGCTGACCATTAATAACTTCCCATAATTACCTCAATTGCCGAAAATAAAGACATGTACAAGATATGTACATTAGATGTGCCTTTTTCTACGAAAGATAACCACAACATAATATCTTAACTTGTAGAAGTTAAGATACTCGCTTAATTTTCGGAAAGAGATAACTTCCCAAAAACATATTTATGCATGGACTGCTGTTCTCCTTAGCTGTTTAATTCATACAAGACACACCCGCACATGGTTCAAGCAACTTAGCCTGATTTCACCTTCATTTAAGCAACGATTCTTTCTAATCTTGGGAGATGTAGAAAGCACCTAAAGGATTAAGCAAAGATATATGTATGGAATTTACATCAAAGACTACAAATCTAACCATTGGGGGGAAACAGTTGATGCCAAAATTACCTAAACCTAATAACTCCTAACAAGACTCTTACTGAAACTTAATTAACCCTAATAAGACTCTTAACTTATAAAAAGACTCTCTACACAAAGGTTTTGTGAAGATATCAACAATTTGATCTTCATTCTTTCAAAACAATAATTCAACTAAGCCTTTCTCAAGATTATCCGTAAGAAAATGATGTCTGATCTCAATATGCTTAGTTTTAGAATGTTGAACAGGGTTTTTTTAAAATATTGATAGCATCAGTGTTGTCACACATGATAGGGATATTCTCATAGACAACACCAAAATCTTTAAGCTGGTTCCATATCCACAACAGCTGGGAACAACAAGCTTTTGCTGTTGCAATGTATTCCAATTCTATTGTGGACAAGGCTACTAAATTTTGCTTTTTAGAGCCACATGAGATCAAACATGAGCCTAAGAATAAGTGAGCCATACTTGATGTGCTTTTCCTATCCACAAGGAAACTAGCATAATCTCCATTTGTGTACCCTACCAGCTCAATAGAAGTGCCTTTGAGGTACCACAACCACAAGTTATTTGTTCCCACCAAATACCTAAGTATTCTTCTAACAACATTTAGATGAGACTCCTTGGGATTGCTTTGAAATCTTGCACACAATCCTACAGAGAACATAATACCAGTATACTTACTGTTAGGTATAAGAGGGAACCAATCATCCCTCTATACAACGAAGCTTCCACATATTTCCCTTTTAAATCAGCATCTAATTTTTAGGAAGTAGGAACATGAGTGTCATAAGCTCTGTTGTTCTCCAATCCACACTTCTTTAGAAGTTCTCTAAGATAATTCTGCTGGTGGATCACGATTCCATCAGTTGTTTGCCTAATTTGTAGAACAAGGAAGAAGCCAAGTTTTCCCATCATGCTCATTTCAATCTCACTCTACATAAGATTAGCGAACTCATCACATAGCAACTGATTAGTAGCTCCAAATATGATACCATTGACATAAATGTGAACAACTAGTAAGTATTTCTCCCTGGTTTTGATAAATAATGTTTTTTCAACTTTTCCCCTCTTGTACTCATTTTCCATCAAAAACTTTAAAAATCTCTCATACTAAGCTCTTGAAGCTTGCTTGAGACCGTACAAATTAAAGCTTTATCAAGTTTGAATACATAGTAGGGAACACTACTACAAAAAGTGCAAAGATAACTGTTAAATAAGGCTTTACATAACACTTTTGAGGCGTTTTCCAAGTCAGTGTATAATGTAAAGTAAAGATAACACCTGATAAAAGTATTATGTTAGGGAAAGAAAACATAACAGTCATTTATAATACACGTTATGCCACTAGATATCACATTTCACAAATAAGCGTTATGTTTGTTATTTACATGATAGTTTGATAGAAAGAAAATTTAACAACGATTTAGGATAACTGTTATCTTTGCTGAAAGCAAACATAACTCCTCCTTGCTTAAGCGTTATGTTTTCTTATAATAGGTATAACAAGTTTTCCCTACAACTGTTATCTTTGATATTTGTTCTTTTTAATAAACAGATTCTCACACGCATCAAATAGCTGCAGTAGCCCAGCAAATTCAATTTGAAATAAAAAACCTGCATAATACGCTACCCATATATCAAAATCAACAAATTAAATTAAACATACTACATAAATGAGCTAATGCAACTCCTAAAAACCGTTGTAATAGAGCCTAAAACCGTTGCAATAGTGCTATTGCAACGGTTGAACAACCGTTGTTGTTGCTGCCGTTGCATTAGGTTTAATGCAATGATTTTTAGGCCTATTGCAACGGCTACCACAGAACCGTTGCAATAGGTGTAAATAGTTGTTGCATTAGCTATAAAGCCTATTTATACGCCCCTATAGCTAGGGGTGTTCACCGGTCCAGGACCGGACCGGAACCGGCTGGATCGGTGGACCGGAATCTGGAAAAAAATTGGACCTGGACCGGACCGAAAAAATTAGGTATGGTCCGGTCTGGACCTGAATTTTTTCGGTCTGGTCCGGTTTTGGACCTTTGGACCGGAATCTTTAATTTTTTTTTAAAAAAACTTTTTTATTTGATTTAAAATACTTACAAATTAGATATATTAAAATTGATAATTATTAACAATATTCCTAAAGTTAATAAATTTTAAATTTTTAACTTTTTACTGCTTTTTAAAACTTTTTTAACATGTAAACTTTTTTTTTTACTAAAAAACTGAAATTTCGATCCACCGGTCCGGACCGGAATTTCCCGAGTTTGGACCTGAACGGAGCGGAAACCCTGAATCGGCATTTTCTTTGGACCGAGGACCGGACCGGAATCTTCGGTCCAGTCCGGTCCGGTCCAAATTCCGGTCCGACCCTGGTCTTTGAACAGCCCTACCTATAGCTATTGCAACTCCATCCGATAGCTATTGCAACGCCCCTATAACTCATATTATATCCCATCTTGGCATCTACGGCAACACCTCCATATATATTACAACACCATCGTATAGCTATTGCAACGCCTTTATTACTAATATCACGCCTTATTTTGGCACCTATTGCAATGCCTCTATAGCTAATGCAAGTCCAATACCATAGTACACTAGTAGTAATACATTGATATACATAAAAATATATTTTTATAAATCTATTTTGAAATTTTATTTTTAGAAGAGGAATTATGCATACAACATTGATGCACCCATGATCAAATTCACGAAATACATTATTACAAAAGTCTATTAACTCAAAAACTATATAAAATTTATGGTTAGTCAATTCTTTTCAAGAGAACTTATACATGTGAAATGCTCCAATAAATCACTCTACATCTAAAATGCTTCCATGCCATCCTATAAGCAATTAGTTTATTGAATGTGACGTTCAATTTATTCATTTATGACCACCTGCAAATTCAAACGTACTTGATCAAATTAGTAAAAATCAAACGTTTGTATTTAAGTTTCTTTAAACTTAATTGTCCTATTATAGAACCAAAATCAAATTTTCAAGCAACAATAAAATATAAGTATAACGATCAACCTAAAAGGAATAGATTACATTCATTCCAAGTAAGCAAGAGACTGGTTCCCATCGACCCAGTAAAAACCAAGAGACTTCCAAGTCTTGTTGCCTATTATGTTAAATTTAGTGCTCAGATAATAGAGAAGTACTCACACCCAATTACATGCATGACTTCTTACAACATCCAATTACAGTCATAAAGTCTTGATTTCTACTATCTGTCATTGTTGTATGACTGTTGAGCCTTTAAGCACTCACACCCTAACAACATTTGAGCATGTATGACTGTTGTTACTGTATGACTATCATTGTTGTATGACAGTAATTATATGCTATCTATCACTCCACCATAGCTTGATATCCTATCTCCTCACCCCCATCATCAATTGTTGTCAACTTTTGACATTAGAGACATCTGTATAAGAGAGTAAATCACAGGAAAAATTGTATAATGAACAATGGAAATAACGTATCCGAAAACAACAAGGTTGACAACTTGTCACAAATATCATAAACCCAGACAATCATGCCCATTATAGGAAGTGAAAGTTAGGGCAGAGAGTTTAATCTGCTAAGACGATGAAGCACAACAAATAACATATTAATAATTTCCATCCTAAAGGCAATTAGCCACATTACTTTTGAGGTACGTTCCCCTTAAAAAATAATATTAAGTCAAAGATATGATTACAGGGAAAAAGAAAGGGGGTTACTAAATACCGCCCGTATTTACTTGAAACCGTCCGTATTTTTTTTTAAAATACTCCTAAACTACCCCCTACAAATACTACCCCATACCCCCCACACTCTCTCACTCTCTCACTCTCACTCCTCACTCCCACTACCACCCCACCATAGCCACCACCACCCCCAAAGCCACCACCACCACCACTACCACCACCACCACACGGCAACCACCACCACCAGGCGAGGAAGACCGTACCGACGACCACCACAGCGAGGACGAAGAAGACACCGACGCCGACCACCACCACAACACGCCGGAAAAAGAATGGGCCCAAGGAAGAAGGCAAAGGAAATCGGGGAATCTTCAAATCAGGTTAGTTTTGTAGTTATTTGTGGTCAAAACCAACCCTAAATGCCGGAAAAGCCCCCACCAGTCGCCGGAAAAACGAGGAAAAAAAAAATTTTTTTTTTCGTAAATGCAGGGCAACGGATAAGAAATCCGTTACCACCACACGCTGGTAACGGTAAAGATGTCCGTTACCACTCTGCGGTGGTAACGGAATTTCTGTCCGTTGCCCCACAGATTTTGAAAAAAAAAAATTTCATTGTTGTTTGTGTTTTCCGGCGAGGGAGGGGGGAATTTTGGGTTTTTTTTTCCTTTTTTTTTAATTTATGTTTATGTTTTGTTAATTTCTGTTTTTTAATAATTATATTTTTATGTTTATTTTAAATAATTTATGTTTGTTCGTAATTTATGTATTAATAATTTATGTTTGAATTAAAAATAATAATTTGTGTTTATTTGGGCTTTTATAATTTATGTCAATAGTTATTTGAATATATTAATTTAATTGGAATAGTTAATATGTTAATTTGTGTGATAATATGGTAATTAGGTTTTATTATTATTATTATGTTAATGCATGTTAGTAACATGGTAGTATTATTTAATTTATTTGATTTAATTTATTTAATTGTTTAATAGCATGTGATAATAGTATTATTTAATTTTAATAGTTATTATATAATAAGTTAATAAATTGATTTGAGCATGTTATTATATTATTAAAATATTTCAATGATATTAGCATGTTATTATTTTATATTAGTAGCATATTACGATTATTTATTGTAATGATATTAGCATGTTAATTTGTTTTTATGAGCATGTTAATATTAGTTGTGTAGGGTATTTGTTTTTATTAGCATGTTTACTAATGATATTAGCAAGTTAATATGATTTATTGTTGTAATTTTAGTTAATTAATTATTAGAAAGTGATTAGTTATATAATAATGCCCTAATTTACTTACTTTGCGCATGTTAATATATTTTAATAATATTATGTTAACACCATCACCAATGTTAATGCATCTTAGTATTAGTTTTCCTTATAATTTAAGTTAAGTAATTATTAGAGTGTCAATGGTTATAGATTATTAGTAATTACAATATAATAACGTAGACATTAAATAAATAATAAATAATTAACATAATGTATTATTAGGGTCTTGATGGTCCTGAGGGATCGACGCCACGACACACTAGATCTCGTGGTGTTGATGCATCTAGTAGGAGGGTGAGGACTGATGCTCAGGCTAGCCAGATGCCTATTCCCGAGGACGCGCCTGATAGTGCTGGATGGGATACTGGGGGCGAGCAGGAGTTAGATCATGCTATGAGAGATGACGATGGAGCTGATGTGGGTGAAGCCGCCTCCCATGTGCCTGTGAAGAAGGGTAGTAGAGGGAGGTTTGTTTCGGGGGTCGAGTTCCGGATCTAGTAGGTCGTCGAGCGGGGCTGAGAGCCGGTAGGGATACTTCGTGGTTTGTTACCGAGGCGATGCCTGGGGGCCCACTTGACGGTACCCTGATTCCTAGTTGGCGGGGGCACGTCGGCTCCCGTATATACCACGATACGACTGCTAGGGATGTTATGCTATGCCATAACCGCTCCAATGCATTTGATCCGTTCTTCGACTTGGGGTTTCCGCAGCCAGTCGTTGCGGCGCTTCGATAGATCTTGTATTGCCCAGCTACCGGGGATTATGTTTGGGCACCTTGACTTTCCATTGCTTACGGCGTTTGTAGAGCGTTGGCGGCCCGACACGAACACGTTTCACATGCCTTTTGGAGAGATGACGATCATGTTACATGACGTTTGGCGGATCCTACGTGTTCCTATTGAGGGCCGGACCGTTAGTGCTCGTTTTGCCGACTTCGAGTTGTATGTACGGTTTGAGGAGCTCCTCGGCTTGACTCGTGAGGAGTTATTATGTGAGGAGTCACGGGTCCGGGAGGAACGGTGGCGTTACCGTTCGTAAGATTTTCGATCACTCGCATGGATCGGGCCGTCCGCCGACGTGCGAGGTTCGCGCATGGTTCCTCCCGACACTTGGGTGTACCCTCTTCACCGATAAGAGTGGTTCCCGCCTCATGCCCCGGAACATAACTAAGCCGGGATGACCTTGATTCGGTTCATACTTACTCGTGGGGCTCGTTTGCTTTGGCGTACCTATATCGTCGCCTAGGGGTTGCGTCTAGAGCGGATAGCAAACGAGGTTGCCGGGTGTCCGACGCTCCTCCAAGGTGTTGGATATACGAGTACTTCCCGTGTTTCCGACCACGGCGAGAGGGCCGGCCTTCGGTGATCATGATCCCCGGGCACGGAAGTGGAATTATCACATCGTCGGCAAGGATTTCGTCCGACCGGAGTCCATTCGTAGACGCTTGGACAACCTTCGGGTTACAGAGGTACGAATATTTAATGCATTAGTAAAATATATATTATTATGTTCTCATATATTACTACTACGTTAGTAACATGAAATTATTACATTTATCCGTTTTGTCGATCGGACGCCATATGGGGATGACCAGGCTGCCATGATTCCGAGGACGTTGTATGTCGGTTTCATACGTTATCGAGGTATCATTGAGCCGTACAACCCGGATCGTGTACTGCGACAGGTTGGGTTTTGTTCGGATCATTCCTACCCCTCCTATTCAACCCGATTTCGCGTACGCACCGAGCAACCCGAAGAGGTATGAGGTTCAATTCTCGGTCTCAGTAGTTGAGTCTGCATGGCAGCGGTTCACGCCATATGATGGGGGTCTCAACGTATCACAGTTGAGACGGGTTACTCGTCGCGGAGAGTGTTCGAGGGAGTACATGGATTGGTTTTGTACATATTCCCATCCTACCCTCATTCTTTGCAGATAGGACGCATATTCCGCCCCTGGCCAACACTTCAAACACCCACTATGTATGCAATATAATCATTTATTTGTTTACTTTTTTATATGTTATATTATTGATACATAACATAACATAACTAACTGACTTTTTGCAGTGGATGGCCCGACATTTTGACGCCACGAGAGCGTTGACGGAGGATCGGCACAATGACCAGCTACCCAACACTTCTTTGGCATATGAGATGTTGGCCGACCTCGCTCGGGATTGGGATGCTGCATTGCGTCTAGATCGGGCACGGGACGCTGCTGAGGACGAGCATCATCATGACATGTAGTCATTGCATTTCAGTGTTCTCATTCCATTAGTTATGTATGGGTGTATTATGTAGTTACATTTTTTGATGATATTACTTTGTTAGGTATATATGACTTTGGTTTTATGATGATATTTATTATTTCAATTTGAATCATTGCAACCTATTGTTTCAATTTGAATCATTGCAACATATTATTTCAATTTGAATCATTGCAACTTATTATGATCCAACATTATAAATTAATATGATCCAACATTATAAATTAATATCATATCAAATACTACTTATTCGGCTCAAATTCAATTATCAAATAGTATTAATAATTACAAATGCATTTATCAAATACATTACATAAAATATTACAATGAATAGATCGCACTATGTACTATGTACTATATACTAAGAAGAGAGTAACTCATCCCATAAAGCGCGTCGCACACCATACAACAGATCCCAACCATCAACACTATCTTCATGCATGTTATGCCACAAGTTATGAATAGGTGGTACCGGTGATCCGGGAAGTAACTCCAGTCTAATATAATGCTGAAAGGTACCAAGATGTGCAATTACGAGTTCGTTAGTTGGACCCACCGTGTATTCGAAGCACGCCAAGGAAGGGACAGTGATACACGGATATAGTTGTCCCTCTGGGCCAAGTCATACTAAAATGACTGCGGCATTGAACATCTGCGCAATAGGAAACAAGTCTTGCGAAGTAACCATCCAATGAGCCTCAAATGCTGCCCCCCATTCCAAATAATGCGCCTTATTGCTGCGTCTATCCCATCATAATAAATACGTGTGTAAACATCCCGATGAGCAGCAATCTCATTTGCCATATTTTGGCGGATAAAACCCCAATGGTCTTCACTCCCTAAAAAACAATCTGCAACAGTTCGAAATCCACAGTTACCGTCCGCCTGGACATTAGTCCATCTAGTAATGAATGGGCGAAGAATCCCAGGAATCCTGCGGTAAAATGGAAATCCACTAACACCATCTTGTCCATCCACACTTTCCCGACCTACAACAATCAAATTAATTAACATAAAATTTATCAAGACGTATCAAATAAATGTTATCAATAATCAATACATACAATTAACAAACATATTACCCGTAGAAGTTGACAAGCTCATAATCGAACTCGAAGATCCGCTTCTCTTTGAAGACGAACTGGATGTGTGCTCAAAACCACTCTTCTTTCGTTTTGTACTTGGGTGATTCTTTCGGCGTGGTCTCCCTTTGGGGTTCTCGACAATATCGGGCTCAAAAGCCGAATCGCCCGGATTACGCAGATGTTCCTCTAGAACCCGGGTAGCGCGCTCCCGCAATACGGCGGGATCACTACTTTGAACCTGCTCAACCAACTCTAAGAAGTACCGAGAATCTTGTCTTCGCCTCGGATACAAACACGGGGTTGTTGACACCATCACCAATGATCAAAGTAGTCCAATAAGGATATAAGTCCGTCGGTGCAGGACTCTCGTTCGCCTCCAATCGTCTCCGTATGGCGCATGCATGGGGATTGCATGTGTGGTTCTCAACGAGCAACCGCAACGCCGATATACCTCGTAGCCTAACTCCCGCATACGATTTTCCTCATGCAAGTAACAGTTCTAAACAAGAATGCGAGACTCGACCATTTAATTGATACAATGCCCGAGTCTTGTACAATATTCCGTGCCGACGCCGACTTTCCTCCAAATCATTCTCAACCTTCTTCACCCGATTTTCTATCTCACTTGTGAGCAATAGAAAAGATGGAGTCCAAGGCAGTTGTGCTACTAAAAACCCAAGACTTCAGTGCAGAGTGTGTACTTTCAACTCGGCTAGTGCACGTGTTCCCAAGGTGAAGTACATTGTCCGTCCATGCCCGCACAAACTTCTCTTTGTACACAAGCCAATTTGTTTCAACGTATTGGATTATTTTAGGCCACTTTCTGTACACATCTCTCATATTATCAACCTCGGCCTCATAACTCCTCTCGTCGGTCACGTTGACTATCCGATACCAAGTTCGGCTCACGAATCTCGGACCCACATCGGTGTTGCCCATGATGTTACTCACTCTAGCCTGCACGTCTTTGTTGATATGCCATCTACATAGCAAATGTGCAGAGTTAGGAAACACTTCTCGGATCGCTTTCATAAGGCCCAAATCACGGTCGAGAATGAGTGTAACGGGGACAACATTCACTCCAATAAGCAACTTAAACTTGTCCAACACCCAATTATAACTATCACTGTTTCGTTGGCCATCGAGCATACCCAACCATAAAATTCTTGTTGCACGGCGTCATCCCAATGAGCTCTAGAAAAGGCATGTTATATTTGTTGGTTTTATATGTTGCATCCATACCAACAACAAGTGGATAAGTTCGGAGGATATTTGCCGAACGAGGGTGCACCATGAATGCTGCAGTCATTGCATTTGTCTCCTCGTCTTGCCTAATCCAGTGAAGGAAGTGTTGCATCACGTCTCTACCATCCATTGCTTCCCTTCTATCATTTTCCTTCAGGTTGTACAAGTGTCTCATATTTGGATGATCATCAGGAAATTTTTCATTCACAGCTTTCATTATACTAGCAGGCTTAACGTGCGACTTTATCATATCGCGAGCGAATACCTTTGTCGCCGGACTAAGGTCGCTGATGGGTCGATGGCCCTCAGGGTAATGAATGAACTCATGATTGTGCATGCCCCTAATCCTCCGTTCTGCTTTGATCACCCATCCAGTTCGATTTGGGTACTCCAAATACTCAACCTTAACTCCCGCTCTACAGCCACAGGCTTTTGTCTTTGTAGCTACCCGGTCTGCTACACTAAGATCTCTACCTTCACCCCTATATGGTGCGCCCCGGTTACATTTCATATATACATATTCTCGTCCACTAGGATCGTGTTTATGATTTGTCATAATAATCATCACAAACCCGATTTCATTTGCCCTTTTCTTAACCCAATCTTGTAGTTCCTTTTTCTCAGCCCATAGTGTTTCATTATAAAACATGTGATTATAATCTATATAATCACCCCCAAAGTCCGGCAAATAAGCCTATAATGTTTAGCATTTTTTCAATTAGACAACATATAATCAATAATATTATTCACATATTTGAAAACAATATCAAAAAATATTAACTAAATATTCATTAACAAAATTAACATAAACGGATGTACTATTATTCGCTAATTACAAAATCAATACTAATTATGACGGAAAATCAAATATTAACTAAATGGAACATATTAACTATTAACATTTAATTAATATATTCAAATTAACTATTCACATAAATTATAAAAACCCAAATAAACACAAATTATTATTTTTAATTCAAACAGAAATTATTAATAAATAAATAAATTAGGAACAAATATAAATTATTTTAAATAAACATAAATATATAATTATTAAAAAACATAAATTACTACAAACATAAACAAAACATAAATTTTAAAAAAATAAAAAATAAAAAAAAACCCAAACTCCCTCCCCCCCCACCCCCGGAAAACACGAGGCTAAAAAAGAAATTTTTTTTTTCGAAAATGCGGGGCAACGGATAGGCAATCCGTTACCACCGCCTCGGGTAACGGATCACTTTTCCGTTACCACCACAGAGGTAACGGATCGGATCTACGTTACCTCGCGGTGGTGCCGGAAAAGTGATCCGTTACCATGGTAACGTATCACTTTTCCGTTGCTTCCACAGAGGCAACGGATTTTTGGTCCGTTGGTTCTGTGGAAGCAACGGGTTTTGCATCCGTTTCTTCCATTGGGGTAACGGATTTTCGATCCGTTACCCTGCTCCGGTGGCCAAAAAAAAATTTCCGGCAACTTCAAAAAAAAAAAAAAATTCAACTTACCACATTTCGTTCCGGCGGCGTTGACGGTCCTTCATCGGACATTTTGCGTCGGTGGTGCTCCGGTGGTGGTGCTCCGGTGGTGGGTGGTGGTCGGCCGGCGGTGGTGATCGGAAGGTGGTGGTGGTGTTAGTGCTTGATGGTAGAGAGAGAGAGAGAGAGCTTAAGTTTGGTGAGAGTGGAGAGGGTAAAGTGAGGTGAAAGGGGGAGGGGCATGGGGGGTATATAATGAAAAAAATACAAACGATTTCAAGTAAATACAAACGGTAAATAGCGATTCGGAAAAGAAAGCAAGAAGAGATGGTATACATCCATCTTCAAAAACATATGGAGTCCATGGTATTGTCATGGACAGATATTTGGATGATAAAAGTGCAGTCACTTTTCTCAATATTAGATAGACATTGAGGACAACAATCATTTAGAGACCACTTGTTGGAGCAAGAATAAAAATGGGTGTAACACCACCACTAGTAGAATAATTGCTTATTGATGCGGTCATTAAGTGGCCTATTGTGGCGGTTTTGGCCGCGCAGCAATAAAGGGCGCAACAATAGATAATTACCTATTGCTTGTGGTTTTTGGCCGTAGCATTAGGGTAACATATTGCTGCGGTTTCTACCCAAAACCGCAGCAACAGGTTTAAGTCTATTGCTGCGGTTTTGGGAAAAAACCGCAGCAATATGTACAGGTAAAAAAACAATTTTTTTTTTTGAAATTCTGGCAATTTTAAATCAACTCCAATAACTAGAATATTGTCGTATGGCAATTTTGAAAATGAAGATACGAAAATATATCTACAAAACAAAAACAAAGATACAAAGAAACTAAAATGAACAAACTTATAACAAAAATCCAAAGCACTAAGAAACGAAAATGAACAAACTCATAACAAAAATCCAAAGCACTAAGAAACTAAACCTAAAATACAAAAACAATGCAACATAGAAAAAAAACAAAATTTAGTTATTAGGAGCGTTTAATGTTAGGACAAATCGCAAAAAATAAAAAAAAATTCTAGATCTGAAAAAAACATTGAGCCAAATCTCCGCCGTATGCTTCGACGGACCACTGTCTGCTTCAAGAAATGGAGAATCACGAAATAATTAACAGACTACAGGCATGGAAGGAGCGAAGTTCAATCGACGATTACGAAAAGTGAGATCAGCAAAGCGGGAATTCTGTGTTCGACGGACGACTGTATCTTTCGAGGTTTTCCTCCTGCTTCGACAAATCTATGTCGTTCGACGGATCTCTGCGAAGACGAGAGGAGTGTGAAAGCACGAAGCCGACCTTGTGGTCAACCGACGACTGCTCGCCGGTGTATGCCGACTAGTAGAATCCGCCGGTGAAGAGGATGGAGGCAGACAAGGATGGAGGCAGACAAGGATGGACTAATGAATAATATTAAATTATTAACCTTGTGCAAGAAAGAGGATGAAGTGGAAGATATAGCTGAAGAAATCGCCATTATACAAGTATATGAAGTGGGAAAATGAAATGAATATTTGAAGAGGAACAAGTGAAAGAGAGGATGAGGGAGGAGAGAGAAGGAACTGTTGAACGAGTGATAGAAGGTTGAGGAACGAAGTCGGGTTCGAAAGGAGTGAGGAGAGAGAACGGCGCCCCACACATGAAAAAGAAGCCCTAGTTTTGTGCCTTTTTTTATTACTTTAAAATCTCTATTGCTGCGATTTTTTGTAGGAACCGCATCAATAGGTTCAAATATTATTAAAAAAATAATATTTTTATTTATTGCTGTGGTTCTTGCCAGAAACCGCAGCAGTATGTCAGAGCTGGTCAACTTTTTTTCAAAAAAATTTCCGTTGAAACCATATTGCTGCGGTTTTCGGCCGAAACTGCAGCAATATCTTTATTTTATATTTTACCTTTTCTTTTTCACGTGATTTATTGTTGTGTATGGGTAAAACCGCAGCAATACCACTGCAGCAATAAGCAATTATTCTACTAGTGCACTATACATAAAAATTATGGTTTTTTCACCATATACCCCTGACAAATTTTTTTTTGCACCATATACCCTTTCGACTTTTGAAATTCACCATATACCCCCCACTTTTGAAAAAATACATCGACTTACCCTTAATGACTAACGGCGTTAAACTCCGTTAGTCATTAACCTCGAACCCCCCCTCTAACCCTCATTAACTAACCCAAATATATCCCTAACCCTAACCCTAACCCCTAATCTAATACCTAACCCGAACCCTAACCCTAACCATAACCCTAACCACCCCTCCCCCACCCCTTACCCCACCGCACCACCACCCCACCACCCCCATTCCCCCTCCGCCCTCCGCCACAACCCCCCGCCACCCTCCCCGAGCCCCCTTCCCCTTCCCCCTCGGTCCGCGCAGCCCCCTACCCCCTCACCCGCAACTATCGCGCACCGCAGCCCCCTACCCTCTCACCTCGCAACTATCGTGCACCGCGTCCCTCCGCCGCCCATACCCACACCGATCGCCCGGTCCCAGCACGCACCAGCTCGGATTTTTCACCCCAGATTTTTCGAAATTTGAAACACAATCGATCGCCACATTCGAATTTAGAACTTCCACATTGGAATCGAAATCCTCAAACTCCGAGAGCCCTACCGGACGGATTTTGCAGGGGAGGGGAGGGTGGGTTCGCGAGGATAGGGGAAGGGGGAGGGGAGGGATTCGCCGGCAAGGGGAAGGGGAGGGAGGTGGTGGTGATGGGGAAGGAGAGGGGGTGCGGGGAAGGGGAGGGGATTCGCGCAGCAGGGGAAGGGGAGGGGGGTGGTGGTGACGGGGAAGGAGAGGGGGGGTCGGCGGGGGGGGGGGGGAGGGGTCGGGGGAAGGGGAGAGGGTGGTGGTGACGGGGTGGTGGTGAGGGGGTGGTGGTGCAGTGGGGTAAGGGGTGGGGGAGGGGTGGTTAGGGTTAGGGACCAAGTTAGTGTATTAGATTAGGGTTAGGGTTAGGATTAGAGTTTGATTTAGGTTAGTTAATTAGGGTTAGGGGAGGATTAGGGCCTAATGACTAACGGAAGTCTAACACCGTTAGTCAAAAGGGTAAGTCGATGTATTTTTTGAAAGGTAAGGGGTATAGAATTTCAAAAGTTGAAAGGGTATATGGTGCAAAAAAAAATTGTCAGGGGTATATGGTGAAAAAACCGTAAAAATTATCATTGTTTTCAGTAAAAATGGAACTTCAAGAGGCTTCATTAATAATTCAAAATCCAAAAACTCATCCTTCTGTCCTAAAATGAGCATCATACATGGAAGTGGCACGGAGATAAGAAATGCTCACTCCAATCAGGATTAATATTCACGATGTTGGGTTAATGGCAAATATGCGACAACTTAAATTAAGTGATCGAGAGACAATATAAGTAATATAATTCCATGAGGGGACATTTTGTAAATTCATGTGATATCTTTTAGTAATATAAGTAATACAATGCAACAACTAACGATCTAAGGAAATAGCATAATACGCAATAAAAGGCAAAAGTAGGTAGACAAAAAAGAAAGTAAGAGAGAGTTGGCGAAAGAGCGAATTGGAAAAAAATGTAAATAGAGTGTGAAGATCTTTTTAAGACACTCTAAAATGGCAATCTTCGTTCATTATAGGATGGAGGAAACGGTAATCAAGTCATTAGTAGTCATATAAATCAAACACATAGCATTAGGTACATCGATAATGCTTTATAGCTCGGAAAATTCCAAAGTAGTGCCGTCATACTTAGGCTTTCAATCAAGAGGACCTAATACCAGGATATCCCACTAACATTACTTGAGAATCAAAACAACCAACAGATAAGTTGTTGAACTAGCAAGTTTATGCTCATCCAAACCAGACGTCTTACACCAATGACAATATTAAATATGAACCTCCTAAAAACTTAGTTAAGTATTTTTAATTAATTGCTATCATAGGGGTTTTTTAGATGTATTCACTAAAATTGAAGCCACAAGCAGACAACATATGAAAATATGCAAGAAGGTTTCACAACAAAAAAGAATAACAGTGAAATAATTGTAAGCAAAGTATTTTCACATATCACTAATCAAACACCAATACAAGCTAACACGAGTAAGAATAACTAAGCCAAGAACAAACTCACCCCCAGTAAAGTGCCTTGCACTGTTGTTTGTCCAACCAGAAGAAGCTGATGGTGGTGAAGAATGGGATAAAATATATATATGCCTCGTCTTGCTTGTGAACCGGTATCACCTTTTCAACAGCCTTTCAGACTTTGGAACTATGAGATCAGCCTAAAGCCAATCATAAATAGAAGGCTGCAAAAGAGTGAGTAAACTTCGGTTGGAAAGAGTGTTAGATATGTGAGTACACTCATAAATGACAGTTTGAACTCTAACACATATTTCAAAAATCATCTCCAAAAAAAGAGCAGCAAAGGAATATAGCAACTATTGGAAATAACTTGAGGAATCCAAACGTCCAACACTAGACAAAAATCATCTCCATGCCTTACATAATGTACAAAAGAATACGTAATGAGGGCTCACATATCAATTAAAGCCTACTAGAAGTATAATATGCTATTAACACAGGTTTAAATCAGCAACTCAAGTAAAAGAATAATACATATCATAATACATAGGCTATAGTTAGAGAGCTGTTGTACATGTCAAACATAAAGAACAAGCCCAAGCAGAAGGGGAGCACAAATGATAGATCTTGTCTATTTCAAATAAAATATTTAGAACTATACCTTATCCGCTCTCTTGTGTTCTGGAAATCGCAATGACTGACACTGAGATGGTTCACTAATTTCACAAAGCTTCCTGAGAAGAGTGAAATAGATTACCTGAGCTTTATGGGCTTATGTTTCTTAAGTGATAATTTGAATTTTGCTAAGAGAACATAAAAAACGTCTTTTTCACCTTAGATTTCATTTTTTTAGTTGGGAATTGAAAAAAGCGAAGTGGAAGCAATTGAATTAGGATTAGCATATTCCTCTCATTTTCTTGTTTAGTTGTGACGCATCTTCACCTCAATTTTCCATTAGAAAATAGTTCAATATAGAATATTCTGTCGATTTATTTCAAGAGCAAATCATGAGAATTAATTGAGACAATTTAGTGTATGTACAAGGTTAATTTCTAAAGGACTTATAATAACCCTAAGTTTTGAAGTTCATGTAAACTCAGAATTCGAAACTGAGAACCTACCATAATCTTAATTATATTAGAGTAAGAAAAAGAGTGAAGAAACACAACATACCAAAGCAATTTCATCTTAGAGAAAAACCGACTTTCTACTTCTTCCAGTGAATTTCCCGTCGACGAGGAGAAATCCGATGCCGGAATGGCAATTGCTGCGACTAATTCTCACACGCCCAAATCTTCATATAATCACTATATAGTTCAATCACATAGTGTTATTTTCCAGTCAAAATTAAGGGGAAGAAGTGGACTAAAAACCCAGTTATCAGATGAAGAAGATGGCGCTGATGTGAGAGGATGAGTCTTTTAGGGTTTTTAAAACTTTTAGGGAAAACAAAGAGGGAAATAAAAATATAGATAGCAGCCTAGCACGCTTACATAAATGAGATACACCTCCTGCGTTTGCTATTTGCCTATTTGTTTATGAAACGCCATACATCCTATTGCAACAGCTACCAAGAAAGCGTTGCAATAGATTTACACGTCGTTTCACTTGACACTCTAATGCCACGGTTTAGTATAACCATTGCAATAAACCGTTACACGAACATGTGTCGTTGGATTAGACCGTTGCATTATGGTCAACTGTTGCATTGCACCGTTGCAATTGCTTCAAAATGTAGTATTCCAAACCTCAAAATTTTGTATATGTACAAAATAATTCAACCAATACTATAATTCCAAAAACTACTATACATATCAGTATAAATCTGAATCATAGAGATCAAAGGGATATTATCTCAAATGACCTTGACATATAGGCCTTAATCCCAAATAACCCCGACATTTTCACCCCTATATCGGATAACCCTACACTTGTATTATGCCATTAAATCTAACGTAATGTTGGACGGCGTTAACATGATATTAAAACAAAAATAATTAGGGACTTTTTTTTTTTAAATAAAACCCAAATTTTCCTCTTAACTCTTTCTCTCTCTTATTCCTCTTTCATTCTACTGGGATTTCATGGCAGCAACCATGATTAACAACAACAGCAACAGCAACACCAACTGCATCATCTTGGACCTCAATATATTGGGATGTGTTCATTCAGTTGATTGCAATTTCAAGATCTCGCGTGGACTGATCTGTGTTCGAGAAACAAGATGAGGTCCTTTCCATTTGGCTATGGCTTCCTTCAACATCAACACCCTCCCGTCCTCCATACCAATCTCATTTTCTCTCTCCTCTATCTCCTCTCTCTCATTTCCATGGTCGCCAACACCCTCATCTTCTCTTCCCATCATACCACACTCCAAAACAATATTCATCCATGGTACAAACAACTTTAAAATTTACCCATTTTAGCTGCAATTGCCCTATAATTCCCACCACTTCCATTCCTCCTAAAAACCCCTTTGCTGAACACAATGACAACCTATTCATTGTTGTCAATTTCTACAACTTTTTTCCATTAAAGACCCTGAATTTGAAGTTTCCAAACATTTATCAATTTTATAAGTTCATTTCTTATCTCTCTCTTTAAATTTTTTTAAGGAGGAATTGTTTTTTGTTTAAGTTAGAGATTGCATATGAATTTTGCTGAGAATTTTCTTATTTATTTTGGAGATAACAATGACATCAACAACAACAGCAGTTCACGTAGAGGAGAGAGAAAATACGACTGACAGGGTTTGGTGATTTAATTGGTTAGTAGGTTTTTTCAGCAAAATTGTAATTGAGGCACAATATGATAAGGTGGAGGACAAATCAAGGGGTGGTGGAGGGGGTGGAGGAGATAAAGAGGAAATCAGTTGACACCATTGATGAGTGCTTGAGAAGAGTGATAATTAAAGAATAAGAGAGAAAGAGATGAGTTTGGCTTTTTGTAAAAATAGTTAACGTCGTTAGCTATTCCGTCAGATTTAATGACAAAATACAACTTCAAGGTTATCCGAGATAGGTGCGAAAATGTCGGGGTTATTTGGGAAAAGGCCTATATGTCAGGGTCATCCGAGATAATATCCCTAGATCAAATTTATCCCAACCACATCCACAATATCGAAATCCAAAAATATATATGTACGTCCAAAATTAGATTGAGGTAAAAAAAAATAGGCGGGAAGTTTGAACTCATTCATCATTTGTGCTTCGTGTTGATCCTCGATATATGTAATCCACAACTCCATGAGTTCAACAGTTTTATCCTATGAATAGGTTGGAGCAACGCCCTGATAGTGCTACAATAAAGTTAATTATAAAATAAGTTTTTATAAAAACTTGAAAAGTAGTTAAATACTATAATCATAATAATTATAGGCATATGCTAAAATAGTATATTACTAATAATAAATATATTAAATATAGTCTTTCAATACAACCTCGTTAATGATATTTTTAGCAAATAGTCGAACTTTATGCTCCCACTTGATCTAACTAATACACCAGTTCGTTACTAGATAACATCCAATGGTTCCTATACAATTGAATCAGTAAAGCAGTAGAAAAAAATCATCGGCAAATTTGAATAACACCAGAACTTTTGAAGTCAAACAATGATTCACATAAACTAAACACACAACTTACTTCTCATTATATGGTGCAAAAAAAAAGTTGGTTGAATTTTTTTGGCATCATCCAAAAAGCAAGAACCTCCTCTTCTTATCTCTCTCTTTCTTAATGAAATCTTTAATATGCTGAAATCTGAAATCTGGAATTTAGCTCAAAGTAAATCATGCAGAAATCTCAAATTGATCAGATACTAAAGATATTGTATCTATTTCTATTATGTGTTTGCTTACCTTTACTACTCTTCAATTTAAAAATATTTTTTGCATAGCCGAACAAGTCTCTTACCACTACCAATTAGTTAGACAAAACCTATGACTTAATATATTTTAGGTTGGTCTATGCTGCCTTGCTCGGATTGCATTTCACCTAAGTACTTGGGTCCAATACTTGATAATCTCACTAGTGCATGAAACATAACAAATGGTTATCCGCTAATATTATTCAACTTATCTTCCGAGAATACCAATTCCATTATGTGTTTCGAAGCAGTACAACAACAACCATTGGAGACCACTTTGTTGCCACAACAACCATTATGTATTGAAGCTGGCATGCATATTATTCATTCATAATAAGATAAAAAAACTTGTATTTTTGGCCATTAAAAACTAGTTCTTCCTCAAAGTAACATAAGGTGCATATAATATGCTCAAGTATAATCTAACGCATATGTTGAAATCTGGAATCTGGAATTTAGCTCAAAGTAGATTATGCTGAAATCTAAAATTTATCAAAAATTAGGATATTGTATCTGTTTCTATAATGTGTTTGGTTACCTTTTAGTACTCCCCAATTTGAAAATATTTTCAGCATAGCCTAACAAGTCTCTCTACCACTTCCAATTGCTTACACAACCTATGACTTAATATGGTTTTGGGTGGTCTATGCTGCAATTTAAGTTTCTAACTTTGCCAACGCATTTCTTTTACTACCCCGTCTCTTCCTCTCCTCTCACACCCATTTCATCTAATCAGTCATGTCACCACCTTATTTCCTGCTTGTTATGCTATTTTACCAGCAACCATATAATTAACATGACATATATAGGCAAAAACAGGAAGTAAAATCACTCTTTAGTATATAGCATTACAGGAAGAAATAACATCTTTGGTGGAACCTGACATGACACTTTAACATGGATAAGACACATATTAGTGGGTTAGTGGTACAATATTTCAACTTGTCTAATTAGAAAACTAATATACTGGGCTGTCAATTAAATAGGACAATTAGTTTGTTGCTGTTTAGATGAAACGATATAATCTAACATGAAAAAAGCAGCCTAAAATGTACGGTGCCATGATACATACCAGGGTTTCATGAGAGGTGGTTTTTTATGTACATTTGCAAACAATAATGCACAAAAAGGTTGTGTCTTAGTGGGAAGTAAATACTTTAGACCGCTACAAGGACCTGATTTTTCTAATGCTCTCGTTAAGCGCCTCAATTTTTATTTGTTATCATTGTGACAACGTACAACAAACCCGCATGGGATTATATAATATAGCACATATTTGAAATGTTGTTATTGAGAGTATTCAATAACTCGTTGGAGAAGAAATCTGATACACCTTACTTGTCTCCAGCAACAACACATGGCAGGGCACAATATTATGCTCTTATTCATTAAGAGGTTCAAATTTGCGCTGAAATGGACTGTGATTAGTGACAACATGTGCTATCTCGGACCCAAGAACACGACCATGGTCATCTGAATAAATGTTGGTGTTTGACTCTAAGCCTGGCAAAAGCTGACCCAACCCGATAACCCAACCCGATAACCCAACCCGAACCCGACCTGAAAATAGTGGGTTTGGGTTGAGTTTTCCAACCCGATTAGTTAAATGGGTCGACCTGAACCCGACCTGAAAAATAAATGGGTCAGGTTCAGGTCGAAAATTCTAACCTGAAAATGACCCATCTGACCTGAATTTTAAATGAGCCAAATTTAATGAAATTTCGAAAAGGTAGGGAATGGGGGGTTGTCTAGCCCAAAACCTAACCAGCCCAACTCCTATTCTTTCTCACTCACATATAAGGCTAAATTAACCCTAATTCTACATTTCTAAAGCAGTCATCCTCTCACTCTCAATCTCTCTCCTCTTCCCTGCTCTTCCACAACAAATTGCTTGAACTCAATCGGGTATTCTTCTTTTCTTTGTTTCGTTTGTATTTCGTATTTTTGTATTTATTTGTTGCTTTTCTCTCTCCTTTCATATTTCTTCTTAATTCTTCCTTCTCTTTGTTTATGCATTTAGTATTTTCGTACTTATTTGTTGCTTTTCTTTGTTATTTTTTTCCCCTATATTTCTATTATTCAAGAAGCTTTTTCTGTCTTTAATATTTTGTTCTTTTTTTTTTTCTAAATTTCTATTTTTATTTTCTATTATTTTCAATATTCTATGCTTCGATTTTTTTTGTGCGTTTTTTCAAGATCTTTTGGTTGTCTTCACTTTTTAAATTTTATTTATGTATTTTTGTTATGCCTTTATTTTTTTTGTAATTTGTAGTTCATGTCTTCTGAACTTTTGATCTTCTAAATTGTGCTTCATTTTTTCATCTCATTTTGTGCCTGATTTTTCGGCATTTTAAGCCTTTCTTTCTTCTCTTATGCCTTCTTCTTTTCTAGTTTATTCATTTATATGGATTCTCGTTTTTCTTCCAGTTAATATGGGCTATGGCTGATGACAGCAAGCAGCAAATTCAGGTTTCTTCAGAAGCAAAAAGAGGAGATTTTCTGATTGTATTAAGGCTACATAGATCTTGTTTATTTTTATGAAACTTAGCTGAAATTAGGTTGTAATATTTCTATGACTATTTGTTAGCTTGAAGCTTTGAATGGTTTGTAACATATTTAGTGTGCCAACCACCAAGTATGAACTTGTTGGATTTTAATTTAGGGAAGCAGGTTCGAATTTCTATTTTTATTTCAAGGTGTTGCATTTTCGTTTTATGCATATCATACTGAAAAGAACAAATCGGTTTTTGTGGGTTCGGGTCAACCTGAAAAAAACGGGTCAGACAGGTTCAGGTTGACCCATTTAAAAGTAGTTTTAAAAAATATCAGGTCAAACAGATCAGGTCGGGTTGACCCGATAAATTTCAGATCAGGTTAGGGTTAAAGATCTTGACCCGAATATAGAAACAGATCAGGTTCAGGTCAGGGGGTATCCAACCCGATTATAGGTGACCCGAACACGAACCTGACCCAACCCGACCTGATTGCCAGGCCTATTTGACTCTAGTTGAAGGTGAAATTCTTGAACACTTAGGCTAACCAAACTACCTAATTGAGCAGCACTAGACTTTGTTATTAGAACCACCAATTTGGTCCCTCATACACCCATGCCCATCAGAAGGACCATATTGACTACCGAAATTACCACCACTCCAACCTGCCTTGAATTGACTCATCTGTGGACTCATCTGGGTTAAAATCAACAATCATTCTTTTATACATAACACATCAACCCTAAAACAACCATATACTAAACTAACTACAACTATATATAGCGGCAGCCCCAAGCGCTATGCTACAGTTCCTAACTTATTACGTACCCAATTTTGGAAAATTTAGAAAATTAATATAGTAAATTGCCAATCCAAGAAACTAGAAAATTGATTGATAAAACAAATTGAACATTAAATACATGAAAATCAGTTTTTTTTAATGTGATTAGGAATGCATAAGGGCTTGAAAATTAATAATTACCTATAGATTGTCGGTAATAATGACGTTTATGGGTTGTCGATTTCTCGGAGAATGATTTGCTGGGTAAGTAAGAAGTTGTGAATTTCGAGGTTTTGATGATTTCTATGTCTGTTGGAATAAAATTGCGAGTGTGAGAGATGAGACATTGTCGGAGATGAGAGTCGAAGATGGAAACCGTTGGGGGAACCAGAGCTGGGAGCGGGGTTATGGCATTGGCTGTTGAGTACAGTACTTGAGATATTGAAGAAGAAAAGGGTTTACCTTTTTATTTTATGTTTTAAGGGGAGAGAGTGGAATGACATTGATATATCATATTCCTAACTTCTAGCCACGCACATGGCACAATACAACTTGAACGGTTATTTTTATTATTAATTTTTTGACATAATTTTTTATTATTATTAAAAAAACATCATATATTAATTTCATAGAAAAGATAACACACCTTAGGATGATTGGTAATTGATATATTATCAATATTAGCTAAGATAACAGTTGTTCCATTAAAAAGTTAAATTTAGACTTTACATAACAGTTGGTAAATTAAGTGTTATCTTAGGGGTGTTATCTTTGCCCAAAATTGTAGTAGTGGAAACAGTTGATCAGCAAAACCAGGTGGTTGTTCAACATATACCTCCTTCTTCAAATAGCTATTCAAAAATCATGTTTTCATGTCCATCTGAGACAATTTCATATTCATGTGAGCAGGAAAAGCAATGAGTATTTTAATAGCCTATAATCTAGCAACAGGTGCAAAAGTCTTATCATAATCAATGCCTTATTGCTGATTGTAACCTTGCACATTAAGCCTCACATTATTTCGGACTATTGTACCAAGGTCATCCAATTTATTTATGAAAATCCATCTAGGACCAATGTCTGACCTACCCAGTGGTCTTGGCTCAATATGCCATACGTGGTTCCTTTCAAATTGATTTAATTCATCTTGCATAGCCAAAACCCAATATGGATCATTCAAAGTCGTCTTATAGTCAGCTGGATCTATGCTAGACAAAAAAGAAAAGAAAGCACAATTGTTTTCCATAAACAACTCTTCTTGTTTGAATTCCCTTATTAATATCACTATTGATTTGCAAGAGGGATGAGAAGAATGATATCTAAAACTTTTTGAAACTGGGTCATTTTTTGCTCTTGATTCAACATGACTAGAACCAGCTTACACTCCAGTAACATCCAAGATAGATATCTCAGATATGTTGGGTTGCAAAGTGGATCCTTGCTCATTACTTACCCGTCCCTCATTAGGCTTTCCACTAACTTGCATAGTGGTTCCCCCTGAGGTGTTTACCTGTTGCTCTCTGTGGGAACCATCAACATTTGGTTTCTCCTTAGACAAATGCTCATTATTCTATTCTCATTCTAGATCAGGTCCTCCACCATCATTATTAGGTGGATCAGTAGGTGGACCTATTTCCTCTTCTGGATCCTGAGCAGAACCAACTTACTGTTCTCCAGTACACTCGAGCATTCCAATGATATCTCCTTGCTATACCAGTGCAATCTCAGAAGACATGTTAAACACATTAAAGAACACATGGACACATTCCTCAACACACAAGGTCCCCTTATTGAACACCTCGTTTGCTTTACTATAAGATGAGTATCCAAGAAAGATTGCCTCACCACTCCTAGGGTCAAATTTATAGAGCTGGTTCTTCCTATTATTATGCACAAAACACTTGCATCAAAGATACAAAAGTGTGCAAAATGGGCTTTTTACCCCTTAGGAGTTAATATGGGGTCTTATTCAATTTTGGTCTAATGAGAGCATGGTTTAAAATATAGCATGCAGTGTTTACAACTTCTCCTCTTTTTGGGAGAGCACTTTCAATAAACATCGTCCATGCCATCTCCTCTAGTGTTCTATTCTTTCTCTCAACAACACCATTTTGTTTTGGTGTCTTGGGGGCAGAGAAGTTGTGACACTCCATGGTCTCATCAAGAATCAATAAAGCTTGAATTGTCAAACTTAGTGCCATGATAAGATCTTACCACAGCCAGCTGATGATTTTCCTAGATCTGTACATGTTTTACTAATGCAACAAACTCGTTAAATGTCTCATCCTCTGAATGTAAAAAGATAACCCAGGTGAACCTAAAGAAATCATCAAACATAACACAAACAAACATGTGACCATTTCGAGTTTGCACCCGCATGGGACCGCATAAATCAATATGCATAAGTTCGTATGGTCTGCTGATACTCATGACACTTTTTGGCTTAAAAGAGGATTTTACATGTTTCCCTTTGGCACATTCTGAATAAACTTTTTCAATCTCGTACTTATTATTTGGAAATCCAATTATTAAGTCACAAACTTTAAGTTTATTCAAAAGTGTTAATGTAGCATGACCAAGCCTCCTATACCAAACCATTGATTTCACTCGGAAACAACACTCAAACAAATGGACTTGTTCTCCGAAATATCATCTAGTAAGGTGATATGACTATCATCTTTCCTGGTTCCCTCACAGACAAGTTCATCGGTTTGTGAATTAGCTATATGACAAAGGTCAGCTTGAAACTCAACTTAGTTGCCTTTATCACATAGTTGGGAAATGCTCAACAGATTATATTGCAAGCCATCAACATATACACATCATCAATAGCCTATGAAAGTGACTTACCAACTTAACCTATACCAACAATAAAACCTTTATTGTTGTCTCTGAAGGTAATACTTCTACCATCATTGTGAGCGAGAAAAATTGCTTCTTATCTCCGGACATGTGTCTTGAGCATCCACTGTCCTAATACCAAAAGGTACTACCTCTCACTTTAGCCTGTAAGAAACAATCAAACATTAGATTTAGAAACCCAAACTTTCTTGGGTCCCTTTCCACAAACAGTTGACTCTAGCTGGTCCTTCCTCTCCCAGACCTGCTTAACATGTTTGTTGTTTCTCTCTACACTTTTCTTCCTAGTCGGACAATTGAAAATCTTATGGCCATTCATACCACAATGGTAACACACATGCACGTCCTTTGTAAGAACATACTTACATCTTTTGAATTCCTCGATCTAAGTGGTTCCCTTGGGGCCAATTGATCCTGGTTCTCAATCCGGAATAACCAAGACCAGCTGTACCACTGTTACCTTCCATGGAGGTAAGATGATTCAAGGTATTCCTTGCAGAAAGAAGTTTTTTCACATGCCTTTGATGATTTTGCTGCTCTTTATCCTTGGTATATATAATTTTTATTAGAAAAGCATTTTTTCTCATTCATAGCATTGACATCACTTTGAAGTTTTTCAAGATCAAATTCAAGCTTTGAAACCATGGAGTCATTTGGCATATCAACAACCACTTTCTGCTTCCCTTCATTCAATTAATGAATTTCAGCTTACAAATCAAAATTATTTCCTTCGTACACATCAATCATTTTACTAGTTTAAGCACAAGGACTTCTGGGGGAAATAGTTAGTTGGGCAATCTTAAGAGTAACACACTCTCCATGAAATTCTTCTGCATCATCAACCAAAAGGTTAAAAGCATGCAGTAAATTAGATCTGCTTATAGTGTATGCCTTACTCTTAAAAGCAACAAAATTGGGGGGATCATATGAGGTACACAATTATACACAGAGGGAACAATTAAGTTTTTTTTCACTATAACTTGGAGCATCCTCATCCTTTTCTAGTAAAGAAGACTTAGTTGTTTCGAACTCGACTGTGCACTTGTCAAGTGCAACTTCAAATTCAACCATATGATCCTTTAATTCAACACACACTAAGTGATAACAACTAGCAATAGTAATATCACATTCGATTTTATTTTCTTTCAACTCACGTTTGCCAGTTATGTAATTCACTTAGCTTAAGACATTCATCTAATAAAGAGTCTATACATTCATGCATATTATCTCTATCATATTGATGTATGTTCTCACGAATTTGCTCTAAGTTTACCTTTTTTTCACTAAGTACATCTTTTTTGGCCATAAGACAAGGATTTGATGTACTATTCCTCATCCTGGTTCCTCCAGCCATGCTGTTTCCTCCTCGATCTAGAATAACAGTCATGCAAATCTCATAATTAGGCGATTCTTCTTCCTCTTCTGATCCGGAGTTAGAATAACCCCACATGGTTACTACCATAGTCTTCTTGAAAGCTCTCTTATCATTGCTCTTGGACATTATGTCCTTCAATTGTGGACAATAGCAAAAGATGTGTCCAAATTCTCCACACTTAAAACAATTTACATTTGAAGGGTTAGTCTTGTTAAAAAATTTACCTTTAAAGTTTTTCCTTTGATCTCTAAAGTGTCTTTCAAATCGTTTAGCCATCATTAATATGTCATCTTCTTCTTCAAAAACAACCTCGGAATGGTCCATTGTCACTCTTAAACTCAACCAGCATCTCATGAGTCATAAGGGAACCAATCCGCTGTTCAAGACTCAGGGATGTGAGATCATTTGCTTTATAGATAGTTGTTACCTTGGCCGTCTATACATCTGTCAAACTTCTTATCATTTTCCTAACCAAATCCTCATCAGAGAATATTTTGCCAAGATATTATAAATCATTTACATTAGTCATAAATCTACCAAAGCAATCATTTATTTTCTCATCCTTGTTCATGTTTAAAACTTCAAATTTAGATATAAGTAAATCAATTTTAGACCTCTTTACCTCACTGATTCCCTCATATGCAATATTGCCAAGATATTATAAATCATTTACATTAGTCATAAATCTATCAAAGCAATCATTTATTTTCTCATCCTTGTTCATGTTTAAAACTTCAAATTTAGATATAAGTAAATCAATTTTAGACCTCTTTACCTCACTGATTCCCTCATATGCAAGTTTGAGGGTATCCCATATCTCATTGGCGAAAACACAAGCACGAAATATGTTTGTCTCATTCTCTAGAATGGCTTGTTGCAGTATGGACATGGCTTTGGCATTCTTCTCAACTTCTTGTAATCAGTAGATGTATTCTCCCTCTCCTTCTTTGCAACTGGGGTACCATCAACATCCTTGGTGATCTCTATTGATATGTTCTTGACAATTAACCAACATGCGTAGTTAATGCCAATGATGATATTCCTCAATCTATTCTTCCACCAAGTATAATCTTTCCCATTGAATTTCGGGGTCTTATTGTCGTATTCCATTGCGTTCATTTCTTGAGTACTCATGATCAACTTCTCTATATGTTACCTTATTTAGAAGAACCTGCTCTGATACTAATTGAAGGTTTACTGTACTCACGAAAGGGGGTGAATTGAGTTCTTATAAGAATTGGTGCTAAATTCAAATTCTTTCGATTTAAGTAGGAACCAGTTGGGCTGGTTCCTGACAGCGGAAACAACAGAACTTACAAGCAATAAAAAACACACCAAGTTTAACGAGGTTTAGCCAAACAAGGGCCTACATCCTCTTACGTTTTTTTTCTTATTAATCACCTCAGAAAAACAAGAATACTCTCACACTCCCCTGTTTTCCTTACTCCAGGGAAATAGCTTACCCACACTAACTTAGTGTGCTATTTCGCACTTAAACTCACAAGACACGCAAATGAGCTCATAAACGCTACCCAGTCTCTAACCCCTTTGTTAGAGATTCAATAGAATCAGTTTCTCTTAAATCACGCTTTCTTACAATGCAAACAAAGAGTAATGTAAAGCTCTATGAAATGCGTACTCTATATTAGGAAACTGTTCAGCTGCTCTCTCTGTGAAAGCTCTCAAATTTACTCAATAAAATCTGTGAGAGCATTAAAGATGATATAAAATCCTTTTTCAGTATTCATAGACCGAAGCCTAACCTTTGAGTGTGCCTTAACTCAAGATACCTAAGATAGGATAATATTTAGTTAAGGAAGTATATATTGAACAATATTTCTCTTGAAGGAAAGATATTATCTAAGATATTCACATGAAGGTAAGAAGATACTGATAGAGATTCTAAAAGCCGGTAATCCTTTTTAATAGAAAGTATTATTGAAAATATTTTTCCAAAAATCATTTCTAAAACAGCCAGCTTAATCACCCGACAAAGTAACTAATACCTAGACCTGCTACCTTGTTTAGTAGTGTTCTAAATATGCAACCAACTAGTTCCCATATTCAAAACAAAGATCCTACTTTTTCACATTAAGAACAAAACAAACAATTCCTCTAAGAATATCCTATGCAAATATTACATGAAGACCTATTATAAACCAATTAAAAGATCCTAAACTACCTTAATGTACTTCAATCCTTGAAGATTCCCTTTAATCAACAAACCAACACTTGCCTTTTCCTCGAACATCTTCGAGAGGGCCTCTTCGCTTCAAGTATTGGAATGAACCTGTTTTCCACACAAGAAACATCATAGTGTAGCAAATAGTTCTTAACTGTTTATGTATACAGTCATGAACAGTTAGTTTCTGAGTTATTTCCTAACACCTCATGAACACTTGTAATAACAACATATGTACATGAACATACCAAAAAAGCATACAACACAAAACTGTGCGCTCGGCGCATGAGCTTGAGCTCAGCGCCATCCTTTACGTCTGGCGCCATCCTTTACGTCTGGCGCATGGACCAACCCGCGTCTGACGCCACCACTAATTAACACCAAAGCTCATTAAATCAGCAAAACGTACACAATAAATCATTTTTACATAAACCAAACGTAAATATAATGATACGTAATAATAACCACAGTAACCTACAAATCATCAGCTTCCAATAATGTAAAAGGTCTCAATTTATTTCTGATTATTAAACCCTTAAATAATTTAAAAGAATATCCTCAAACTCTTAACAAAAACACAATAAAAATTATTAAACTAATAAAACCGATCAGTAAGATATCAAAAAAATTATCATATTACCATTATAACTCTACTGACATAGTATAAATTTTATTTCGAATTTTTGGACCTTAAAAATAATTTTAAACATTAATTTACAAATTAGTCAAATAAGCTAATAAAAATACTTAAAAATACAAAATAAACGCTCAAAAATTTCCAAAAATTCACATAACATGAATAAACCTATGGTAATATATATAATGCAAAGCGATAGATTTTTAGTCCTTAAAATACACTATTCATGAATTAAATACTAACAAATACGAAAATACAAATAGAGAATTCAATTAATTAAACTCGTAAACAGTAGACAAAAATTATTCTAAGGCATAAAAAACATACTAGACACATAACATGCTTCAGGAAAAATAATTTCGGCAATTATAAAATTCGTTCACTAATTATTTTATAAATAAGCCACAAACACACGAATTTCCAATTAAATTAATAAAATAGGAAAAACTCAAACAAAAATTATTTACTTCACATAACATACTCACAGCATACATAATGAACACTCACGTTAATTTTCATCAACAATCTCTTATAAAGAGTATTTAAAACAATTCCTAACGTAATAATCTAATATCGAAATATACCCTAATCTCTATCGTTCTAAGATACCTACTAGTTACCTGGATCTTCGGAGGCTAGCTGAAAAATACTGGATAATCCAGATATATGCGTGCAGTCCTCTTCTTCTTCAAACCCCCAAAGTACCATGAACGAGGAAGAGGCAAGTAGAACAAGTTAAGAACAATAGATGAAGGAAAGAAGTAGAAAAAATTGAGAGATAATGATGTAGATGATGATGAATGAGTTTTTGTAAGGATGGTAGCAAAGATAATCTGATTTTAATCAGATTTTTGGGTGGTTTAAAGAATAAATAAAAAGCGTTTAATAAGTGAAATGATGAGAGGGTTATGGAGGTTACAAAAATGCAAAGAGTCACCAAAACAAAATGAAAGAAGAAAAATAATTTTAAACATTAATTTACAGATATATCCCACCGTATGTAACACCCCGCCCGTCTACTACTAAGATACTTAACAATTTCTACTTTAAATTGCTTAAAAGACGTTAGCGGAAATAACTTCATGACGGTTGTGCTACTCTATAACATTAAATGAAGGTAAACTCAACTAAAGATTTCATAGCTTCCAGAGTAATATCTCAAAACATTATAATTCTAATCATAAAGGATCATCCCAAAACCATGGTCAAAACATAACATCATCCAAAAACTACGAGACATGCAAGTCTCCCACAAAAACTCAAATTAGTCTAGAAGGACTATGAGCAGCTTCCTCTCATTACAGACTCACACTCTACTAGCCCAAGTAGTCACAAGTCTAGAGGTCATTTCCATCTGCAAGGATCTACTAAATAATTCCACAGTCAGTGGGGAGTAACTAGCAGTTCTACCAGAACAAAAGAAATCAAAGTGTAATTCAGACATAGATTAATAATAAAGGAAAACATAAGGTCAAGACAACTATAACATGCATCCAAAACCATAAAGCTCACAAGTGATACAATGGAAAGTAAATATCAAGTAAATAAAATAAAAATGAATAAATCATCTCAAGAGTACTTAAATAATAATAAAAGCAAAGGTACAACAAGTTTACTGAGTCAGAAACCGAACGCCAGTTAATCGCAATTCACTTCCTAAGGTTTGTCATTTCGCAATCTCCAGGTCAGTCTATGGGCTTACATTCCCCACTGTCTGTGTCTAAGAATGGCCAAACTCCCAATTCAGAGTAGAACACGCAGAACTCCCTGACCTCTCGGACGACAACAATTAACCCATGTGTACCCCTAATTCGGAAACCAGGTGGTTGGCATGTTCTTCACCGGGGACTATATCTATCCCACTTGATGTTCTTATCTCAAAAATAAAATCATAAAAAGTATCATTCATCTCAAAACTATTCGTCAAAAGGGATGCCACCCGGCCTTATACCCATAATTCATCAAAATATAATTCCTCAAAATTCCTCAAAATAGTAACTTACAAACTTACAACAAATGTTTCAAACACCAAATACTATGAACACCACTAAGCATTAACAATGATAGTAAAAGAGTTTTTACAGCACTAACAGTATCAACCAGAAATGAATTACATCATATAAGATCATCAACCTATGTGAAACATACGTACAAGAACATACGAAAAATCATACAACACAAAATTGTGCGCTCGGTGCATGAGCTTGCGCTCAGCGCCATCCTGTGCGTCTGGCGCACAGACCAACCCGCGTCTGACGCATCAGTGTGCGTCTGACGCCACCACTAATTAACACCAAAGCTCATTAAATCAGCAAAACGTACACAATAAATCATTTTTACATAAACTAAACGTAAATATAATGATACTCAATTATAACCACTGTAACCTACAAATCATCAGCTTCCAAGAATGTAAAAGTTCTCAATTTATTTCTGATTATTAAACCCTTAAATAATTAAAAAAATATATCCTCAAACTCTTAAAAAACACAATAAAAATTATTAAACTAATAAAACTGAACCATAAATTTTCACAAAAATTAACATATGACCATTGTAACTCTATTTACATAGTAAAAATTTTATTTTCTACTTTCGGAATGTAAAAGTAATTTTAAACATTAATTTACAGATAACTCTAATAAGCCAATAAAATACTCAAAAATAGGAATAGACGCCCAAAAATTACAAAAAATTCACATAACATGCAAATTCCACGTTAATACAGATTATTCAAATAGATAGATTTTTTGGCTTTAAAAACAATATTCACGAATTAACTACTAACAAACATGAAAATACAAAAATAGAGAATTCAATTAATTAAACTCGTAAAAAGTAGAAACAAATTATTCTAAGACATGAAAAACATACTAGACACATAACATGCTTCATGGAAAATAATTTCGGCAATTATAAAATTCGTTCACTAATTATTTTATACATAAGCCATAAACACACGAATTTTCAATTAAATTAATAAAATAGGAAAAACTCAAGCAAAAATTATTTTCTTTACATACCATACTCACTGATTACATAATGAACACTCACGTAAATTTTCATCAACAATCACTTATTAAAAGTATTTAAAACAATTCCTAACGTAATAATCTAATACCGAAGTATACCCTAATCTCTATCGTTCTAAGATAACTACTAGTTAGCTAGATCGTCGGAGGTGAGCTGAAAACTACTTGATAATCCCGATATATGCGTGCACTCCTCTTCTTCTTCAAACCCCCAAAGCACCACGAACGAGGAATAGGCAAGTAGAACAAGTTAGGAACAATAGATGAAGGAAATAAGTAGAAAAATTTGAGAGAGAATGATGAAGATGATGATGACCGAATTTTTGTAAGAATGGCAGCAAAGATAATCTGATTTTAATCAGATTTTTGGGTGGTTTAAAGAATAAATAAAAAGGGTTTAATAAGTGAAATGATGAGGGGGTGATGGAGGTTACAAAAATGCAAAGAGTCACCAAAACAAAATGAGAGAAGAAAAATATCTCCCTTTCCCTCCACATGGCCGGTTGACCCAAGCCCAACTCACACCAAATATTTTCGGCCCAATCATCAAAGATCCATGTGTCAAAAGTCCATTACGCGATAAATCGATAAATTCCTAATCGCGCCTAAACTTTAAAAATACTTAATAACGAAAATAATTATAATAGATTATATTATAAATATAAATATCATACACATACTTAGCACGTCAATTAATAAAAATATATCGGCTCCCAATAATTTATAAAAATAAATATCACCAATTTAATGAAAATAATAGTGTTAGAGAAACATTTTCCGAAAAACTAGGAGCAAAAATATGGGGTGTTAATAAAGTTTCGTCCTCGAAACTTCGAAAACGCAACAAATAAGACAAGTACACAAGGAATACCTAGACGAATAGTTCCGGGCATTTCAGTCGCATCGACTCTTCGGTTTCCCAAGTAGCTTCTTCCTACATTTGACTTCTCCAAAGTACTTTAACCAAGGGAATATCCTTCCTTCTCACAGCACGGATCTAACGATCCAAAATACGAACAGGTCGCTCTTCAAAAGTCAAATTCGGCTCGACTGAGACCGACTCAATAGGAATCACATGCGAAGGATCACTACGATACCTGCGCAACTGCGACACATGAAATACATCATGAACCTTCGACAACTCTGGCGGCATAGCCAAACATTAGGCGGCCTCCCCAATCCTTTCAAGAATCTCATAGGGACCTACATACTTCGGACTCAACCTGCCCTTTTGACCAAACCGCATCACTCCCTTCATAGGAGAAACCTTCAGAAGCAACTTATCTCTCACATCAAAGGAAATAGGTTTCCGACGTAAATCTGCATACGACTTCTGCCTATCTTGAGCAGCCTTCATCTTAGCTTGAATTACTTTCACCTGCTCAACAGTATCCTGAATTAACTCTGGGCCCAAAAATAATGAGTCACTGATGTCGCTCCAACAAGTAGGACTACGACACTTCCTTCCGTAGAGAGCCTCATACGGAGCCATTTGGATACCAGCTTGATAGTTGTTCTTATAAGAGAACTCCACCAGGCTAAGCGACTTAACCCAAGACTGTTGAAATTATAAGGCACAAGCACGAAGCATATCTTCCAAGGTCTGAATAATTCTCTTAGTCTGACCATCGGTAGCCGCATGAAATGCAGTACTGACCTTCAACTTCGAACCAAAAGCCTCCTACAAAGCGGTCCAGAAATGGGATAGAAATCGTGGATCACGGTCAGAGACAATGTCTTTAGGAACCCCATGAAGACGAATAATCTCATTAGCATAAGCTTCAGCCAACTCTTCCATAGACCAAGTGTTCTTCACTGCAATAAAACGAGCCACTTTGGTCAAACGATCCACAATCACCCACACAACATTCTTTCCACCAGCAACCCTAGGCAAACCCATCACGAAATCCATCGAGATTGAGTCGAATTTCCAAGCAGGAATAGGAACAGGTTGGAACAAACCACCAAGCCTCTGATGCTCAATTTTCACCTTCTGGCAAACCAGACACCTAGCTACAAAGTCGGCGATCTCTCTCTTCATACCAGGCCACCAAAAATTTACCTTCAGATCCTTATAAAGCTTGTCACCACCAGGATGAACGGAATAAGGAGTACTATGAGCTTCCTCGAAAATCTTTCTCTTAAGCTCACCATCATTGGGCACACACCAACGCCCCATAAACCTCAAGCTATCATCGGCACATATCTCAAAATTCTCTGCACGACCTTGCATCTTTGCTTCACGGATCTTCTCTAGCTTCGGATCACCCTTTTGTTTGCTTCACAACTCCTGGAACAACTCAGGCTTAGCACTCATAGTACCCAACATCGCAGACACATAACCCTGAGGAACAACCTCGATATTAAGCTTGCAAAACTCTTCACACAATTCATGAGGCATCACCATAGCAGCGTTTAAAGAATGCTTATTCTTGCGACTTAGAGCATCCGCTACTTTGTTCGCCTTACCCTCTTGGTAATCCAGGGTTAGATCATAATCCTTGATCAATTTAAGCCACCTTCTCTGCCATGTTAAGATCACAATGAGTGAAGATGTACTTCAGGCTCTTGTGGTCAGTATACACCTTACACGGAACACCATACAGATAGTGTCGCCATATCTTAAGTTAAAACACCACAGCTGCTAACTCTAGATCATGGGTCGGGTAATTTCTCTCATGAACCTTCAGCTGCCTCGAAGCATAGGCTATTACCTTCCCTTGCTGCATCAAAACACAACCTAGACCATTCTTCGATGCATAACTGAACACATCATACCCAACACCCTCAGATGGCAGAGTAAGAATAGGAGCAGAGGTCAAATCCCTTTTCAGCTTTTGAAATGCCCCTTCACAATCCTCAGACCAGACGAACTTGCAGTCCTTGCCCATCAAGTGAGTCAGAGGTTGAGCTATCTTGGAGAAATCTTGGACGAACCTCCTATAATAACTAGCAAGACCCATCTGGCGCGCCAACGTTGTGCACGCATAACATCGAGACAGTCAGCAAAACTCATAAGCGCGGAAGTGGATAAGCTCTGCGCATCATGATACTTCGCCTGTAACTCTGATGCGTGTCATGGATCGCTGATGCGTCGTAACAGGCCAGCGCACCACGCATCCTTATAACTTATCTTGTTTCTTCCGTTTTGCCTATAAATAGACCTTGTTTTCACCAGATTTTAACACACTTTCCTACGAATTTTTCCTACGCTTCCAACCACGAAAATTATTCCAAACACCTCTATGAACACTTCAAACATATAATCAAACACTTCGAATTTTCAATCAATCTCCATTCAAGCTTCAAGATTGGCCATCCTAGGCAACAAAGGTATAATTCCTGAGGGCCAATTCAAATTTAATTCCTATTTTACTAACAATCTATATTTCATGATGTAGATCATTAAAGGATTCATGCTTTTGTATATTCTACACCTCTAATATTCTCTTTTCTATTTTATATTTCATTATCATATTCATATCCATGCTTATATGCTTTAGTGATTTCATCACCACACATGTTTATTTTTCCTAATTACAAGACCTAAATAAGATTCCCTGTAATTTGATGGAATAATGAACATATCACTAAAAATAGTCTTTTTTGTGTTTAATGAACCAACGTAGATTAATTTTTAGATTGCATGAACATATTTCTTGGTTATTTATTACCATAAAACTCGAACATGAATTGTATTAAGTAGAGGCCGAAAATGGGGAATTTGATTCCTGATATATTCCTTAACTCAATCTTTGGTTCATTGACCAATTATGAAGTCAATCTACACTGGATAAGTCTATTAGTTGTCCCCATGGTTTTCCAAAATCCAATTTGGTTTATGAGTCTTCCATTAAAGACCTGTTGGCGACTTCTCTTTTTCAAAACGTTTTCAAAATTAAATCCTTTATAATGAGGTAGTCAAATACGCACTCATCTAGTGTAAGCAATAAAAACACGCTTACGGTCATCTTTTTGATCCATATATATAGATTTTTCTTCCTTAAATCATGCAAGTTACTTATCCTTAGATTTTTTTAATTCTTCTTTAATTTTTTTGTTAGCCATGTAATTATATCAGTTACGCGCTTTTCTTTATTCATTCATAAACGTTGTTCCCATCCTCCTTCTCTCATTCGACATTTTCTCTCTATTTAAACCCTTTCGATCTCTTCAAACATCGGTTCAATCTATGTAAAACTGAAATCAAATTCACTCCAATGGCCAAAACAAATTTCAATTCACCTTTTCCCATACCATAATCTTTATCTCCTCCAAATACTAAAATCCCCTTTTTCTTTCAAACTCACAATTGAATCTGCACTTAATTCTCCAATGGAAATATAGCCACTTCAAACTGAGATGCCTCTAACTCATTTCTAAAGGAAGAAGAAAACAATTGCAGAAGATGATGTCATGTTTTCGCTGAGGAGGGAAAATAAGTAGTTCCCAAGAAGGGAACATAATTGCAAAGAGTTCCCAAGCAAGTCCGAGCAAAAAGAAACCCGAAACTCTAAGGTATGTTCTTGGTTTGTGCATTAATGTATATTGTTGCAAGAAAGTTAAGTTTAGACTACATGGATAAAATTACATCGGTTGAAGTTCAAACACTAGTGTGAGAAGAATTTAAGTAAAATTTTGGGGGTGATTGGTAAGTTCATGAGAATGGATAAGGCTACTCGAGACAAAGATAAAAATCTTTTTGCTAGCGTGTTGATTGAAGTGAACATTAACCAGTCATTTCCTGAAATAATCCATTTTTGGATTGAAAAAGGGGTGATTATGTACCTGAAGGTTTTCTATGCTTTGAAAGCCATATGTTGTACTAGTTGTAATGGGTATGGCCATACTCAGGAAATTTATGTGAAGCCAAAGAAGGTGAAGAAGGTTTGGTTGATCAAGAATACTAATGGTGTGAAACAAACGTAGAGACAACAGTTGTGAAGGTGAATGGGCAAAGGGCAGGAAGTTATGAATGCAGGGGGACATAAGAAGGGTGATAACACAGCTAGGGTGCAAAAGAAGGATGGTAGCGCACCTGTGCAGAATAGATTTGATGTGTTGAATGATGCTACAACAGAAGAATTATTTTATGATGTTGGGCAGTTACATGCATGGGAATGAGATGCAGGGGTTAGAGGCCCCTGAGACACATGTATAAGATCTTGATATGGAACACTAGGGGACTGAATAGGGGGGCAAGGCAATAGGTGGTAAGGAGGTTTTTGAATCTCACAGAATTACCCTATTTGGTTTCTTGGAAACCAAGGTAAAGATTTCCAACATGGGGAATCTTTATCGACATTTATGTCCTGGTGGTGCTTTACTACCAACAGTTGTGTGGTGGATAGGGGAATTAAGGATTATTGTAGCTTGGCTCCCTCATGCTTTCATTGTGTTTCTGGAGTTGGTATCCTCTCAGCTTATTCACTGCAAAGATGAACCTGGCCTGTTGGACCTGGTCCTATGTTTTTTTGCTCTTTTGTTTATGGATCAAATGATAGGAATGAGAGAGAAATGTTATGGGCAGATCTTCGAAAGGTAAGCACTAATCTTCCATGGGTTGTAATTAAGGATGTGCGAGGATCGTGTCTGGGTCGGGTCCAGCCGGACCCTAAACTTTTTTGCGGAACTACAACCGGACCCGGAACCTAAGGGTCTGGAAAAATTAGACCCGGACCCGGCCCTTAGGGTCTGTAGGATCTAGGGTCTAGGCCTATTTCTTTATTTTTGCCAAATTTTTAGCATTATTAATATTTCATGACCAAAAATGATCATCTAGAAAAAAGACCCATAAATAAGAAAAGTATAAACTACAATAATAATTATGTCTAGAGCAATTTATACTATTTAACACAATACAAATAATGTCATGAAAGACTAATATCCAAAAACAAGGAAAAAAAGAAGACTAAAAAATGTTAAGACTTATATATTAAATATTTTTAGGGTCTAAGGGTCGGGTGTGGGTTGGGTCCGGGTCCAAAATATCAAGACCTAAACTCGGACCCTAAAAAATTTACTTGGACCCAGACCCGGACCCTTAGGGTTTGAAAAAGTTGGACCCAGACCCTTAAATTAGGGTCGGGTCCTGTAGGGTCCGGGTAGGGTCCTGAACCCATGCCCCATCCCTAGTTGAAATGGGAGATTTAATGTAGTATTGAACTTGGATGAGAGGATTGGATCTCCTGTGACGATGCATGAAGTCCAGGATTTTAGGATACTGCTGCTTGTGATTTGTGTGGCATTAAACAAGTAGGGAGATTCTTTACATGGTCCAATAAATAGGAGGGTGAGAATAAAGTTTTCACAAAAAATTGATAGTTATGGCTAACTCTAAATGGATGGGGAAGTTTCAGAATGCAGTGGTGACTTATCTCCTTGAAGGGTAATATGATGACTACACCTATTGTGGTGTCTGTGCTCAAAGATATGGGTAGGAAAAAACCATTTAGATTTTTCAATATGTGGGTTGCATGATTAGGTTTTATGGATATGGTGAAAGAGGTGTAGAATAGGAATGTTGCTGGATGTAAAATGTACAAACTTAGAAGCTTAAAATGCTAAAAATTGAGTTGAAATGGTACAACCAAGCTGGTTTCTCTGATATATACAAGCTCAAGCTTATAATGCTTACAATAACATGATTCAGATACAGGATCAAGTTGATGCTCATTTGAGGGATGCCACTCTTATTGCTGGTGAGAAATTGGCTACTGAAAATTATAAAGGGCTCAAAAGAATTATTTTAGTTTTTTTAGACAAAAAGCTAAGGAGATATGGGTTGATCAAGGGGATGATAGCACAAAAAAATTTCATCTATCCATTAAAGCTCAATGAAACATGAACAAAGTGTATGTAATACAAGATAATAGTGGTGTTTGGAAGTATGAGTAAATAGATGTGAAGAATGCTTTTATCAATTTCTAACAACAATTATTAGGAGACAAAATGGAGGATAGATGTAAGGTGAAATCACAAATTATTGGTGAAGGAGCTGTGCTGACTGATGAACAACATAGAATACTTGATTGTAACTTTACAAATGAGGAGGTGAAGCAGGTGATGTTATCTATCCCTAATGATAAAGCTCCGGGGCTAGATGGCTTCAATAACTTATCCTTCAAACACTATTGGGAGGTTATGGGTCCTGACATTGTTGTTGTTGTCTTAGATTTTTTTTCCACACTGGAAGACTTTTCAAGGCTGTCAATGTGACTTCTATCACCTTGATCCCAAAGGTGAAAAGCCTAACCCATGTGGGTGATTTTAGACCTATATCATGGTGTTTTGTAATCTATAAATGATTAACATAATTGCTTTATAATAAGTTGAAATCGGTCTTACCTGGCTTAATATTAGCTACTCAGGGTGCTTTTGTGTCTAATAGAAGCATCCTTCATAATATTTTACTCTGTCAAGATATTGCGAAGATGTATAAACCTAGGAAAAGCAACAATGTTGTCTCATGAAGATTGATTTACAAAAGCCTATGACGTTGTATGCTGGGAATTCCTTGAAGATTTAATGATAGCTCAGAGGTTTCCTAGGAAATTTGTGGATCTTGTAATGGTTTGTGTAAAGAGTTCTACTTTTACCTTGCTATTATATGGCAGTACTACTGGGGTCTTCAACTTAAGGAGAGGCATTATGCAGGGGGATCCTATGTCTCCCCTTCTATTTGTTTTGTACATGGAGTAGAGGACTATGTCTTATATAGGAAAGCTGCCTGATTTTGGATTCCATCCCTGATGTAAATCCTTGGCCCTTAACCACCTATGTTTTGTTGATGGTGTGGTCTTGTTTTGTAAGGGTGATTTGAAGTATATATATATATATATATATATATATATATATATATATATATATATATATATGCTCCTATAAGGTATTAAGCTATTTGCAACCACCTCTGGGTTAAAAGCAAATCCTTCCAAGTTAGACTTCTATAGTTGTGGTTTGAATGAGCAAAAAAATAGGAGAATTCAGGAGAGTTTTGGGTTTAAACCTGGAAAGCTGCCCTTCAAGTACTTAGGTGTTCCTATAAGTAGAAAAAAGTTGTTTGTTGCTGATTGTGAAAAATTAATTGAAATGGTGGTGATAAGAATCAGGATTTGGAGCATTGGAAACATCTCTTTTCTAGGGAGAAGAACATTGGTAAATTTTGTGCTTTTGATCATCAATGTGTATCAGTCCCAAATCTTTTTGCTACCTAAAGCTGTTTTGAAGCAAGTTAATTCTATATGTAGAGATTTGATATAGAGTGGTACATGTAATAGTTCTAAACCTGGGTATGTCAGCTAGGTGGATGTTTGCAAACCCAGAAGTCATGGGGGTTTAGGATTCAGATCTCTGCTCCTTTGGAATATGGCAATGGTGGGCAAAAAAGTGTGGGCTATTGCAACGAAGACAGACAATATGTGGGTAAATTGGATCCATGATAGGTATATCAAAGAGCAAAATTGGAGTACTTTTAGTGCTCCACAAAATGCTAGTTGGGCTGTTAAGCACATTTGCAAAGCCAAACAGGTGATTATAGGAGTATGTGGTACTGAGTGGTTGTCCATACCCAAGTATAGCACTGCAGACATTTACAAGAAGTTGCTGGATACTGGAGTTAAGTATGATTGGTGTAATTCAATCTGGAATCATCATAACATTCTGAAACACAGCTTTGTGGGATGGTTAGCCATGCTAGACATATTACAAACTAGAGTAAGGTTGGCTAGAATTGGTGTTTGTCCTAGTAACCAATGCTTATTATGTGAGAATGAAGCTGACGATAATGGACATCTTTTCTTTAGATACCCCTACAATCAGCAGTGTATCAACAAGGTCAAGAATTGGCTTGGGATAAATGTTGTCACTAACAACTTCCCTCAGCTAATTGGTTGGGTGAAAAGAAGATATAAAAGCAGCAAGTTTAGGAAACAAGTGATTATTTCTTGAATAGGTGCTACAGTTTATAAGGTGTGGCAGGATCGCAATGACGCTTTGTGGAATCAGCAAATACATAAAATTGATAGGACTGTAGCAGAGATTCATTCATGAGGTTGTAAAACATGGAGTTAAATCTAGATTGCCTAGACAATTAGCAGATAGAGATACACAATGGTTGTATAGTTTGTGTTTGTTTTTGTATAGATTGTTGAGCTGTGTAAGAAGGCAGCTTAGGACGTATTGATGTTGAGCTTAACCTACTTACTTACTTACCGATAAAAGTTAATTTTAGACAAATTTGGATGTTTTGAAGAAACAAGCTTAGGAACACCTCTTTGGGAATTCATTTCACAATTATCTTATTGTTCCCAAAGCTATGGATGTATTTTCCTCAAATTTTAGATTGGTGAATCATGGTGATCCCCGTACTAAAGTGAGGGGGAAGATTGTTGAGTTTCATGTTGAAAAGTTAGGTAAATTTTTACATTTTCATGTGAAGCGAACCGATGTGTATTTCAAGAAACAAATGGGTGTTTATCATGCAGTTCAAGAAACAAACTGATGTGTAAGAAGAGAAGGATGAGGGGGATTAGGTAGCTGCTTCTCTAATAAGCAGTTTAATCTTGTAATTAACCAGATTATGTCTTTAGCTAAGCGACTAATCAGGCAGGCTATTATAGCAACTGTCACGAGTTGAGCCAAACAACCCTAAATTTGCTCTCGGTTCTACTCGTTAACACCCTTAACTCTAACCACCATATCAGATATTATTATCAATTTTATTAATTGCCCAAGAAACATATAATGCTAAGTATATAATGCCAGGAAATGGCTAACTAAAATGTCAAAGCTTTATTAATCAACATAAATTACATCTTTTATGCCCTAGCATGGACAAAACAATAATATTTGTTTTCCAGCACAATGCCTCATTGCAAAAGAACTTATATACATAGTACTCCCTCCGTCCCCCAATAGATTTTTTATTTCTACTTTTTACGTTTGTCAACACATGTTTTGTATAATTAATATCTTTAATTACATATTAGTAAAAATTATAAAAGTTTGATTTTCGTAATGTATTCAATGAGGCGAATCAAACAAGAACCCACGTAACTATATTTTTTCCTTATATAATGGAAAAAAATTGGAAGATTTTTTTTAATAGTACTAAAATTGGAATTCAGAAGTACGTTGGGAGACGGAGGGCATAGTTATCTGCTTCACCCATTTATTATTATTGTTTCGTTTAAAAAAAATGATATTGTTTAGTTTGTAACAAGAATTTTCTAAAAAATGAGGCACGTTTTTTTCGTTCTCTCTCTTAGCGCACGATAAGGTGATTCGCCTTAAACTACGCTGACGCCATGGCTAGAGGTCGTGCGAAGAAGATTGCTCATAAGGCTAAAGGTAAAGCAAAGGGACCATCATCGCGCCGGTGAAAAAGTCGAAGTCTGTTAATGAAGTTACTGGAGTTTTAGGGTTGAAAATTCCCAATTCTATTCTGAAGAGACGAGGTATTGATGAAATTAGTTTGAAGGTAGCGAATACACCTAAGAGAATATCCTGGGCTGACCGAGTGGAAGAGGAAGTTTCGAGAACTGAAAATGTTCCTAATCAGGTGAATTTACAAACTCCTACTGTTGTAATTCAATCTGAAGATATTCAAGATGAAGTTGAATATTGCTCCTCAGCTGTGGTTTGTTATGTTTTAGGAGCCAATCCTCCTCTTATAGTTATGGAGGGTTATTTTAAGAGGATTTGAGGGAAATTAGGGATTGATAAAATTGCTTTGATTGGGAAGGGAATTTTCATTGTGCGATTTGACAATGTTGAATATAGTTGGAAGGTAACAACTGAGGGTTTTCAATTTTTTGACCAAAAACCGTTGATTACGAAAATGTGGGATCCTAATATGAATGTTGATAAGAATGAATTGAGAAATGTGCCTATCTGGATCAGACTCCCTGGTCTTCTATTCAAATACTTGGGGGAAAATAGTATGTTTAAGATAGCTGGACTTATAGGATTTGTGGTGAAGATGAATCAGGCTACAAAATCAAAGGATACGCTCACTTTTGCTCGTGATATGGTGGAGGTAGGTGTGCAACAATCCTTACCAGATGTGTGACTTTTTGTAATGAGCGTGGCTCTGTTGTGGAACAAAAGATTGAGTATGAATGGCGACCTATTCTTTGCTCAATATGCTTAGGGTATGGTCATGATACTGCTGAATGCAGGAAAGGAAATGGGAAGAAAGTATTATGGGTTCAAAAAAAGAAGGTTGTGTAGGATAAGGATGGGTTTATTGTTGTGAATGCTAGCAAGGTTACTACTGATGTGGTACATGTTCTCCCAGTGCATAATACTTTTAATGTGCTGCAAAATAATAGTGAAGCTAAAGTTACTATAGGGGAGCAGGTGGCTATTGGAGTTGGTCATGATGACATTGGTGTTGTAGCTGTCTTACATAGTGGGCAGATTGGTGGTGAAAATAGTGAAGGAGTGCAGGGGGTGGCATCCCCTTCTCCTAATGGATAACATTTTGGCATGGAATATAAGAGGTATGAACAATAGAGCAAAGCAGAATGAGGTGAGATCTTTTATCACATCTCATAACATTAAATTGTTTAGCCTCTTAGAAACTAAGGTCAAAAGCCCAAACCTAGGTTCTGTATACCTAAACTTTTGCTCAGGGTGGTGTTTTACACATAATAATAGTTATCATGGCAATGGTAGGATTGTAATGGGATGGTGTCCTATTTCCTTTACATTTAATATTATGTTTGTTACTAGTCATTTTATCCATTATGGTTCTAGAAATGGTGATCTTTTTCTTTATGCACTTTTGTGTATGGATTTAATGATCAAGCAAATAGGATGGAGTTATGAGGTGGTTTAAAGAATATTATTGTTGGGTACTAATGGGTGATTTCAATGCTCTTAGTATTCTGGAGGATAGAATTGGTGTACCTGTTAGAAATTCTAAAATAGCTCCTATGATTGATTGCTTGAATGTTTGTCATTTGTCTGATGTGAAAGCCTCTGGGAGATACTATACTTGGAATAACAAGCAGTAGGGGGATATGAGAGTGTTTTATAGGATTGATAGGGTGGTGGCAAATTGTGAATGGCTTGAGAAGTTTGTTATGGTAGAAGTTGTGTTTCTTCCAGAAGGAAATTATGCTCACACCCCTGCTCTTTTATTTGCATATCCTGAAGTTGGTCAAAAGAAACCTTTTAGGTTTCTTAATATGTGGTGCAATCATCCATCTTTGATTCAGACTATTAGAGATGAATGGAGTAAGCAGATTTCAGGCTATCCTATGTATAAAGTCCATCAGAAATTGAAGAGTGTGAAGTAAGCTTTGAAATTTTTGAATAGAGATGGGTTTGGTGATGTGGAGGCTGCCTTGATTAAGGCTAAACAAGATTTATTTGCTGCTCAAAGTGCTATGCATAACCAACCTTGTGATATCTTGTTGATTAACAGAGAGAAGATGGCTCAGGACTCTCTTGGAAGTGCAAAGCAAAATCAGAATTCTCTTGTCCAACAGAAAGTTAAACACTCTTGGCTAAGATGTGGGGATGAGAATTCAAAGATGTTCTACCAGGCTATCAAAGCTAGGAGGTATCAAAATAAAATTCACTTTATTACTGATGGTGGTGGAGTTTGGGTGAATGAGAAGGATAAAGTGGAGAAAGCCTTCCTAGATTACTATCAAGATTTGTTCTCTAGCAAGGATCAAAAACAAATAGTGATGTAAGCACTTATGAACAGAGGAAAAAAATTGAATGAAGATCATGTTCAACTGCTCAACACTGAGTTCACTATTGATGATGTGAAAACAATTATGTTCAGCATTCCAGATGACAAGGCACTAAGAGCTGATGGCTTCAATAGTAAGTTCTATAAGTACTGTTGGGACATAGTGGGGGAGGAAGTCACTTATGCTATTCTTGATTTATTCAAAACTAGTAAGTTGTTGAAAGTTATAAATGTCACTACCCTGACCCTTGTTCCAAAAGTAAAATGTCCAGAAAGTGTTGCTGACTTCAGGCCCATTGCCTGTTGTTCTGTCTTATACAAGTGCATTACCAAGCTTCTTAGTGAGAAACTGAATAACATTCTCCCTGATGTGGTCTCTCCTTGCCAAGGAGCTTTTGTTGCTGGTAGGAGCATCCATAATAATGTTATGATTTGCCAGGACTTAGTTAAAATGTACAAAAGGAAGGGTACTAGAGCTAGTTGTCTGATGAAGCTCTATCTTAGGAAAGCTTAAGACACTGTCAATTGGGATGTTGTTCAGCAAATGTTGGAGGGGGTTAGCTTTCCTAGAAGGTTTGTTGATTTGATAATGGTTTGTGTGAAGACTCCCAGGTTTTCTATAATGCTTAATGGTACACCTTGTTGATTTTTTGGGGCTCATAGAGGCTTAAGGCAAGGAGAACCCATGTCTCCTTTGCTTTTTACTCTATGCATGGATTACCTAGACAGGATTCTTGTTTATGTTAGTGAGCAAACTGGATTTCAGTTCTATGCCAGATATAAAGAATTGAAGCTTGTGCACTTCTATTTTGCTGATGACCTATTACTATTTTGTAATGGTGATTTCAGGTCGATATACACTATGCTTCAGGGCTTTCAAATGTTCTCTAATGCCTCAGGTCTTGAGGTGAATAAGACCAAATCAGAGGTTTATTATGCTGGAATGTCTGACCAGGAAATACACAGAGTCACTGAAGTTAGTGGGTTTAAAATTGGTGCTTTGCCCTTTAAGTACCTTGGTGTTCCAATTTCCACTATGAAGTTGAAAGCCAATGATTGTCAAGCTCTTATTGGGAAGATGGTGAATAGAATAAAGGTGTGGAGCTCAAGAAATCTTTCCTTTGCTGCTAGAATTCAACTTATTAATAGTGTGTTGATGAGTATACATGTGTATTGGGGACAGATTTTCATCTTACCCAAGGCTGTCATAAATGAGGTTAATGCAGTTTGTAGGTGTTTTTTGTGGACATGAACTCACAATGATATTAATCCAGGTGCTATTGCTTGGAAGAATGTCTGCAAGTCTAAGAGCTCTGGAGGGTTGGGCTTTAGAGATATTGAAAGCTGGAATGTTGCTGCTGTAAATAGGTTGGCTTGGCATATTGCATAAAGTAAGGATGACCTTTGGGTTAAATGGGTTAATTGCATCTACATCAAGGGTGCTGACTGGGGTACATATGTGGCCCCTAGTTCTGTCAGTTGGGCGTGGAAGTTTATTTGTAAGGTCAAGCCGGAAGCAAGTGAGAAAATTCAGGTAGATCAGTGGCTTCATGGTGCAAACTTCAGCATTAAAAATCAGGTAAGAAGCTTGAGTGCTGGTACTAATTAGGTGAACTGGAGCAGATATGTTTGGAATAGGTATTCAATTCCAAAACATAAATTTATAGTGTGGCTTGTGATTCAGAGGAGGTTGAAGACCAAAGATAGATTGTATCAGCATGGTGTGTGTGATAATGATAGGTGCTTAATCTGTCAAATGCAAACTGAAGACACAGAACACCTGCTTTTTGCTTGTCTATTCAGTGTTGGTTGCATTCAGAAGATTTTGGAATGGATTGGTATAAGGTGGAATGATAGGAACATCTTTCAACTCTGCAGGTGGATGAAGGATAGATATAAAGGGTCGAAATTTAAGAAGCATGTTGGGATAGCTGCTGTCTTGGATACTGTATATATGATATGGAAGAATAGAAACTTAGCATATTGGGATTCCATTGTCCATACTATAGAGCATATAGTTAAAGAAATTAAATGTACAATTAAACATAGGATTTTACAGATTTTGAGTGACAAGATTAATAGTAGTGAGAGGAGTTGTCTTGCTGACTTGTAAGTGTTGGGCCTGTCCAGCTGTGTGTTGGGGCTAGGATTTGCTAGCTGCCTTTAGGTGTGTTGGTTTTGTGCTCTATTAATGCTATCTCTGATTTACCAAAAAAACCAAGAATTTTCTGAAAAAGAGGAGAAAAAAAATGAAAAGCATAAGGGAGAAAGATATGTGAAGATAAAGAATTTTTCAACGTTCAACATGTTGAAGTCAGTTTTCGTGCCCTTAGACCAACGACCACTTCATAGCAACTTTGGCAATAACTTGATGTTGGCCTCCACAATCAGTTAAATGTTAGAGGTCTATAGCCTTTTAGTCAACAATATGTATTGATCACTTTATGCTGCTATGATGACCACTTCATGAGATTTAAACATTTATTAGGAATCTGGATTGATCACTTTAGAGATCACTTTGAATTCGTGTGGCTTAGATGTAGGCCTAAAAAACGTGTTATTTATTTGTTGTGAGTGAAATTCGCTTTGTATTTTTATACCCGAATCTTAAAACGCATACCCATTTAATATACATTTTAATTCTTGCAACACTGTAAACAAGTACAAAACAAATTTAAAAAAAACAAATTAACATTCGCCAAATTATAGGAAAAAAACAAATACTCCATTTAATAGAAAAATAACGCACAGATAGTATTTGGCATCTTCTATGTGACGCATTGCACCATCAACTGATCGTGTGACGTGTTATATTACATTATGTAGGTGTTACTTTTTAAATTTTGCAAGGATTGCTTATCTGATAATTATTTCATCTAAGGGTAGTCATCATATTACTCCCTCCATTATTCGAAAATTAATTAGCTCAATCTTCTTTTTAATTAGCTAGGTTATCTTCGTTTATTTGCTACATACTTGTCAATTTCTTCTGCCTGCTTTTTTCTATAGTTGGGCATCACACATATCCACCCATCCGCTTCCTACTGTCTATTTTTCCACTTTCTCGAACATTTGTGCGGAAAATGTTTGTAGTAATTAATTTGGAACAAATAGAGTATTTCTATGGTACTTACTCAATTACTTAGGGGATACATAATACATTATTTAGGGATGACTTACTATACATGCATATTATGAAGGGATTACTTCTCCTATTATTTAAGGGTTACTTGCCCTATTCATTAATTCATATATTATATAAAAGGGTTCCTTTTGATATTATTTAGAGGGTTAGTTATCCTTTATTTCTGTATAAAACAAGCATAATGAATGTGTGATAATATGAATAGGACTGCTCATGGCCGGCTTGATGTCAAGCTTGTTGATGATAAATATCGCAATGTAGGTTAACCTGCACAACAAGAAAACTAACCTAGGGGACTTTTTCAAAGAAACCCTCTCTAATGCTTAAGTCATGTTGGTGACTTTAAATAAGTATGAAGTATGGTAGTTTGTGAGTGTTTGGATCCGATTTGACGTACCGTACATGTGAATGCTATGAGGGTACTTATAATACGAACAAGGGTAATTAGTAGGGAGGCATGTGCCTTAGTTGTACCAAGCTTAGCTTGACTCAAGTAGTAGGAATTCCACCTCATGACCATAGGGTCAAGGGTTCGAATCCCACCAAGTGAAGGGCAATTAGAGGAGAATTCCCCTTACAACTCCCCCTCCTTCCAAGTGTTTGCGCCTCTGGGTTGGCCAGGGCAGCTCAGAGATTATTCATTATACCAAATTAAAAAACAATTTTGCCTTCATTGTAATCCACTTGCCCATGGGCTTAGGCCCAAGAGAAAGCCTTTCTTGCTATTTGCCATGTGGCGGGCTTTCTATGGCGTGGCTAGATTGACTAAACTCCTTGGGCCATGATCCAGGTCTAAACATCAACATTCTTTATTTGAGGATTACTAAGTACATTATTTACGGGTGACTTAATTACACGATATGAAGGAGTAACTTATCATATTGTCTTGGATATAGATTGCTCATATCATTCAGGATATCCAAGCTCTTCTTTCTTCTTTCACTTCGTGGGCTATTCGTCATGTCTACCGGGAAGCAAACAAAGCAGTAGATTGGATCGTCAACGTTGGTCATTTAGTTGATTCTCAGTTTAATATAGAAAATTATACTCGCTCTGCTCTTCACTCTATCGTTGTAAACGATAAAGTTGGAGCTCCTCTCGTGCGGAGGGTCTCCTAACCTTCTTTTCTCCTTACCTTTATAAATAAAAATATTGTCTTGGATATAATTGTCATCATATTATTGGGGTTAATTAACAGTGTGACTTAATACACTGTAAATGGTTCACCCATCATATTATGGGTTATATACAACAACAAAAAAAATCATATTATGCGTTGTTTTATATATATATATATATATATATATATATATATATATATATATATATATATATATATATATATATACATACATACTACCTCAGTCCCAGAAAGATCTGAACACTTGTTGGGACACGTAGTTTAAGGTGATAAGTTGTAGTGTGGTTATCAAATGTTATTTTATTTAAAAAGTAGATGTGATAGGAGTTGGTGGGGTATTTTTTTTATTAGAGGAGAGAGAAAGTTGGATGACTTTTTATTGATAAAAGGTAGAGTGTGGGCCAAAGATGTTTAAAAGAAATAATATATTAATAGTGCGACCATGCCAAAAATGGAAGTGTTCAAACTAATCTGGGACAAACATAAAAGGAAAGTGTTCAAACTATTATGAGGCGGAGGGAGTATATATATATATATATAGGAGTTCATGTGAGAATTGAGAAGAATTATGGACCATTATATCAGCAACATCTAAGGGTCAAAAAGAATTTCGCTACATTAATGGTAAAATCGTAATATAGCAACTTTTTTTTTTTACTTTTTAAATCTAACTTCCGCTTAATCTCACCTCTCTGTTACAGGACAATAGGAATGCACTTCCCAAAAGCTAGCTCAAGAAAAGGAGAGCCCATTGTCCTATATAGACCACACACCAACCTCCCATACAGTCGATGTGGGATTTTTTCCCTGGGAGCAGTCCATAACATTCGTCCCCCCATAAGGACCAACGTCCTTGTTGGTCACGGCTGGTTGGTTCCAGGTCACCACTACGTGGGCCACCACTCCGAGGTTTGGCTCTGATACCATTGTTATAGGACAATAGGAATGCACTTCCCAAAAGCTATCTCAAGAGAAGGAGAGCTCATTGTCCTATATAAACTACACACCAACCTCCCATACAGTCGATGTGGGATCCTTTCCCTGGGAGCAGTCCATAACACTCTCTCAATCATAATTATTCAGTCTCTCTCCTCTCTAATTAAGTCTCACCTCGCTCTCAATCTCTATCCTCTTTAAGTCTCACCTCTCTCAATCATATATAATTGCTTAAGAATTCTCAACGACGTGAGATTTCCAATCTCCAGTGGGATTCTTTCTGGTAAAATATTCCCACTGAAATTATTATGTTGCAATTGCAAGGAAATCAACTCAATCTAATTGTCGAGGAAATTTGGAGAGATCTCACCAAATAAATTGTTTGCATATAACCCAAGTTCTTATATACTCGTATAACTGCTCAATGACAAGGGCAACTCCCCAATGAGCGAATTTCCAGCAGCAGCAAAATAAGTAAAGTTGGTACATAACCCAAGCTCACTAGGAATACTAGACTTCAATCTATTCATTCGAATATAGATTGTAATTGTTATAACTCTACATTATTGTTCCTATAACTCTAAGGAAATGTTCCTATAACTCTAAGGAAAAATTAACAAAAATAAGCCAACATTTGCCCGATTCGCCACATTTAAGTCAACCTTTTGAAAATCCAGAGATAATACAAGCTTTCCATCATTTAAGCCAAATTTAGGTCAGATTACCTATAACTTGTTCACAACCGGTTAAAAATGTTCTGATTTTTTTTCCCTTTTTTCTTTAATTAATCTCCATCTCCTCCCACTTCTCACCTCCCCCCTCTCTCTCCTCCTCCCACTTCTCACCTCCCCCCTCTCTCTCCTCCTCCCACTTCTGATCTCCTCCCACTTATCTCCTCCCCATATCTCTCCTCCTCCCACTTCATTCGACGACATCCCCACCACTTTTAATCTCCTCCCTCTTTCTCTCTTCTCCTCCCACGTTACTCCCTCTTTCTTCCTCTTCCTCCTTCTTCACTCAGCTGCACCACCACCAACCACCGCCATCAATTCCTTCTCTCTCTTCTACCACAACCACCACCATCACTAACTTCGGCTGGGTTTTGAAACTCCTCCTTTTTTTTTGACGAGCTTGTGGGGTGGCGATTTAAGTTGGTGGGTGAGGTTGGTGAAGGGGGGAGTGGCAGGGGTTGGTCGGATTTTGGGTGGGATTGGTGGATGATTGGTAGCAATGGGTGGTTATGGCAGTTGAGAAGGTGGTTAATTTCGGATTTTCGTGGATGGATGGGTTTGGGTTGGTAAGAGGTGGTGGATTTTTGGTGCATGAGGTGGTTGATTTCGGATTTTTGGGTGGGTATGGTGGATTCGAGATTTGGGTTTGGGTTGGGGTTGGGAGTTTGGGTGGTTTCGGGCTGGGGTGTGGGTGGTTTTGAGGCTGGGGGTGGTTTGGGGTTTAGGGTGGTTTTAGGTCGGGGTGGTTTGGGGTTTGGGTGGTTTTGGGATGGTTGACAGTAATGGTGGGGCTAGGTTCAGTGTTGGTGGGGCCGGGTTGGTGGTGGTGATGGTGGGGCTGGGTTAGTGGTGGTGGTGGTAGGGCTGGGTTAGTGGTGGTGGTGGGGTTGGCTTGACAGTGGTGGGGGGGCTGGGTTAGTGGCGGTGGCGGTGGTAGGGTGGGTTAGTGGTGGTGGTGGTGGGGCTGGGTTAGTGGCTATGTCGGTGGTGGTAGGGCTTGGTTCGTGGTGGTGGTGGTGTGGCTGGGTTCCATGGTTACCGGTGGTTGGTGGTGGGGTTGGGTTAATGGTGGTTAGTGGTTAGTGGTTTGGGGTTTGGGTGGTTTTGGGGTTTGGTTGGACATGGTGGTTTTGGGGTTTGGGTGGTTTTGGGATGGTTGACGGGAATGGTGGGGCTGAGTTCGGTGCTAGTGGGGCCGGGTTGGTGGTGGGGCTGGGTTAGTGGTGGTAAAGGGCTGGGTTAGTGGTGGTGGTGGTGAGGCTGGGTTCCATGGTTACCGGTGGTTATTGGTGGGGTTGATTTAATGGTGGTTAGTGGTGAGGTTAGGTTAATGGTGTTAATTAATCATAATTAAAATCATAATTAAACATTAACCTATTGTTTACTTGGGTTAGCAGGTTAACTTTTAGGTCAACCTAAAATTGGCTTAAATGATGCAAAGCTTGTATTATCTTTCGATTTTCAAAAGGTTGACTTAAATGTGGCGAATCGGGCAAATGTTGGCTTATTTTTGTCAATTTTTCCTAACTCTAACTAGTAATAACTATAACACTAAGGAAATGTTCCTATAACTCTATTCAATAATTGCTATAACTCTAAAGAAATAATGTTCCTATAACTCTAATTAGTAAGAGTTAGTCTTGCGTGGACCTGGTCCACACTAATATTATTGTGGACCAAACCACTTATTTAACATAGTGACCCTTATTTTCAATATAGTAACCTTTTGAAATTGTAAGTTACACTATAGAGTTACTATCTACCATAGTGACCGTTTTTTTAAATATAGTCACTCTTTCTTACATTAGTTTATCATGATGCAATTTTCAGTTTGTGACATAGGAACCTTTTTTTTTTCGCACAGTCAAACTTTATAATATTTATCTATTCATCTTTTACATCTTTTTTTTTTATATAGTAACCCTTTTTTTCCATAAATCACATAAATTAGCATTAGGTCCACACTAATTTAGTGTGGACCGGGTCCATATAGTTTTTTACAATTAATAATTGCTATAACTCTTAGGAAATGTTCCTATAACTCTAGTTAGTGATTGCTATAATGGCAATGAAATGCTTACATAGTTATATGTTCATAGTACCTATTTCTCATATTTCAACTCCTAAAGCATCATGTAGATTCTATAAGATTGGAGTAAGATGTGTCCTTGCTTATCCACCAACACGCCACAACCTTCTGCCAGATTGTTCCTCCACACTGCGTTCTTAGAGACCGATAAAATCAGCGAAGATGAGAAGTTTGTTGCTGGGAAAAATCTGAAGAAGACTAGAAAAGTTTCAGTGCTGAATCAAATTTCTTTTTGCATAAGTTGAAATGAAAGAAAGAAGCAAAAGGGAGAGGAGGGTGTGAGGAGGAGAGAGAAAATGTGGCACGTTGATTTATTAAAATCCGACGGTTGTGGGGTTCTTTCTCATTTTTCATATAAAATGCTTTCTCATGTGATCTTGCCCCTATGGGAAGACTCTTGTGAGAACACCTCCTTAATGTGAGAACACTTTTTTTACATGAGAGCACATCCTATGTTCTATAAATTAAGTGATATGTTCTAAATTATGTCTTCTTCTCAAAAAGACTCCATTAAAGTTTCAAACACAAATTCAACCAAGTTCTTCACAAATTTTACTAAATTCTTTATTAAATTTTCTGAAATTCAATCTTTTTAGCTCGTATTCATAAACTACGAATTTATTTCGTATCTATCTCCTCTAGAAGACTAATTATGTCTCCTCAAGAATACCCATATTCTTTCCTCAAGTAGACTTAGGGCCTGTTCTCCCCAGCTTATTTTCAGTTCAGTTCCTAAATGATAATCATTACTATTAATTAGTTATAATTTAATTCAGTTCATTTTAGTTCAGTTCCGTTCAGTTCGGTTCAGTTCAGTTCAATTCAGTTCAGTTCAGTTCAGTTCAATTCAGTTCAGTTCAGTTTAGTTTAGTTTAGTTTAGTTTAGTTCAGTTCAGTTATTTTATGCCAAAGAGAACAGACCCTTAATCGAAGCTCCAAGTTCAACATTAGTCAAGTTTTTTGCAAGTGCAACGAAATTTTTCATAAAAGATTCAACTTATTTAGAGTGAATTCATGTTTGTTCTCTTTTCTTTCAAGATGACCATTTTCACTACTCAAGAATTCTCATTCTCTCTCCTCAAATAAGCTCCACCAAATTCAAGATAAAATTCAAAAAAGTTCTTCATATATAAATCAACAAAGTTACATGAATTCAACAGAGGTCATTACCAAGTTTAGCGAATTCTTTATCAAAATTTTTGAAGTTCGATTTTATTTAGGTTGAATTTCATGTGTCTAAAATTTTGAATTTCATGTTCTAAAATTTGTTATTTCATGTTCTAAACTTTAGAAATGTGTGTTCTAAAAATTTGCTATAGTCATGTTGATGATACATGATTTTGATCATTTGATATGGTAGATGATGATGATCAATTATTGCTAAGTTGCAATTTAAAGCTTGTTGAGATGAGATAAGCTGAGTTTGCCTCTATTTGGGATGTTGCATATGTAGTATTACATATGTTCTAAGAGTTATTATATATGATATGTGATATAGTGTACATTCTCTACAAAATGGTGTACATATTCTAAAATTTTATTGGAATTAATTTAGAATGTACTATTAATCATGTATAACATACTTGAAATAATTTAGAACATGTTAAAAATAGTTTAGAACATACTTGAAATAACTTAGAACATACTTAAAATATTTTAGAACGTACTTGAAATAATTTAGGACATAAGCTTTGAAATTTAAAACATGTATATGTGTTGATGAGGTTCTTACTTAAAAAAATGTGTTCATATTCTAAAAATCATAGCATATGTTCTATAAAGTATTGTTCTAAAAAATGTTGCATATGTTCTAAAAAGTGTTGAATATGTTCTAAAAACAAAATATTAAGTATGCTCTAAAAAGTATTGCATATGTTCTAAAACATGTTGCGTATGTTCTAAACATAAATTTGTTCTCACATAAGGACCCATTCTCAGTGGATCCTTATATATATATATGTATGTATGTATGTATGTATGTATGTATGTATGTATGTATGTATGTATGTATGTATGTATGTATGTATGTATGTATGTATGTATGTATGTATGTATGTATGTATGGGAAGGCCCTTGTGAGAACACTTTTTTATGTGAGAACACATCCTATGTTCTATAAATTGAGTGATATGTTCTAAATTATGTCTTCTTTTTAAAAAGACTCCATTAAAGTTTCAAACTCAAATTCAACTAAATTCTTCACAAATTTTACTAAGTTCTTCTTTAAATTTTCTAAAATTCAATTTTTTTTTACTTGCATTCATTAACTACAAATTTATTTCATATCTCTCTCTTCTAGAAGACTAATTATCTCTCCTCAAGAATACTCATTTTGTTATTTCACTAGGAACAATACAAGAGGGGGGGTGAATTATATGTGTAGAAATAAACGTAACTTTTTGCGGAATTTTAAACATAAACAAAGAAATTAGCTAAAGGAACACGAGGGATTTTACGAGGAAAAACTTCTTGGGCCCAACAAGAAGAAACAACCTCGACCACTAGGGATTTTAAACTCAACTCTTTCACTAATTAGGCCAAACAACTTTGTTACAACCTAATTCTACTCACGGGCCACACCTTGAATTCCTAAACTCAAGTTCCTGAACAATTGTTCCCTTAACAGTTGTTCCTATCAACTTCACTTAAAGTTTTCTCACTTTAACTCGCTTCACTCAAAGCTTCTCTATTACAGAACTTCACTCAAAGTCCCCTTACCCCAGAAACCAAAATACAATTGATCAAATAAACTTAGTGGAATTAGAGTAAGAAGGCAAAGAACAAATGGCTTTTATGAGAGAATGAAGGCACTGACACTTTACTTAGTTAAACTCACTAATTCACTTTTCAAGAACATGTGTTAGTGGTAAAATCATTATCCCATGATGTTCCTTACCCGGAGGAACACGTTCCTCAATCAACCCATGATCTCCATTATCACTGTTAAACGTGGGAGAGAATTGAGTTACTGCTCCCTTCATGTTAGCAACCACTTAAAGCATTAATTTGAAAATCTGATTTAATTAAAAACATTTTAATTATTAATACCAAAATAAAATCCTTTTACAAAAAATATTATCTTTAAAATATTTTCATAAAAACCGAACAGGATATTTTTTTTATCTTTATAAAAATAAAATATATTCCTTAAAAAGATTTTCCTTAAAATCAGATTTTTCCTTAAATAAAACGGTTACCTAGAATCTAGGCATAATTTACTCAACTTACATAAATGAACTGTTGTAATGCTTCATCCTAAGTCTAGTTCCTTTTAATAGTTAGTTCCTTTAACTTATTAGTTCAGCGCCAGTGCATCTGTTCCTTTCAAAGGAACAAATGCTCATTCTCATTCTAAATTGCCATAGTTCCTTACCATTCTTACTCGTTCCTTTACAATGGAACTAGAAACAAAAAGTCTCGCTTTAGTCTTCTTGCACCAATGCTGCTCCAGTACCAAAGTATGAAACATGTTTACTTAGTCTTCAAAATCCAAACTTGATTTCTTCCTCGACTTAGTATTCTCTTTGTTCGTTGCATTGATACCTTGAAATTCATTCACTTAAACAACTTGTTAGTCCAATACTTAGTTTGCATCTTTGTTCCTTTGTCATCATCAAAACTAGGGTTCAACAATTTCCCCCTTTTTGATGATGACAACAAATTTACAAACTAAGGAAAACAACAAATAACATAAGAGAATGAAAAAGATAAAATAATAATTTATATTATTTAATTAAGGCAGATTAAGGATTTAAAGTTCATGTTTTTAATTTTTTCATTTTTCAACTTAGTTTGTTCCTTTATCTTTTCCCCCTTTGTCATCGTCAAAAAGATCAAACGCTTGGTGATTTTGGGAAGACTGATATGTACAAGACCTTGAGACCATTAACAAGCACCAAAAATGGTTAAGTTAGGAATTACAAAGGTTAGACTTGCTCAAACATCAATCATATAATACTAGCCATTCCAAGTAAGAAATTATGCACACAAATCAGAAACGAAGACAAATATAGCAAAAGTCATCTATTTATAGCACTTGTTCCATTAAAGTACAAAAGAGAAAAGAAGAGAAACAAAATCTAAGAATTCTTGTTCCTTTAAGAGAAACAAGAACTAGACATTTGGAAGGGAAGGGGAATGGTGTTCCTCAACTACTTCTTCCTTAACCACTTCTTCCAACTTCTTTATCACCTCTCCATGTTGCCCATCAAGTTGCTGCTTCAAACTGTTAATGGCTTGGGCCATCATCTCCAAGTTCTTATGTTGTTCAATCATGATATCACTAAGGACTTTCATTAAACCCATCATTTTATCGATTTTAGCATCTAAAATCCAGTGAAGGTGATTGTAAAACTTAATCATATGTTGAGCAGGGTGACACACTTCATTAACCTAACCAAACTAATCTGAAGGAACTTGTTCCTTTCCCTTAGAACTAGAGGCAGAAGATGGTTTAGGTGGAGGAACTGGAGTGTTTTCTTGTGAAGGACATGCTGTTCCTGGGAGAGAAACACAAGGTGAGGTGGTGGTGTAAATAGAAGGAAGAAAAGGTGGTTGTGGTGGAAGTTCAGTAGATGTAGAGGGGAAAGGGTTTGGTTCGTTCATCTCAACCTTCAACTGTTCAAAGCTGGAAGGAACAGAAAAGGGTGAGGGAGAGATGGAAGAAATGGTGGAGAGGGTTACTGGTATTTTTGGTGAAGGTGGAGGAGTTGGTTCCTTAGGTGAGTTGTGATCCTGTTCCTCTGCATCAAATAGGACTAAAGGAGAGTCCTTATTTGAAGGAACAGGGACAATTTTAGCAATTTTCAATCTAGTGCTTTGTCTAACTCTTTTAGGAACAGGAGGGGAAGGCTTTTTGGCAAGAGTTTTGCACCTCTTGGGTTCCTGTTCCTTTGGTTCTGTGGGGGCAGGAACTTGTTCCTCAAGAATGACTTCCACTAGTTCCTCTTCCACTGCCTTGGGCAGTTTTCTCTTGTTTGAGGAACTAGTAGCAATCCTCCCTTGAGTTAACTCTCCCTCTTGGACAGAGAGGTCCAAACCATACAAAGTCTTTTCATTGAGAATATTTCCTTGTTTCATTCCCAAGGTAGGCCAACCAGTAGTCTTCACTTTAAAGTGAGAAAGAAGAGAGGTGATCAATGCACCATAGCCAACAACACAATGATTTTCAATGCAATGAGTTAGATGTTGGATAAAGAGAGAAGGAAAGTTTATTTGAATGTGGTGGTCAAGGCAAAACATGTAACACATATCTAAGAAACCCACCTCATTCCTCTTTTCAATTCGAGGAATGAGTGCTCTCCGAATAATATTAAACAGAATTTTGTGGACAGGAGAAAGAAGATTGTGATTTATTTTGTTTTGACCAGCAGTTCCCCCAAAAGATTCAACAATTTCATATTGGGAGAAATTGGGAAAGGTGACAGTTCCTTTCCTCTTAAATTACAGATCAGTTCCTTTGCAAGGAACTTCCCATATTTTTGCTAAAGTTTCTTGGGAAAATTTTATTTTCTTCCCCCTAACTTTTGTAGTACATACTCCATCAGTGTTGATGAAGTTTGCACAAAATTTATCCATAGCTAAAGGAACTAAGGGATTGTTAAATGTTGTTTCAAACAGGTATTCCATACCCTGTTCCTTTAGTATGTCGGTTATTTCATTGAATCTAACTTTCTTGGCCCACTCCAAATCAACACAAAATCCTAAGACATACGTTGAATAACTTCTTTCCACTCTTTTCTTGGAGGAAGAAGCAACAGTTCCTTTGGAAGGAACAAGTGTAGCTTCTTCTTCCTCCTTAACTTGTTCCGGGGATTCTTCTTCATCATCTTCCCCAATTAGTTTTCTTCTTCTCACACTTTTCCTAGGTGACTCCAATTTTTTCTCTTCTACTGCCATTGTTGTTTCTTGAGATTTTTCGATTTCTAGGGTTTTGGATGGAGAAGAGGGGTTTTCCATTTGAGAGGTTTTGAGAGTTTTTGTTTTTGGAAAAGGTGAATTGAGTGAGGTTTTTGCCATTTCGTGAAAAGAATTTGAGGTTTCATGTCGTGCGAAGAGATGTGAAGGAGATGAATAATGTTGAAGTTGAAGCGTTTAAGGAACACGGTTTGGGATGGAAGGAAGAAGAAGATGCATGTAATAGTAAATGAGGAGTTACACGCGTAAAAATTAAAAAGGATAAAAACGAAAATAAAAGATAAAAATAAAAGAATAGATAAAAAAGGAATCATGGCTTGATTAAATCTGATTCCTATATTTTTGGGATTTTCGAATTTTTGATTTTTATGGACTTTTTAATTTATGGAAAGAAAATAAATTCTAAGGAACTTGTGCTATAGGAACAACTTATGCTAGATGTCAACATTTTTCATTTCATGCATGTTTCTTTAACTTAGGAACAATAAGGAGAGTATTATGTGACATTTGTGAGTTGCTTTATTCCTTTGAATCCATGTACATGTTTTTTTTTTTTTAACATCTTAATTTGCAATTGTCTTAGGCAATTAGTCACAATCACTTAATATCACATAGAGTAAGACAAATCAATTCAGACATGGGGGATTGGAATAGGAACAATTACTTAAGTTTTATTAAACCTAACTCAAGCCTTAATTTTTCATATCTATCTCTTTCTTTCTCTTTTTTATTTTGCCTGACATTGATATTTTTTTATGTAGTACGGCTTGCACACCAGTTTGGTTTAGGGTATTAGAAGGCTTGAAGGCTATTTGTGGAGCTTTGATGTTGAAGGGATTATTTGGTTTATGATCATGGAGATGATGGTTTAAGGATGATGGCTTATGGAAGATGATGGAGGAAGAGGGAATAAGTCCTGATCCAAAGTATTCCTTTTTTGATTTTTCTCCTTTTTTTATTTTTTATTTCAGATCTCTTTTTGTTATTATTAGTCAAGTTCATCGGGTGATTTAAGTTTCATCATTGAATTAGAAGCATAAATAAAATGATGGAAGGCCAATGACAATGAAAATGAAAATGGAAATGCAATTATCTTACAAATAAGAAATAAATCGAACAAGGCTTATTAGAAATAAAAAACCTAAATGACATAGACTCGACAAGGAAGGAAATGAAGGAGCTAGGGGAGGGACTCTCCGACTCAACCTAGAAAACTAGCATTAAATGACTAAGCCCCGACGTTATTCAGGTGCTGCCCAAGGGATTGCTGCTATTGCTGCAGGTGGAATTGGCAATCTACCGTCTTCAACCATATCCTGCAGATGATGCTTCAAAGTCCAGCAATGTGATGTCAGATGCCCATTCTCTTGATGGTACTTGCAGTAGGAATTAGGATTCCATCTACTGGATCTCTTCTTAGGGGCAAGGTCCGGAGTGGGGCCAAGAGGCTGAAGTGCTCCCTATGCATGAAGCCTAGTCAAGGCTTCTTCTAGATACATGCTTAAGGGAGTGAATGTCCTTTGAGGTCCTTTATTCTTGTCAGTAGTTAGGGCGTTTATGTCACTGCTTTTAGAGATAGAAGGGTTATTATTACTCTTCTTAAAAGAGTTGTTGTTGTTAGAACCCTTGTTATTGTTAGCCAGTACCTCTTCTTCAATCAGCAGGCCTACCTTATAGAGCTTCGTGAAAGACTCTATAGGTTGGAACTTGATATGATCCCTATACTTGGGTTGCAGGTTACGGATCACCAATCGGACTTGATCCTCTTGGGATGGCCTGTTAGTCATTTGTGCAGCCTTTTCCCTCCATCTGTTAAGGAAGGTGACAAAATCTTCGTTGGAATTCTGCTTAGTTAATTCCAACTCACGAAAGCCAATGGGAAGCTGAGTATTGTAGATGTATTGTTTGTGGAACTCTTCTCTGAAGTAATTCCAATCATTCATCTTGGCCTTATTCAATGATCTAAACCACTTGGATGGATGTGCATCCAAGGTTAAGGGAAAGACATAAGCAAACAGGTCCTTGCTCATGCCCTTGAGAGCCATAGAGATGGAGAAAGCTCTCAAGTGATCATCTGGATCTTCGACCCCCTTGAATTTTGGGAGGTCACCCAATGCTACCTTTTTAGGGAGTTTTTCCCTCAGTTCAGGATCAATAATGTCATGGCCATGAGCCTGACCCTCGAGCGCAGGAATTGACTGGATCAATTGCTCGAGTTTTTCAAACCACAAATCTGTGTTGTTCTTGATTGGTGATGGAGTGTCGCCTTGCTCGTCCTCTTCAATTAGCTTCTCCCTTAGTGCCTTAATCTCTTTTTCTTGGTCCTCAAGACATGAGTTCGTCAGTTGAAGTTGGGCCATAATGGCACTGAGCTGTTCATTAGCGTTCCCCATTTCAGATGATGATTCAGAAGAGTCGGAGGATTCGTCTGAAAATGTGAGGATGCGTTTGACGAGTCTAGGAGTAGGTCGACCTTGTATCCTCTTTGTCGGGCTCTCCCAAGTTATAATCTCACGATCCGTCCTGAACAGAAATCGAATGGAACTCGTAAATTTTTAGGAATGATGCTTTCGAAATGAGAAATGGAAACGAGGGATGGAGAAATGGAGATGAGAAATGAAGATGAAAGGGGAAATGGGGATGAAAAATGGAAGGTGAAATGAAAGCGGGAGATAGTTAGAGATGGGTATGATTATGGTTATGATGGTGACATGGGCTTAACTATATGCAGATGCAAATGACTGGACTGGACTGGACTATGCAAGTAGACAAGACTAGACTTGGCAAATAGACTAGGCTCAAAAGGATTGTCTACGCTAGCTTCGCTAGGCTTAGGAAGGAATTGGCTTCGCCAGACTTGATGATTTGATATTGCTATAGATGTAAGATAGGAGTAGCTTCGCTAAACTCGAACGGTACCTTTAAGGTCTTAAGGGTGGCTAGCTTTACTAAATCAATGGGTGTCTTTATGGTCTTACGGGTGACTAGCTTAGCTAAGTCAAAGGGGTGCCATTATGGTTTCACAGGGATGACTAGCTTGGCTAGGTCAATGGGGTGCCGTTATGGTCTTACAGGGATGACTAGTTTAGCTAATTCAAAGGGGTGCAGTTATGGTCTTACAAGGATGCTAGCTTCGCTAGACTTAATGGTTTGGACTTCGTCCTATATGGAATTGGATTTGGAATTGGAATTGGATTGGATTGACTTTGGAAATAAGTTGGGCCTTATATGGACCTAATTCTGGACTTAGTCCTATATTGGTTTAAAGTTAGACTTGAAAATGCACATGGGCTTGACATTGGATTGGAATAGAGTTGGATTAGACTTGGACTGGGATTGACATAGACTAGGGTTCATATAAAGATGCAAATGAGCCTAGGTTTTGACAGGAGCTAGACTTATATGGGCCTAAGATGGACTCTAATGCTAGCGGGCCTAATATGAATGCATGGACTCGAATTAGATGGTCCCTATATGAATGCAAAATGGACTCTAATGCATGTGGCCCTAGAATGAATACAAGTGAATTGGGTCGTTGAATTGGATTGAAGGTGTATGGGATGGGCTTAGAATTTGCGGAATTCATTTTTGAAAGGAACCCCTTGTTTTTATCTTTCGTTAGGAAAAGATGATGGATTGATTTAAAAAATATATATTTTTTCTGAAATGTCGTGTATGATAGCGTTTAGTAAATTCTTTTGAAAAAGAGTAGAATAGAATATGGTGTAGGATTGATTTTGAAAAATGTAAGGTTTTTTTTTTAAATTGGTGAATATGGTAAGGTAGAATTGATAGGGAAGATTAGTTGAACAGCAGGGAGAAGATGGGAAGAGGTAGACATGCATGATGACTATAACTCTACTATGACCCTTTAGATGCATTTTTTTTTATGATAGACTTGACCTTGCATGAAAATACCTTTTTTTGAATTAGGTGAGACTCCTAAGATGACCATTTTTTTATGCGAATGCAGACAGACAAACATAGGACTAAACATAGGATCGACAATTACGACGGCTATATTGACGAAAAGCGTGCGATGCACAGACAACTTGACAAAAATAATAGCAAGCAAAAATTGCAATCACAGGCAAATGTCATATAACATGGATGCAAAAGTTCCAACCTAAAGTCCAGTTCTATGTTCAACTCTTGGACAGGTTTAGGTTTAGTCTGAAAGGGTCCATGAGTAAGAGATTGATCCCACGCTTCGTACCCCTGCTTAAAGAGGTGGCCACGTGTAAGACGCACTCCAGTCTCAAGTCAGGAACAAGAGAACAAGGCCATGGTTGGGCAGGTTTGCTTACAACTCTCGCTCAGGAAGCTTTTTGGAAGAACAAAGCGCAAACTCCCCGGAGGTGATCTCACACATAGAACATGTGCTAATGAGGCAAGGTAGATTGTCCTTATGGTGGATGAACAGTAGCCATGCATATGCAAAACTGTATATTATTCAAAGGCATAAAAATAAGAATGAATAGTATTTTTCAAGTTTCACCTACTCATTTTAAAAAAAGTAATTTTTTAAAATCCTCCCCAGTGAAGTAGCCAAATTGTAGGCATGGATTTATTTCGCCTACGCGGTGTGAGCGCATATTAGATTTGACTACCCCACTGTTAAGGTTTTATTGAAAATTGTTTTGAAAGAAGTCGCCAACAATTCTTTTTAGGAATAATTGGATATGTGAAAATCATAGGGACAAATTATCCAATGAATATTTCCCCGTCATGACTCCATAGATGGTCAAAATGAACCAAAGATTGAGTTCGGGGGTGAAGGTACGAATATAGTCAGGAACCATATTGCCCATTGCTGGGCTCTACTAAATATTGATTCATTGCAAAATTTATGCCAAAGAATAATCAAATAATGTTTTAAATACCCGAAAAATATTTAGTCTAAGAAGGTTCAGGTGACTCATAAAAAATACTAATTTTTAGTGATATGTTATTATGCAATCAATATTACAGGGAACCTAACAGGTTGTCCAAATTAATCTGATTAATGTTAGAATAATTCTATAGGTCTTTGATTAAAGAAAATAACATGTGGGTGATAAAAGTCATGCAGGACAATCATATAATATGCATATAATGATCAGGCAGACATATAATACACAAAGGCATTGAATAATAATAATATGAACATAAAATAAAGTATAGAAAAGAGGTTAGAATATAGAGTAGAGCGATTAAAGATCTACATCAGGAAAGAAAACCGTTAGTAACTTCAATATAAAAATAATTTATTTAAGGACCCTCAGGATTATACCGTGGCTTGGGTCTGCAAGATTGACAACCTTCGGGACGAGCAATCGTGAAGCTTGAAAATCTGAATGTATGAAAGTATGTAGATTGAATGTATTTGCGTTTGAAAGTATGAGTTTTTGTAGGGAGATTTTGTAGTTCGTCGAGAGGTTCGTAAAGTATTCATCGAGTGTTATGTGAAAAATCTGTCCCTTCATCTGTACGGAAATCAGGCCTATTTATAGGTAAAACGACATTGCGCCTCCTGCGCTGGCTGCGTCTGACGCAGCTGACGTGGCAAACGCATGACGCGGCATGACCAGTAAAAAGCATACACGTGGTACGCGCTTTGAAAAAGATAAGAAAGAAAACTGTGCTTCACGCAGGGCTGTGCGCCAGGCGCACGACACAGTGGCACGTGTCAGGAAAATCTGCGCCTGACGTAGCAAGGTGCGCCATGCGCAAGGCTGTGGGCCAAGGGCACGGTGGTGCGCCAGGCGCACCAGCCTGGCTTCAGACACGCCTTTGCCAGCCTTTTCTTTAAACGTGTTTTAAAAGATTTCTTTTATCCTTTAATTCCGGAATCTGATTTTACGGGATAAAATCTGATTTTAACTTATAAAAAAATATCTTTTGAAAACATTGGTTTATTAAAATATATCAATTAATTGGGCTTTTCAAAGAATTAAGCTCAAATACAATTAATTATCAGGAATAATTAATAGGATTTCAACACTTTTCGAAATGGTTTTGAAGGGCTTTATTTTCAGACTGCTCTGCCCTTGGATCGGACCAATTAAGACCATGGTATGTTTCATCATCGGATCCTTAAATGGGGAGACACAATTATGTGTCTACATATGGGAATATACATTATCATGACCATTTAGTTTATTTTAGACGCCCTAAAGATTAATAACAAAAGTAACTATTCAAAATAGTTGAGGACAAACCTATCATTCCTCGAAAAAAGGTAACCTTAAGGTCTTCTCTCTCTCAAAAACTCTCCCCCAAAAACCCTAAAGAAGAAGCGCCGCCCAAATACCTAGCGGCTCGCCGGCGACTTGAGCACCGTCTGCTCTTGCAAAGTCGTCAGCAAGCCAAACCACCTGCTCTCCGCCTTCCTGTCTAGAATCGGCCGGCGACTTGTGGTGGTTTTTTTAAAGAGTTGTCGTTTCAAGTAGACCAAGAAGGACCAAATACTTTGCCCAAATCAGTTAGTTTGCTCTGCCATTTTCAGCTTCTATGTCTAATTTATAGCTGCAATTCGCGAATCTAACTGCAAACAGGTTTGTATCCTTCCACCTTAGTTCTTCTCTGCTAGACAACTAGTGTCGGTTTAATTCTCGAATCAGTTTAGTTAATTTGTCTTTGGTTAGTAGTATGGGTAATATGTTTTCCTACTCATTCTACTTAGTTATCATGTTAATGGTTGGAGGAAGCCTTTTGTTTCAAATTGTTGGTAATGCTTTGTATGGTTGGTTAGGGAAGTTGATTTCTACATCTCACTGGGACAAAAATTGTTTTAATGTGTATGAAAGAATGGATGGTGTGGTTTTATTTGAGTTGTTGTTGCAGGTAATTTCAATTCAAAAAAGGAAAAAATCTTCTATTGGGCATATATAGTTGGTTTCCTCTCCCAATCTCTAGAGAGATATCTTACAAAGATTCTAGAGTGGGCTACCTTATTTGTGAGATAAAGAAATTCTCAGTTTTAAGGGTGAGTAGTGGAAAGGGTTCTAAAGTATTGCACCAAAATGAAGGTACCAACTTGGAGCCTAAAAGACCGGAAGTTGAAAGAGGAGACCTTGGGATAGTTAGGGATCCTCCCGTGAGTTGGTTAACAGTGAGTGTGTGTAGAAGAGGAGGGGCAAGGTGTTCATGGTTGAGACTGTTCTTCTCCGATTTTGTAAATCGGATGCTCGTTCGAGATCTTCCAATGTGGAGATCTGGATTTCGCTTGGCAATGATATTGTTAATCATTGCTTTGAAAACTATATATATGAAGATGGCTCCCCAATTGGAAAATTTGAGGGTTCATACCGCGTCAATTCAAGAGAGGTTCTCCTACCAAAGGGAGCAACCCAAAATACCCATTCATAAGGGTATTGAGTCACAAAGAAACGTGACTCTTCCAGGTATCTTGAGCCAAGAATTCTATGTGATGAGAGGTCACTGGGATTGCTCATATTGCGAGTTTCAAATCTCGCTTGATCGTTGTCGTCTCAATTGTGGAAGAAGTCCACTCCTCTTACTACTTCCATCAGGCTCTGCTCAAGCAATCCACCAAGTCTCATCCATTTCTAATCTTATGATATGGCGATCGTCCACCATCAAAAGAAGAGTTAAAATAAAGTTCACCAACAACAAAGGCCTCCGACTTGAGATCTTTCTTCCAAGTTTAAGTTTAAGTTTAAGTTATAGTTTTTGGTGTGTAAGAGCTTATAATGCTTAGTGTAATGCTTGTTTGTTGTTCTTTTGGCGTATATGAACACTGTGACATTACCCCATTGTAAAAAAAAAATGGCTGAGGACTTATATTGAAATAAAGGGTGTTAGTTGATACTCCAAATAAATAAAAATTTTATCTACCTTTCTATAGGGCCAATAAAAAAAAGTGTTGATCGTCAATTTTGCAATCTCAAATTATCAGTCTTCAAACATATACTTCCTCCGTATCTGAATAAGTGACGCACTTCTCTCAAAAAACTCTCCATAAAAGGAGAAGTGTGTCACATATTTAGATACGAAGGTTAGTAGTTGACACTATGAAACTAAAATATTGGTCGGCCAGGTCCGCCGCTTCGGTCAAAAATGATGGTATTGTAACATTGTTAAAAATCTAATTTGGTACCCCTTAAATCTTAGACAAATTCAATTAGTGTGATTCCAAGTTCTCCATAGTTCTATCATCTCTACTAATCAACTACTACACTCCAAACGTAAAATCCAAAAAAAAAAAAAAAAATAACCAGGGACAAAATAAAGACAGAAAAAATGGGGGGAAGAAAGAGAGAGGGGGAGGTGGGGGAGACCACCAAGAAAACTAGTAAAGTACTAGTGAAAAAAAGGACATCTGCTCCATAAAATTCAGTACAGTAGTTTTCTAAGAGACAAATTGGGAGCTTACATAAGCAGGTTGGAACAAACCAACAAATAAAGGTACGGACAATAAGGAAGAGATTAGTAGACTAGTAGTGGTGGAAGAGTATATATATGATATGAATGTTCAAATATGACAATTTTTTAGGAACATCACCATTTTCTCCTCCATATATACGAGATGATGATGTCTAATCCCATTTCTTTCAACCAACCCCACTACAAAACAACTATTATTCATCATCTTTTAACTTACAACTAATAAATTATATTCAATGTCTCAGCTCTCAATTCATGCATTTCTGATCAAAATTCTCCAATCAATTCCATTATTTTCTATTTTAGGAATTTATGTAAGGTATCTCTCCTCACGAAAAAGATCCCCTTGCTCATTCTCTTTCTCCTAACAACCTCTTCGTTTGTACTTTTCTCCCTCTGAACAAGCATAATAAAAACTACAAAATATCATCATTCTAATTTGTCTTTCAATACTGCATGGAAATTAAGTAAATGAAGGAACACTCAAACGAAAAAATAAGTACCCAATCAAGCCATACGATCATATATATCTTTCGTCAGAGAAAAATTCAAGATCATTACATTAATAGTAAGAAGAAGAGCACACCCATGCAAACAGAAAAAAAAAAAAAACAAATAATAAAAAAACACCATGCAAGGTAATTAAGGTCATCTTTGCTAGTATAAAAGATCTCAAAGCGACCCTAGTTAATTTAATCACTTACTTCGTAATAGTAGTAATATGAGTATCTTTAGTTAGGATATAGTAATGTTTGCAGTCCTTTGCCTTTTAGGATTACCAGAAGTAGACTCATCTCCACCACCGGATTTCTCAATGACCGCCTTCAATGCCTCCTGTATCGAGCTAACCGAGCATTGGGGCGGTTCCTCGTGGTGGTCATCTTGATCAACGTCGTCACTATTATTAGGCTCATGGGTGACAAAGAGTACGTTTTTAACCCTACCACCAAGTGTAGTGATCTCCGCTTTTAAGGTCTTTAGCCTAAGGGTTTTTAGGGCTTTGATTAAGTCCGGCAATAAGTCAGAGCGATCATCACAACAAAGAGACGCCTTGATGATAAACTTCCCATCTTGATCATCGGAAGCCGAATCGACCGTCAGCTCGTCGGTCTCGGTGGGGACGACACTCGTCTCGGCTATAATGGAGGTCTGCCTACGCAGCTCCTTCACATGCTGGATCACTTCTGCTAGCAATGATGCCTTGTCCGTCTGAAATGAAAAAATTGGTAATACCACAAAGTTTTAGCTTTTGATAGTGGAACAAAAAATTGAATGGGATTAGAAATCTGGAGAATGATTTGTAAGTTTGACTCATAAAATGACACTCCCGGCAAGAAAATTCTATGTAAGCTTTTTCACCTGCTACTTGGTTCCTCTTTATCATATCAAAGCGACATTAACGCTAATCTTTTTTACCTCCTTTTCTTTCTTTTTTTTCGGTTTTTCTCTTTCCTCGGTTGTACCACTATAACAAAAGACACCCACCTCAAACCCAAAAAATAAAAGATAGAAACAACCAAAAGAAACAAAGGTTATTACACCACTAAGTTTGGAAGTTGGAACTCCGTGTAAGTACAAATCTATAGATATCTTTGATCATATAAATCCAAATGCTTAAGTCTTTTGAAAAAATCTATATCAAATCTTTAAACAACAACATAGTTTTCAAGTCATTATAATATGAAATCTCTTGCTAAGCGTGCTAGTTTTAATATTCCATTAAGATGCAAGAACGAAGGAAATTTTATGTAAAATGATAAATAATAATTTTGAAAATATTTCCTAACCATAAACTTATAACAAACATTCTCAATTGTTATTTTAAGGACTTACTTTGGTAGTGCTAGGCAACAAGCTTCTGAGCTTAGCAAGATGGTTATTGATCCGCTCTCGGCGACGGCGCTCAGCCTCACTATGACTCTTAGAAGCTGCAAGAGCTTTAGCATCCATGATCTCTTGAGCAGTCATCTTGTTGAGCTCAGCTTGCAAGCCGAATGGAGCCGAGCCCGGCTGAATCATAGGGCCAAGGGCATCGGATAGAAGGCGAAGATGATCAGAGGAGGATCCCTCATATGCAAATTGGAGTGAGTTGGAGGGCCTTCTATTAAATAACCCTCCATAGGAGGATGAAGACGGGAAGAAGAAAGGATCATGATGAGTTTGAGGAAAGGAATGATGAACTTGGGAAAGATCCCATGGTAACATATGTGGTTGTGGTTGCAGTGGCGGTGGATTAGAGAGATCTGGAAATACCAATCCTGCCCTTCCACCCCCTACAAAATTACCAGCAAAGGGATGATCAGAATGAGTAGGTGTTGCTTGATGATATTGTTGCATTTCTAAGTTGTTATTCTGAATGATGATATTATTGTTGTTGTTTTGTTGAGGGCACTGATAATCTACTACTACTAATTCTTGTTGTTGATTTCTAACTTCTTCACTAATGTTATTGTTATTTTCACTACTATTCATCTACTGACTATAGTAAGCAAAGGGCATATTCATTTGAAAGAGAATTTTAGAGAGAGAAATTAAGAGAATATTTTGTTGTGGGAAGAAAAAAAGAGAGTTCGCTTTCTTATAGGGTAAAAGAGGAAAGGATGAAGGAAGAAGAAAAGGAAGAGAAGGGGAGACACATCTTACTTGATGGGTGTTGGGTATTGTCTCTTTAGAAGAAAGGATGTCTTGTTTATATATGAATAAAAGGTGTCTGTTAGTAACCCAAAATGTTTTAAAATGTTATTCTACCTATAAGTATTACTATCGAGCGCGTGTTACGCGTAACATGTTGCACCGTAACTTATGGTAGGCTACACCATAACATGTTACATCGTAATGACATACACTTCAATAAGAATGACATGGACTATAAAATAATGACATGAATCTTATATAAATTTTTTAATTTTTATCATGTCATTTGAGTTTTTTTTTTTTTACAAAAAAAGTGGTGGTTTGTAGGTTGTTACACCATAAATTATGGTATAAAAATTTGTGATAAATTACATATGTTTATTGTCGATTTCCCTAATTCAGGATATTAATCCCATAGTTTATAACTAAAAACTCGAAACTAAAATTTTGGGTCCGCCACTAGTTGCAACTTGGAAGGTATAGGTGCCACAGCATTTTGGGAGTGATGACTATTAAATTAAAAATATTAATTTTTTAATTTTCTTCCACAAATAAACTTGGGTTAACTTTGTAGCTGTGCTTTGTTAATAATCTTTTTTATTTCTCATGCCTCTTAGGTCCCTGGCCCTCCTCATGTTATTCTCTCTCTTTAAAGTGTGATGATCTTGGTCTTGGCTAGTGCCCTCTCTATGATATGTAGTCCATCTAGAGCACTATAGCATTTTGCTTCCTTTCTTCTTACGGCATTTTTTTGTCTCTCTTTTATCATATTTTTGAGTTGCTATCAAACGAAACAGTGGAAGGGTTCTTTAATCGATATATGAGAGAATATACAGTTTTGGTCCCTTCTGATTGCTTCAAATTGTATTGTTAGACCTTCCTTCTTGTCCCGCATAGCTTTTAGGGAGTTAAGCAGAGCTATATTTTTCACCTTACTATGGCCATTTACTACTTCTTGTTAGAATCAAAATAGATTACACCTGAAATTTCATATCAACCAAATAACAAATTTACAATATCCATACTATTTCGTACCATTTTGTGAAATAACAACAGTAATATTTATTGTCGTGTAAATTGTTAATAAAATAACAATTACAATGATAATAATATGCATCGATAGTTATATATCACTTTTCTAAATTAATAAAATATTATCTCATCTACTTTGAAATTTCTAGCCTTGTTGGTCCAAAATTTTCTGGACTAGTCAAGACTGATTTAAATCAAACAAAACTAAGTAATAAGCACCAAAAATAAGGTGAAGAAAATCATTTCAACTCCAATAATTCGTAAGGAAGGCCAAATCGTAGTTTCGAATATTAGAGGAGGCCTTGAGGTCCAATTCTATTTTATATGTTCACAGCCTTCAAGATAGATGGAACTATTATATATGGAGTGCTAGTTTTATAATTTCGTATTTTGTAGTTTAGTTTTAGGGACTAAAGTATAATTTAGTCACATGAAATTTGCACAGCCTCTCATGCACAAAATTTAAACATTAGCATCTTTAGTATGTATTAATATGAATCATAATACCCCATGAAGATTAAAATAGATCTAACAAGATGTCATATGATTATATTTTTCTCATACATAAGTTACTAATATATGATCAAAGACTTCTATATGACTTTTAAAAAGGCAATTGAGTACAACATAAGAAAATGGATGGAGATTTTTAAACAGAACACTTTTAGCTCATAGAATTTCATATATCTTTTGTTAATTGAAAGAAGCTAAATTTTTAAACAGATTAGATCTTTCTACGTTTTCTTTATTTGTCCATGTTCACTTTTGATACTATTCATCTAATGTAGTTGACCGCCTTTGGTTACTTTTTCGTAAGGAACAACTATTCATGTAGGATCTTGTTCGAATCTTCTCAATACATACTTTTAAAATATCAGCTTTTTATATTTTTTACTCATGTACAATTAGAGATATTAAATGTCTAAGTTGCACGTTGGAAAATGTGTGAAGGAGAGATGGAACAACTAAAAAAACAGAGGAAGTATACTACAGTAGATTCATTGAGGTTGACAAGGGTGATAATGAGTTCAGCTAAGTTCGTACTCAGGATAGTTCAGTTCTGCGAGATGTGTAACAATTAGGCTATGTTTGGGAATATAAGTTAAAATAGAGGTGAACCTGATCAGGTAGTCGAAAGGAGCTGAACTGATAAGGTAGCTAGAAATTTCATCACCTTAAATTGAGATACTATATTCGATAGCAAGTCAATTTCAGTCAATTTTTGAGCTTAAAATTTATTTAAACTCTTACCCCAGACACGACTTTTTATTTTAGGTGACTTAAACTTTTAGCACCTACAGATTCGTGCAAGGTTTGGAGCTTTATGAATTTCAAAATTATAATTAGTTCAACATATTGTGAAACAACATAACTCCAAAACTTAACTTGATTGTGAAAATTGTAAACCAATAAAAAAAATTAGATTGTAATTCTATTCGAAATTTTACAGATTATTTTGTTATCCTTATGAATATCGTACAAACAATAAAATAGTATTAATTTTAAATCAATTACAAGTTTTTTTTTTTGGTGCGAAAGAAGGAATACAAAGCTAAAAGCAAAAACAAAGAAATAAAAACGAGATGGACTTAGGTGACTTAACGAGATGAGGCAACACCAACAATGTCCTCCCAAAGGAGGAGAGTTGGCAAGGGAGGAGGCGTATCGAAGTACACACATCTCTCCTCAACTCCAACCCCAATATTAGCCAATCTGTCTGCCACCCGATTCCCCTCTCGATAACAATGAAAAAACTGAAAATTACAACCAAAAACACTAATGAGTCTACGACAATTGTTTAGAATGTGGAAGCATTCCCCGCCATGATGATCTGGATTTTTGAGAGCTTCTAAGCAGGCTTGATTATCCATTTGTAGAACTAGCTTCGAGATACCCATAGACTTTGCCATTTCCAGCCCAATTTCTACCGCGAGCAGTTTAGCCTTATAGGCTGTGCGGATGCCAAAGTTGGCTGTGAAACCCTTCAGAAACATGCCATAATTGTTTCGAAGAACACCACATCCTCCAGCCAGTCCAGGTGACCCCTCAGCAGCACCGTCAGTGTTCAACACCACCTAATAAGATGGTGGTGCGATCCATCTTACAAAGATTTCCTCTGGAATCCTAGAACTCCCACTAGTAGGAATTAAGTTTAGACTATCATTATTGAGAGCCCTCCAATTTTCATCAACTCTTTCTTGGATGAACTTCCCTATGTCTAAAGGGATTTCATTGCTACGCCCAAAAGTGATTAGGTTTCTCCACCTCCAACTCCATAATAGGGTAATAGCAAAACAAGATGGCCATTTTTCTGAATATATGAGACCCTCAGCTTGTAAATTTTTTATCAACCACTCTTCAAGATTACCCATATAGAAGGAAGGGTAATTTGCAGTAAGACCAACAATTTTCCATATGCTCCTAGCTACAGGACAATCCCTTAGAAAGTGAAGGAGGGTTTCATCTTCGTTCAAATTACATCTTTTTCATCTTGGGTCATCCAAGATTTGACGCTTCATCAGATTAGCATTACAAAGGATACGATTATGTAAAACAAGCCAAAGAAAGTTCTCACCCTTTGTTGGACTGGAGTTGTCCATGCAAGCTCCCACTTGGGATGTTTGTTAGTATCCACTTCATCTCTCATGATCTTCATGGCATACCTTATAGAGAAACCTCCTGCCTTTGAACCTTTCCAGTACCGAAAATCGCCAACTTCAGGATCTTCAATTAGTTTATGCGCTACAATTTGCTTGAGAGCATCATTCGGAAGAAGATTTGCAAACGAGTCCCAACATCAACCTTGGCCAATGTTCCACATTTCCTCCACGGTTGCGCCATCAATTTCCATTGGGATGGGTTTGAGTTGCTAGGCTATGTAAAGAGTTTTCGGTGGCCCAACACTGATCCCAAAAAGTGTTGTTTTACCATTACCCAAAGCAACAACCGACCCTTTCTTTAACCAAATGGCATTATCTGTAATCCCCCGCCATACATTCGACATATTGGGTGTGGGTTGAAACATATCGATATCACATCGACCTTTGCAGTATTTTTGTCTAAGCACCCGAGACTATAAAGCATTAGGCTCCATCAAAACTCTCCATCCTAGTTTTGTTAGGAAGGCCGAATTTATTTGGCGAGCTGAGCGAATTCCCACTCCCCCTTCATTCCTTGGACGTTGCAATGTGTTCCATGATAGAAGGTGTATGTGATTTATATTCTCCTCATCACCCCATATAAATCGCCGGACTTTTTTATCAATAGAGTCACAGGTTGTGCGGGGAATTTTGGCAGATTGCATAGAGTATGTGGCCATCGTGGTGAGGGTAGATTTTGCCAAAGTAATCCGTCCTGCAAGAGAGAGATATTTTGATTTCCACCCCGTTAATTGCCTATCAATTTTCTCGCAAAAATGAGCATAGGTAGCTTTTGTAACTCGGCTTGTCAAAGTCGGCATCCCCAAGTATAAACCAAGATCATCCGTGGTAGCCATACCCAACGCCTCACTAATCTCTTGTTGGGAAGAGCTTGTAACATTATGAGAGTAATAAACCGTAGACTTTGAGAGGCTAACCTTTTGTCCCGATGCAACACAAAATCTATCAAGACAATCCCAGTCTTGCTTGTGGTCCTCTAAAATCAACCATAAGAACTTTTTGCTCATTAAAATTTGACAGGCTCACAAACCTGAAAATAAGCGTTGTTAAACTCAAAATAATTATCTGTTTAAATAATTAACGTCTTTTATTTATAAAATATAGCTTTTAAATAAAATAATGGCAACCATTACAAATTATCACTAGAGTCTTGTATTAAAATAATTATTTGTTTTCATATATTATATTACTAAATTCTTGATGCATATCCATTATCCTTTCAAAAAAAAAAAGTTAATATGATATCAAAAGACCAAACATGTTCGTGTTACAAGTAGTTTACAACAACTTTCAATTATATTGATGAATTTTCCATTTTTCCCTCATAAAGGATGTACTAATAGTTATGTATTCATCGACAATAGTGCAAAAGAAATATGTTCAACGTTTTTTCCCCTGATGTGATTTTAGTATTTCTCAGCATAATCACAGATTCACAGCTTTGTAATTCATATGGACATCCTTCAACTACATATGATCATTTGAATTTTCCATTTTATCCTTCATACAGGATGTAGGTATGTATTCTTCGACTTCGACAGTAGTGAAAAAGAAATCTGTTCAACTTTATTTTCCCCTAATGTGCACGATTTTAGTATTTTTCAACATAATCAAAGCTCTGTAATTCATGTAGACATCCTTCAACTACATATGTTCACTTGATCTATCAAGGAAAAAAAAAGCTATATAAAGATAAGGGAATTCTTGGGTGTAACTATTACACCGTAACTTATGGTGTGACATATATACTTCACACGGGTGAAATCAATTTAGAAAATTGATATTTACTGAAAATTGAAGAACACCATCCGTCATAGAGGAGAGAGAAAATCAATTTTGAAAGAGAGAACTGAACCATGTAACTTTGGTTTCGCGATTTTGAGAAGAGAGTGAGAAAGGAATTTCACTTGTTCCTTCTATATTGCAGAAAAATTAAGTGATTTCTTTATCCAAACCCTAGAATTTGATTTTCGGAGAGGTGAGATTACTCATCAAATCAATGGCCACTCGAAAAACAACGATAAATTTGTTGTTTTTCTTCTGCATTTTGTCATACACTAAATTGTCATTACAACGTATGTTCATTTGCTATCTCTTAATGTATCAATGGTGATGAAGAAATTGATGAAGAACAAAAAATTGCAAGGAATGAAGAAATTTGCATTCTGGAATTAAATAACTGAATAGAAAAAAAAACTAAAAAAACTGTTAAGTACTTCGTTGTAGCAAGCTAAGGCCGTCGGAGTTGACAAATGATAATGAAATAGAGGAAAATGATACAAGTTTGCTGAAAAATGATACAAAAGTTAGTAATAATGATACAAGTTTGTGTAATAATGATAAGATATATAAAGTGTTGAAAAATAATAATGAAATAGGGGAAAGTGATACAAATTTGAATTTGCTGAAAATGACACAAAAGTGAGTGATAATGATATCAGTTTGTGCAATAATGCATGATAAGGTATATAAAGAGTTGAAAAATGATAGTAAAATAGGGAGAAATGACATGAAACAACTCCAAAATAATACAAGTTTTCGGAAAAATGACATATAAGTCACTAATAATGACCTGAAAGTGTTTTATAAATGACATAAAATAAATTTTAAAAAATAACATGAGACAACTCTAAACTGATATGAAATACGCCAATTTTGACATGAAATAGTTTTTATAATGATATGAAACATTAATATTAGTTCACACATCTGATATGCTGTTTCACAATAAGTTATGGTGTAGTAACATATTACACCCAAGATGCATTCATAATGATAACATGTTTTTTTTGGCATATAAAGAGCCACAAAAGATGACAAATGTATACAACGTTCTATCACATATCAACATACGAAGGTCCAAAGCATTACCAACCAAATTGATTAACATTGAGTCATGGACATACCAATATAACTAAATTATAGATGCATGCCAAGCGTGAATTGAAGTTTGATACTCTCTTCGTTTCTTTTAATTGTTATACTTTCTTTTTTAGTTCGTTTTTTTTAACAGTTATACTTCTCCTCTTTCCTTAAAAGGTAACTATCAACATCAACTTTTTCTATTATTCTACATCCTATGCCCCACCTCCTACATTGTTAATCAACAACTTTTCTCTCTCCTATATTATTATATTGCTTCTTTTACATTTCTCAAAATCGAAATTCTCCCTTTGTACTTTTTCCTTATTTTTTGCACTATTTTCTTGGTTCTCTCCCCAAAAAAAATGTAACTATTAAAAGAAAACAGATGGAGTATATAGAAGCACAATGTTAATAATAGAAGCTTTAATTGGATTGACTATGAGAAGAGTGAAAAGAATCACTACTTTTGTGCCCCGATCTTACTCTTTTACTTCTCTGAAGAGTTGTATTATGTGGGTGGATGATTTTGTCTAATTGTCTATTTATTATATAGAGGTAGAAGAAGACTAGAGAGAAATTGTATATATACATCATATTATTTAAAAGATAAAATGAAAAATGGTGTAATCTCTTAGAAATAGACAATAAAATGGCGTAATCTTATAGAGACAGATGGAGCATAATGTATAAACATGAGATGTGGTTGGTGATTAAATCAAAGGGGGTTGAAGAATAACACGAAAAGACAAATAACAGAAATGAGAATGTGGACCGACCAAAAGACCTTAAAAAGCCAAAAGGCAAAAATGTTGAGGCCTGCGAAGCGAAAAAGTAAGAGGGGGCTCAGTCATGATAAAAGGTAGACAAATGTATGTTTTTCTTTGTTTAATAGCATTCTTTTTTCTCTCAAAATAATATGGCTTGCAATTTACTTCTAATACTACTGATTACAAAACCTACAAGAAAGAAGAGTGGAAGTAGTAAATACTACCAATACTTTATTTCTCTTTCCTGGCGCGCCCTATTCCACGCCAACGCCATCCTTTCTGCTTCCCCAAGACCCCCTTGTAATCATTGTGTCTTGGAACATACTCCTTCCCTTTCTCTCTCTCTCTCCTTTCTCTATTTTCTCGGCAACCTCGGTTTCAGTTACACAAATGAGTAAGTGAAGTCTACTGTGGTACTGTAGTTCTTGTTACATCCTAACCATTTTATTTGGGGAGCTTTTTTTTCCGAATCTTTGGCTTTCATTTTCATGCTGGTTATGCAAACAGAAGGATAACGGCCGGAGGTTGTGGAAGCAGTGATGTATTGGTGGTGAGTGGTGGTCATGTAAAGCGACCGGCGTGACGGGTTAGTCGTCATAGACTTGGGTTTGGTACTCTTGTGTGGTGGACTGGTGGTGGTTGTGAGCGTCGTGATAGTGGTTTTTTTTTTTTTTTTGCCTGGGATGTCATGGATAATGTTTAAGTTTGTATGAAGTTCGGACTTGGGGTGTTGCATTTTGGATGAATACATAAGGTATTATAACAATATATATTTTGTGGTAGGATTTTTTGTCAAAAACTACCTATTAATTGCAACTTTTTGAAATTAACTACCTAATAAGTATAATTTTTAAAACAACTACCTTTTATTATTTTTTTTTGTTAGCACTACCAATAAATGGTAAACTTTAGTAATTCCGTTTGGTGGGCCCCACTTGACAATACCCTCCATTTTAAAAGATATAAATTTATGGATTTTTTTGTCAAAAACTACCTATTAATTGTAACTTTTTAAAAACAACTACCTTTTATTATGTTTTTTTTGTTAGCACTACCCATACACAGTAAACGTTACAAAATACCGTGTATTGGCAGTGCTAACAAAAAAAAAACATGATAAAAAGTAGTTGTTTTAAAAATTAGACTTATTAGGTAGTTGTTTTCAAAAAGTTACAATTAATAGGTAGTTTTTGACAAAAAATCCTTTGTGGTTACGATAAATGTTGGATGTAATGGTGATATTTCGAATAACAACCATAATAATAACAATAAGTTATTATAATTTTTTTTTATTAATAATATGATTTATGTCAAATAATAGGAACTTCAACTATTAAAAGCAATATCCGTCCTAAAGATAACTTCTACGCTTGTGACATTTGACGGCCTTAATTATTGCCTAGTGACATATTGCCTAAAACATCTTCTAAACAAAAGTGTGCTACCTAAGATGTCATCATCTAAGCCAACTCGAAAGATGACATTAGAGTTTCTGTAGTAATATACTACAAGCGATTTGCATTATAAAATGATGTAAGATAATTTTTACAACAAAGTTCCTTAATTAATTATACTAAAACACGTTATGAAAATTATATTCAAATAAGATTAATTTATTTATTTATCTAATCATATCAAACCAATCTTCATACTTATATTTCATTATTATCAAGATCAAGTGTAGTGAATCTGAGGTATAAGAGAAGCCCAATGCAAGATCATGTAAGACGCTTTGTGATTCTACATACAAAAGACAATGTTTCTACCACGAGCTCTTATTTTACGATTCTAACTGTTTCGGTAGTGAAACAGTGGCAGACACAAAGATATCCGTCAGTATTTGAATGGGCGTCCGGGACTGGAAGTCTGCAAGGAAGACAAACGTAAATTACCCTCGGGGGGATGCGAGGAAACCCCCTCCGACGCTCAAGTCAGTAAGTGTCCGACAAGGATTTTAAAGAGAGAGATAGAGAGAGAAAGTAATGCTTAGAATGTGAGCGAATAATGCTTAGAATGTGAGAGAATGTACCTGCAGAATAGTACCATTTGACTATTTATAGTAGTAATGTTCATCTGACAAGATGCGTAATCCTTCGACACGTGTATGACTGCGATGAGTATGACTGGAGGAAAGATTCCCTTACTTTTGTCCTTTAATGTGGCCATGAACGCCTTCTCGGACTGTTTATTAGAAACGACCTGGATTCTATTGATGAGACCGCGCTTCAAGTTTATTGATGTCGGCCACAAGTGATGTGTTCGACAATGAACTTGGGTGTACCCATACAACTAGCCCCCCAGCATCATTGGGGGTCATGACCGGCATTGATGTTATATCGAGGACGCAAGTGAATTTTGCATGTTCCAGATTTTTCTCTGTTGCCATGTGTTGCCCTGGGGAGAACTTCGGATTTCGAAAAGTGCAATCATGACCTTTTTATGAAATCCCGCTCATTTTCTTTTTTTTATTCTTTATTAGGCTTGGCTCAACAAGCGACACTTGGCATGAATCAATGAGGGGAGTTGATGGGTCGATTCATCCTGGCCATTCAATCCCGCATTTGTAAAGAAGCGTTAGTTTTCTTTTTCTCTTTCCTTACACTTCGTCTTCAACCTTCCACATTTCTCTGGTTTGTGCGATTTCTCCAAGAACTTCAAACCTCCTTTTTCTCGCCAAGATCTTGCCTTTTTGCGACCAAATCTCCTCAAAAGTATTCTAAGTTACTTTTCGCCCTTTACACCTGAGGAACTTTAGCGTTTTTCGCCTCTTTTCGCCTGGGTTTAGTCAAGGGTTTACTTCAAAGCTTTCAACTTTCCTGTGAAATTACTTTCTCAAGCGTTTATTTGACTCTGGGAATTATTCTATTCGTGCTTTTGGGGCCTTTTGCTGCGCTTTTCTGGGAATCCGCTTGATTTTTCAGTCATATTCCATCGACTTTTCTCAGGTACCTTTTTCCAACTTCTCTTCAACTCCTCTTTCTGTTTCTTTCTTTCTTTGGAACTATGTCAGACCGTTCAGACAGTCAAAATACTTTGAGTGATAAATTCATGTATGAAAGCGAACCTTCGTCTCCTTCCTCCCTTCGTGGCGGACATAGTTCGTCAACTTCCAGCCCTAGAGAAGAGAGAACTCGTTTATTAGCTGACCTACCCCTTACTGCTGATAGAGATAGGGAACTCAGATCTAAGTTTCTTAACGAGAGCTCTACCCCTGAGCAAGAAAATTTAACTTCCCAATTTCTGTCCGGAAGGATGAGCGGTGATAGACAAACACTTCGAGAACTAAGACATCAAATTTTAGCTCGCCGGACCGTTAGAAATCCTCCCCCTGATGCTGTTCCCAGACTTGATGTTCCGCTTTTGAGGGAACATGCTTGGTTAGATGACTTAGCAGATGCCGGAGTTGTAGTGGCGGATGGTTTTTACGACCGCCTTGCTCATGATGCCGGCCCTTCTTATCCACCTGTTATTGATTTAGGTTCCGACAACGATTCTATTGCCACTATGGACGAGACTGATGGTCCCTCGACCTCTGGACGTGAACAAATTCCTTGCCGGACTGAAATCGTTATGGGAGAAAGCTCCAGCATGGCTCCCGATTTGCGGCCGGAGCCTATTCCTGACCGTGATGATGAGTTACATTCCGGGATTTGGTTGCCAACAGACTACAGCAGCGGCCCAAAGTCGGTACGAATTTGTTCGTCATGGCGAGAGCATGCCATAACTAAGGATTATTGCCGGGTTGGGGAAGAACTATATGGCTTCCCAGCTGAGTACAAGTTGGTGGCCCGGATGAAGGAGCCAAAGTAACTGAGTGCTCGGCAGGGCACATTGCTGTTTATGCCCATCACTTTGAGTTTGGGCTGCGTTACCCTTTAGACTTGACTTTAGTGAAGATACTAAAGGCCTTTAACATCTGTCTAGCCCAATTAAAACCCTTGGCTATTAGGAATATCATAGCTTATATTTGGGTGTGCCGTTATTTGGGGTTTCCTGAGACATTAAACCTTTTCCGCCGGCTCCATTGGCTGCGATGGAATGGGTCAACTGAGAAGGGATGGTGGTCTTTAATGTCGGCCAAGAACAAATTCACTGTACATCCCAAATTGACTGGGTTGAAGGGATGGCAGCCAGCCTTCTACTGGGTAAAGGTCCCAGATAATTTTCCTCTTCGCCGTCATTTCACCAAACCAGTTACTCGAATGGAAGATATAACCTCTTACGGTTTGTCTACGGTTGAGAAAAAAGCCTTTGACTACTTCGAAACCGAGCTTGCCTTCGTGACTGTTGATGGTGAAAGAGTGGAGGAAAGGATCCCTCACACATGGCTTCCCAATGCCAAGTATATACTCGGGAATGAACCTCTATCGGCCTTATTTCTCTGCCGGACCCACGCAGAAGGTGTGCATTTCAACTCATGGTCCGACATTGGTCCTTATATTTATCTTTTTTGTTTTACGGATTAATCATTGTACTTTCCATTGCAGGTTTGTCTTGCAGGTCCTGTCAGCCTAGATACCGAAGAGTTGGGGTTGGACGAAAACTTAAAGCCGATGTATAAGGCTCCTGAGGACCACGTTTTCGACTACGACACCATTCACGGCCTCACAGGAGGTCTCCGAGGTGCTGATCGCGGCCGTGGTGGCCGCAATTCAGGCCGGGCCAACGTTCGTCGTGCCGGCCGCAAGCCCGGGCGTACTCCCGACCGAAATGCCGGACGTAGGGATCAGGAATCTCCTCGCCCCATCGTTCACGTTCCTGTCCGCTGTGGCGGAGGAGGCGTGACTGTGGGCCAGAGGCGGCCCCGTGAGCATTCTGATGCTGATAGTCGCAGCAAGAGGCAGGCCTTGGATGTTGCCGCTGCTTCTGAAACTCATCAACTGGAGGCTGCCATTAATGTTCTCGACAATAGTCCTAGCCGGGAATCGACTGCCACAAGGGTTTCTCCTCTGAATGCTGTCGTCGACAACATTGGGACGGCATTGGGGTCTGGCTCTTCCATGCGCTAGAAGATCTATGACATCCCCAGCTCCCCCAGCTTTCTGACAAACCTTGGGCCGGGAATGTTTTCTCGGATCCATGAGTGGATAGAGCACAAAGAGGTGATGCTGAGCAATGCTGTGAAGGCTACCTTCTCTCGTCTGCCCTCTATCCCGGGAAAATCTACCAACCCAATTGGGACGTGAGGGAGGATGAGTCCCTCTATGCCGATATCCCGGCCAATGGTGGTACCCTGGGTTACCGTCTGCTTAAGGGACTTCAACTGCCGATTGATTGTCCGGCAGACAAGTTGGTGGCTCCAGCGGCTCAACTTGCCCATGATATGACAGTGGTAAGTTCTCTAATTTTTTTTTTTTAAATATTTTGACTTTTTGATGCAGACCAACAATTCCGCCATTGAGCTGATTGAGCAGTACCTCCACTATCATGCTTTGTCCGATAGCCAAGAGAAATCTCTAGGTGATCTTTGTACAGAGTTTGATGCCGTCAAATTTCGCGCCGACAACCTTCAACAGGATTTGGATGCTGAGAAGGCTGCGAGGGCTGTGGTGGATGTGGAATTGGCCGAGTTGAGGACTAAAGCTGGCAAACTGGAGGAGTCTGAGAAGAAGGTGGCCGCTTTAGAGAAGGCCTTGGAATCCGCCAAAAGCGAAGAGACTGCTGCAATTGAAAAAATCAAGTATGATGCCAGCCAAAGAGCCGTGGCGGATTTCAAAAGATGTGAGGAGTTTATAGGCCATCTGAGGGAGAGATACGACGGTGGATGGTTGGCCGCGAATAGGTGTGTTTGCCACACCCATCCTTCCTTCGACCAGGAGCAGATTGAGGTTGCTTTCTCAGAAGGCGTTCATACGCGTCGCCTTGAAGGCGAACCCTTTATCTGTGAGGAAGACGTTATTAGCAACGTTCTTCCTTGTCGTCCCGGACGAGGAAGTGGCTCTTCCCTAATGTCTTTGGCGGTTATCTCCAGGCTCTTCTGTTGCCTCTAATAGCTATTAAATTTCTTGTATTTTTAATATTGTTATCTAACTTTGAATTCGGCCCATGATGGCATGTAAATTGAATATGCTTTTAATTACAATTACTGTTATCAGTCTTTGATGCCTTTTTGATGGCTGCCTTCATTTTCGCTTGTAGTTGGTCGCCATGCCAGTAATTAGTAATGAAGCTTTGTTTTTATGTAAATTCTTGTTTCTCGTTCTGCTTTTGTTTTCAATTTGGACAATTTATTGGCGACATGATGTCCGTTATGAAAAAACCAATCGAACGTATCTTGCACCTGTTATTTGGCTTAGTAGGGTCTGTTATATAGCCGTTTTTACACGGTATATTATCCGACCCTTGGTGCCTGTCATATGGCCATTTCTACATTTGACCTGTTATATGGTCATTTTGTACTTGACCTGTTATATGGTCGTTTTTGCACTTGACCTGTTATATGGTCGTTTTTGTACTTGACCGATTATGTGGTCGTTTTTGTACTTGACCTGTTATGTGGTCGTTTTGAACATCAAGAGCGTACAATTTAGTTTTGTTGTACATATTTAAACATGATAAGAGATAATTAATCGGAATGCTAACGATCGTTTATATTATTCAAGTATGAAAAGAGTGGCTCTGGGCCCATTACACAAGATGCCCAGACATAATACTTCTTTAGAACGCTAGCATTCCAGCAATTCTTAAGTTCGATGCCGTCCATTATTTTCAAAGCAAAGGATCTGGGACCAATTTCTTTTGCTATCTGATATGGCCCTTCCCAGTTGGTTGTTAACTTTCCCTCTATATGAGCCTTTTCAGTGGCGGCCGTCCTTCGCAATACCAAATCGCAGCGCTAGCGGCCTCTCCAGAACTCTCTTGTTATAAGCCTTGCTGATACTATCCTTGTATGCTGCGGCTTTAAGTTCTGCTACCAACCTTATGGTAGGAAATCTAGATTTTCTCTCAAAGCTTGATCATTGCTCTCTAGATCTTTGTGCCTGATCCGATAGGACGGTAAACCAACCTCTACTGGCAAGACTGCTTCCGTCCCGAAAGCTAATCTGAATGGACTTTCTCCAGTTGCTTCCTTTTCGGTTGTTCTATTGGCCCATAATACTGCTAGAACCATGTCGGCCCAAGCTCCCTTGCACTAGCTCCCTTGCACTCGTCCAACTTCTTCTTGAGGGCCCCTAGAATCTGTTTGTTTGCGGCCTCAACTTGCCCGTTACTTTGTGGATGACACACAGCTGAAAATGCGAACTTAACCCTGAACTCGGACAAGAAGCTTTTGACTGGTCGACAATCAAATTGCGCTCCGTGATCAAAGACTATTGCAGCCGGAATGCCAAACCTTGTCATTATATTTTGCTAAATGAACTTCTTGCCTTGGTTGGATTTTATCTTTGCTGTCGGCTCTGCCTCGATCCATTTTGTGAAATAGTCGATACCAACAATCAGAAATTTCCGACCTCCGGTAGCCGTTGTGAACGGTCCAAGGATATCCATACCCCATTGTGCAAATGGTATCAGACTGAGTGTGGGTTGAAGGTCATTAGCGGGCCTATTGATGATGGGGCGAACTTTTGGCATTTATCACATTTCTTGACATAGCCCTGTGCGTCTGCCAACATACTCGGCCAGTAATACCCAGCCCTCAAAGTTTTCAGTGCCAGTGCTTTTCCTCCAATGTGGTTCCCACAAATTCCTTCATGGATTTCTTCTAATATCTTGCCGGACTCCCATGCTGTTGCACATTTTAGCAGCGATAGGCTAAAGAATTTCTTATACAGCTCATTCTGATAGACGATGTACCAACTAGCTTGCCGCTTCAATTTCCTGGCTGCCATAGCATCTGAAGGGAGTGAGCCCGTAAGCTTATACGCCACCAATTCACTGAACCATTCACCTTGTTGATTGATGGTATTCACAGTCATAATTTTCTCGGTGATGCTTTTTTCTTTCAAAATTTCCACCATAACGGACCTTTCTATGTTTAAAGAATCAGAGCTTGCCAATTTGGAGAGTGCATCCGCCTTGGTATTGTCGGCCCTAGGGATGGCTTGAACTTCAACGTGAATCAACTGGGCTATCAGTTCTTTGGCCTTCTCAACATATTTCTGCATGTTTGCTTCTCGGACCTCAAACTCTCCCTTCAGCTGACCATTGACAAGTTGTGAATATGTTTTCAATGATACACTCTTAGCCCCAGCGGCTATCACATTTTTAATCCAGCAATTGGGGCCTCATACTCTGCCTCGTTGTTTGAGGCTGGAAAGGAGAACTTGATGGCGTATTCAAAAATGTTTCCTTCCGGACTGGTCATCACAATGCCAACCCCTGATCCACTCACGGCTGATGAACCATTCACCTCTAACATCCATGCTTCTTTTTCACCTTGCTCTTCTTCTTCGTAAGATGCCTCTATGATAAAGTCCGCCAATGCTTGGGCTTTTATCGCGGTTCTCGGTTTGTACTGGATGTCGTACTCGGACAACTCAACTGCCCATTCCAAAAGGCGACCTGAACTGTCCAGTTTTTGCAACGCTTTTTCCAGCGGTTGATTGGTTAAAACTTGGATGGGATGACAATCAAAGCATGGTCTGAGTTTCCTGGTGGCAATTATCACAGCCAAAGCCATTTTCTCTATCAGCTGGTAACAGCTCTCTGAACCGTTAAGGATGTGGCTGATAAAATGTATTGGCTGCCGTCTCTTCTCCTTTTCCAGCAACAACACGACCGCGATTGTTTTAGGCGAGGCCGAGATATACAGCTGTAATACGTCTCTAGTCTCGAGCCTTGTGATGGTGGGTAGACTCTTCAAATGTTCTTTTACTGCCAGGAACGCTTTGCTTTGCTCCTCCCCCCACTCAAACTTCTTATTTCCCCTTAGTAGTGCAAAGAAAGGCAAAGCCTTATATCTGATTTTGAAATAAATCGAGTGAGGGCCGCCATTCTTCCCGTCAGCCTCTGAATGTCTTTGACGCTTTTTGGCTCGGGCAGGTTGACAATGGCTTGGACTTTGTCCGGGTTTGCATCAATGCCTCTCTTGCTAACCAAAAAGCCTAAAAACTTCCCAGCTCTTACTCCAAAGACACATTTCTTTGGGTTGAGTTTCATTTTATACTTTCTCAATGTCCTGAAGGTCTCTTCCAAGTCATCCAAATGTTCACGGTCAGTTTTACTCTTGACGATGGAGTCGTCAACATATGCTTCGATATTCCTTCAGCACTCATCCGCGAATATTTTATCGACCAGCTTTTGATACGTCGCCCCCGCATTGCGGACTCCAAACGACATTGCCTTATAATTATATACTCCACAATCCGTGATGAATGCAGTTTTTTTCCTATCGGCCTCGAGCAAGCTGATATGATGATAGCCCGATAATGCATCCATAAAGCTCAGTAATGCATGACCGCTAGTATTGTCTACTAGTTGATCTATTCTCGGTAGCGAATAGCAATCCTTTGGGCAACCAATGTTGAGGTCCGTGAAATCCAAGCACATCCTCCACTGGCCGTTAGCTTTCTTCACCATGACTACATTGGCCAGCCATTCCGGGTAATCACATGGCTCAATGAAGTCAGCCGCCAATAGCTTATCAACTTCCTCTTTTATGGCCTTGTTCTTTTCAATGGAGAAATTTCGCTTATTTTGCTTGATAGGGCGGACAGTGTTGTCGACATTTAGACGATGTACCATCACGGACGGGTCTATTCCCGACATCTCATCCGCCAAGAACGCGAAAACATAAGCGTTTTCTCTTAGGAGAGTCACCAGGTTGAGCCTGACCTTTGGGTCCATGTCTATTCCGACAGCGACTGTTCTTGTTGGGTCATCTGCCAGCATCTCTTGCTTCGTTTCTCCGTCTGGTTTGGGTCTTGGCGCATCCTCGGGCCTAGACTTCATTTCTTCCATTGAAATTTCCATCATTTCTTCATCCTCTTTCTCGGATTCTGCTTCATTTGCCAGGGCTTTCATCCCTGGCCTCATCGTTTTCACCAACTCTGACTGGCAGTTTTATAATTCCCTCAGGTATTGCCGACACTCTAGTGAACCCTATCACTGGATAGCGTACCGGCTGTAAATGTTCCCGCCCAATCATCAACTTCTCAAAAGTTGATAAAAATAAGATATTGGCAAAGCTTCCTCCATCTACCAAAATTCTGTGAATCAAACAATTTGCAACTTTCAAAGTGACCACCAGTGGGTCGTCATAGGGGTACACCACATGTTTGACATCTTCAACCGAGAACGACATGGCCGGCATCGCTGGTGGCTTCCTCCAACGGCAACTCTCATTGAACTTTACCTGATGTCGGAATTCCTTCAAACTAGCCTTTGCCCTACTGACACTGCCGCCATGAATTGGGCCGCCACTGATCACATGTATTTCTCCTATCCGAGATTGAACATTCTGATCTCTAGACTTCACCAAATCACCCTCACTGGTCTGTACTTTGTATTGAGTGAAATATCCTCTGCGAAGAAGATCATCTAGATTATCTTTCAAGTGCTGGCAATCCTCAGTTACGTGGCCGTGATCCCCATGGAAATCACACCATTTTGTCTTGTCACGGTTTTTGTGGAACATCTTTCTTGGCCGCTGTCATTTGTCGCTTTCCTTGTTCATAGTGAATATTTGTGCCCGGGAAGTTGTGAGTTGAGTGTACGCGTCAAATTTATCTTTGCGTTCTCCCCTTTCTCGGTCACCTCACTCTCGGTCACTTCCTTTCTTGACCATGTTGGATTCCTTCCTTTCATCACGGCCTCGATCGTTTTCACGACCCTTGTCCTTCTTTGACTTGTCCTCTTTTTTCTTATCGGACTCACGACATTGACTGCTGGCTGCCTTGTCAAATTCTTCTCCTCTTATGAAATCGTTTGCTTTTCCCAACACTGGCCCCAATGACGTGAAAGTTTTTTGGCCGAGATAACTCCTGAACGCAGTCCCTTCTCTTAATCCCGTCATCAAAGCTAGGACCGCTACATCCTGCTGCAGCCTAGGAATAGATACGGCCTCTACATTGAAACGCCCAATGTAGTCCCGGAGAGATTTGGTTTCCCCCTGTCTGACTGACAATAATTCCCCAGTAGTGCGCTCACGGCGCCTATTGCTTACAAAGTGAGTACTGAACATAGATGGAAGTTGAGAAAAGCTGGACACATTACCAGGTTTGAGACTCTTAAACCAAGTCTGAGCTATGCCAGTAAGAGTGGACCGGAAAACCTTGCACCAGATAGCGTCTACATGCGTGTATAGATACATGTGCCCCTCGTAGGCTGCAATATGATCGTCGGGATCTGAGCTACCGTCAAATTTGCATGATGGCATTTTGATTCTCGGCATTGGGTGATTCATAACTTCCGGCACGAATGGGGAGAGTTTGGGCTTGATTAACAGATGTTCGCCAACCGAGTAGTTACTAACACCAGTGGTGCTGTACTCTCGGTATGAGCGGCTTTGATTCTCTTCTTCTGAATTATTCAGATCCTCAGTTTCCAAGGCGACTTCCTCATACTCTGGGTCATCGATTTGTCTTTCCATCTGGCGTTCCTCTTGCATTAACGTACGCATCCTCCTTACTAGCATACCGTCAATGTTTCTACCGGCCATAGCCAGTGATCGTTTACGGTGCTGAACGCCTTTAGTACTAGGAGCAGGAGTGTTATTAGGCTGAGGAGTGCCTGGTAACATTTGGATGAAGGATGCTACGGTTTGCAGTTGATCAGGAGAAAATTGACTTAACTGAGCCAAATTAAATGGGACGCCACCAGGGTTTACCCGAGTTATATTATTCTCATGAGTGCGCTGATCGTTGTTGCTCTCAGGCATATTGAGGTGGAACTGTGGTGCACCGATAGATCTGGTGATTGCAGGTTGAGAAAATCCTTGACCGATCTCAAATCTCGGTAGGCCACGACTTGTATCGTTTGTCTTTTCCATGACTGCTTCCCAAGGATAGGAGGCCCCTCCTTCTAGCGCCAAGTTGTTTCGGTAGTGAAACAGTGGCGGACACAAAGATGTCCGTCAGTATTTGAATGGGCGTCCGGGACTAGAAGTCTGCAATGAAGACAAACGTTAACTACCCTCGGGGGGATGCGAGGAAATCCCCTCCGACGCTCAAGTCAGTAAGTGTCCGACAAGGATTTTAGAGAGAGAGATAGAGAGAGAAAATAATGCTTAGAATGTGAGAGAATGTACCTGTAGAATAGTACCATTTGGCTATTTATAGTAGTATTGTTCATCTGACAGGATGCGTAATCCTTCGACACGTGTATGACTGCGATGAGTCTTACTGGAGGAAAGATTCCCTAACTTTTGTCCTTTAATGTGTCCGCGAACGCCTTCTCGGACTGTTTATTAGAAACGACCTGGATTCTATTGATGAGATTACACTTCAAGTTTATTGATGTCGGCCACAAGTGATGTGTCCGACAGTGAACATGGGTGTTCCCATACACTAATTTAGTAATGATTTAAAGTTATATGACAATATGATTTGATTAATATGAAAGAAGAATGCTTATATAGTTTAAACATATCTCTAACTTCTTGTTGAATGGAATAACCTAAGACAAAATATGATTAGATAAATTCAATCCCAGAAAAGAAAATCAATGTGTAGGTGAATAAAACTAATTTTAAGTCAATTAAACCAGCATCGTAAGCAAGATTTTGCTGGCCTTGCCAGTCAGATTACTGCAACCAGAGATAAACTTGTAAATATGCAAAATAGGTTTACAAATGCTAGAGATGATTTAACTCTTCATCAACAGGATGCAACTGAGATTGGGGGTGCTTAAAAAGCTCTTCAACATTGAAAAAGGGGCTTATAAACAGAAATCTAGAATTTGGTGGCTTAAGCTTAGTTATTGTAATTTTCACTTATTCCATCTGGACATGAAGGAAAGGTATGCTATAAATAGTATAGACATCCTCTATACTGAGAAAGGTCACAAAATTGCCACTACTTATGAAACTCGGCAGGAGGTTTTGATGTTTTATAAGAAGAAACTGACTGTAGCTGATTTACTTTCTAGAATTGATCTTGCCATCATGAGAGCTAGGACTCGGGTTAGCCCTACTACTGATCAAGCTCTTACTCAATCAAGTTTTCTGTGCTCTTGCTTCAATTAATGATAGTAAAGCCCCAGGTTTTAATGGCTATAAATTTATAATAATTATATCTTCAAGTCTGTTTGGCCCACTATTAAAAATGATGTGTATGAGGCTGTTTGGGATTTATTTGATAATACCATTTTACAAAATGAGGTAAATTGCACCATTATAACCTTGTACCAAAGATTAATACTAACCCTTCTTTTGTAAAGGATTATAGCCTTATTGCTTGTTGCAATGTGCTTTATAAGTTAATAGCTAAAATTCTTACCAAAAGGATGCAAACTATGATTGGTAGCGTTGTTGATCTTTCTCAAGATGGTTTCATGCTACATAAAAACATATCTAATAACATCCTTCTTGCTACTGAACTGATTGAAAGATAACTACCAAAAGCAACAGCCCTAGGTGTATAATGAAAACAGATCTTAGAAAGGCTTATGACTCTGTTGAATGGCCTTTCCTTCAAGTTGTCATGTAAGAATTTGACTTTCCTCCACAGTTTGTGGCCTGGAGTATGAAATGTGTTAATTCTGTTTCATATTATATTGTAATTAATGGTTTACCAAATGTTAAGTCCACATTTTACTCTTATTTTGGCACATTTTGAGGGATATTATGTTGTGATTTTGGATGGATTTGAGTAGATTTGTACCCAAATGATAGGAATTGAGGAGAAATGTCAAATTATGAGAGGAGTATGCATTTGTGGCTCATTTAGAGGTTTAATGACATCATGGATTTAATGCTAGGTCCAAGATGGAAGTAATTGGGCTTTCCACAAGGTCCAATTGGGTTGGAAGCCGTACATGAAGAGTCCAAGGAAGGAAATGAGGCATCGGTTCTACCACGAGTCGCGGCATTGGCAGCAGCTCGCGGTGGAATGCCGTGAGCTTACCGCGACTCGCGGTCATGGGCGCGACTCGCGGTTCTCACCGCGGATCGCGTTGGATACGGTCAGCGTTTTCCCTTGTGTTATTTTCTCACTTTTATTTTTAGTGAGTTTTCGGAAAATATATAAAGTGGATGTTATTTCTATTCAGTTTTTAATGCACATTTTTATTAGAGTTCTAGCCCTAGCTTTGAATTTGGATACAAAAACTTGGAATTTGAAGATTAATTTGATCAAGTACTTTGGGATTACTCTTTCCTCTCTCTTTAATCTATTTAATTATGTACTCAATTATGCTTATTGTACTTATTGCCATGATTAGTGAGTAGTTCTTCTATCTAGGATTAAGTTGAGCCTTAATATGGATTAATCATGTAAATCGTTGCTCTAATTCCCATGTTATTGTATTATATGCTTAGGGTTTGACAAGATTGTATTTGTAGTCAATTTCACATCTTACTTTAGCCCTAACTTTTATTTTCAAGTAATGTTGGAGTAGAGATTAGGATCATATGTTTGTTTCCTAAATTGTTATTTCATTAATTAAGTTCATCAACGAAAGTTGGGTCTTAATTCGGACAGTCTTGTCATTGATTTAAATTCTCCCATGAAAATAGGTGAGAATTGGAATTAGGATTTTATTGACATTGGCTCTTAATGCTTCTAATTGTGTATCTAAGCCATGGAAATAGGAGACATACATGTTGGTTAGGCTTTTTGCTATCATGAAAGTGAGCTTTAGGTATTGTTAAATATTTAGTTTCGGTTCACAGCTGTGCTTTATTGCTAAATTATAAGGGAATGAAATTCTTTCCTAAGCTATAATTGAATAATTGGGAAGTGAGTTATGGTTGATCAATTCATAGTAGTGGTGATACTTAATCTTAGTGTTTTAATTATCATATTCATAAAGTTTGCCATTTTTTGTCAGTAGTTTAGCCTTTAGTTTATAGATTCTTCCTCCTTTCTGGATTGTGTAACTATTTTGTAATCTAAAATCAAGTAGTGGTTAATCTTATACCTCCCTGAGTTCGACCCGTATGTGCTACTACACCGTACACTTACGGTATTAAAATAAAACCTTAACAAGTTTTTGGCGCCGTTGCCGGGGAGGTAACGGATTAGAATTATTTTGATTATAGATTTAATAGATTACACCTGTTACTTTGTTTCTTGTTCATTTCTTCACAAGTTGTTGTTTTCGAATGCGCAAGCGATCGCGACTGTAGATCACGTGGTCTTTGATCCCGAAATGGAAGCCACAACTAGAAGACTCAACGCTGATAGAAGAAGAAGGGAGCAGGAAAACATTCAGAGAGAATCAATGGCTCGTCCTCTTCGAGAATATAATATGCTAGATGTCACATCTACATCTAGCATTGCCAGGCCTACTGTAGAGGCCAACCACTTTGAGATCAAGATCCAATTGATCCATTTCATACAACAAGATCAATTCAGTGGCAGTACTATGGAGAACCCAAATGAACATATCAATGCTTTTCTCGAAAAATGTGATACTATGAAGAATAATGGGGCCTCTGATGAAGCTCTTCACCTCCGCTTGTTCTCTTACTCCTTGCGAGACAGAGCAAAAGAATTGTTGAAGAGTCATGAAGCGAACAAGTTCACAACTTGGACTGCATTAGCCACTGCCTTTTGTCATAAGTACTTTCCTCCGGGAAGACGGCCAAGCTATGCAATGCAATCACATCCTTCACTCAGTTGGATGGTGAATCACTTTATGAAGCTTGGAAACGATACAAGGATCTACAAAGGCAGTGTCCTCATCATGAGATCCCAACATGGCTCCTTATCCAAACATTCTATAATGGGTTGACTCATGAAGTCCGAATCTCTATTGATGCTGCACCGGTGGTGCTCTCATGGGTAAGACGGGTGATCAAGCCAAGGCTTTGCTTGCGGAGATGGCTGCTAACAGTTACCATTAGTCTAGTGATCGGTCTACTTCTAAGAAGGGTGGCAAGTATGATGTTGATGCACTAACCATTTCTCTAGTAAGGTTGATGCTCTATCTCAGCAGATCAGGAATATATCAGTTGGTCCTAGTGCCGAGATGAATGCTTTCCAAGGGAATAATGCAAGTTCCACTTCTGGTGACATGTATTTTGTAGAGCAAGAGCAAGCCAATGCTGTGTATGGTAATGCTCGACCTCGAAACGACCCCTACTCAAACACATTCAATCAGGGTTGGAGGAATCATGAGAACTTCTTTTGGAGCAACAATCAACCTCAACCACCACGCTTTTTCCAATCCTCCTGGGTTCCAACACAAACAACAAGGTCAACCTTCTCAGGTAACCTCCTCAAAAATCATATATTGACTCCTTGCTCGAGAGACTCCTTGCTACCTCTGAGGAAACTAACAAGAAGTTTGATAGAATGGATGCTCATAACAAGATCGTTGACACTCAAATTGCACAACTAGCCCAACAAATGTCTCATGTGACTCAACAGGTGACTCAACTTCAAAAGGCACGACGCCAATTTTTGGGGCAGCCGGAACCGAATACAAAGGGTCACCAAAATGTGAGTGCAATTACTTTGAGGTGTGAAAAAACTTTAGAGGAACCAAGCCAGCTAACTGTGACACCATCAAAGGTTGTAGGAGACACTTCCGAGAGTGTTGGTGATGTAGTTGATAAGGAGGACCCTATTGAAGAGGTTGAGCAAGCACCACCCAAGCCTTCTAGAGTCTATGTTGAGCCAGCTCCTTTCCCTCATCGGTTGGCAAAGGCTTGAATTGAGAAGAAATACGGGAAATTTCTTGAGTTGTTGAAAGGTATGCACCTTAACATCCCGTTCCTTGAGGCTATGTCTGAAATTCCTACATATGCTAAGTTCTTGAAGCAACTCTTGTCCGGTAAGAATAAATTTGTGAAGCCTCTACACTGGAACTCTCTCAAGAGTGTAGTACTATTCTTCTTAACAACCTCCCTCCAAAGTTGAGTGATCCTGGAAGTTTCTCCATTCCGTGTTCTATTGGGGATGTGACTATTCAAAGAGCACTTTGTAATCTTGGAGCTAGTGTAAGCCTCATACTTTTCAAGAATCTTAACCTCGGTGACCTTAGCCCTACCCGCGTCTCTCGACAACTAGCGGATAGGTCTATCAGATACCCTTTAGGTGTCTTGGAGGATGTACCCCTCCAAGTGGGTAAATTGACTATTCCACGTGACTTCTTTGTCATGGAGATGTTGGAAGATGTGCATACGCCAATTATACTGGGTAGACCGTGTCTTGCCACTGCTGGAGCTTTGATTGATGTGAAAAGCGGCAAATTGTCTCTCCATGTGGGGGAAGACAAAGTGGAATTTGAGCTACACAAAGCCTTAAATGCTCCTTCTTTGGGAGACACTTGTTACCGGGTTGATGTTGTTGAGAAATGGGAAGAAAATTCACCTATGGAGAGTACAAATGATGATGCTCTTCAACGGTGTTTAAGCAGCAATGGGGCTTATGATGAAGAGACCATGGCATATGAGATGATGTTAGATGATGCACCGGTTTGTGAGTCCGATAGTCCATCAATCGAGGTCCTACAGGTTGAAGCCATAACTAAGGAGTGTTCTAAGCCTCCTAAGGTTGAGTTGAAACCCCTCCCATCTCATTTAAAATATGCTTTTGTGGGTGACAACTCAACCTATCCCATTATTGTCAATAGTGCACTTAATGATACTCAACTTGAACGGTTGTTATGTCTTGTTTGCAAGTGTATAAGTGTCATTGGGTATACTATCTATGATATTAAGGGGATAAGTCCATCTTTCTGTACTCATAGAATTTTGTTAGAACAAGAAACTGCTTCATCTATTGAGTCACAGCGCCGCCTTAATCCTAATATGAAAGAAGTTGTGAAGAAAGAAGTTTTGAAGCTTCTTGTGGCCGGCATTATCTACCCTATCTTCGATAGTAAGTGGGTATGCCCAGTTCAAGTTGTTCGCAAAAAGGGTGACATGACGGTTGTGAAGAATGAAAAAGGTGAACTCATCTCTACTCGCACTGTCACTGGATAGAGAATGTGCATCGACTATTGTAAGTTGAACAAGGCCACACGTAAGGATCACTACCCTCTTCCCTTTATTGATCAAATGTTGGAGCGTCTTGCCAAATATTCCTTCTTTTGTTACTTGGATGGATTTTCTGGTTTTTTTCAAATCCCTGTCCATCCAAGTGACCAAGAGAAGACGACTTTTACATGTCCCTATGGCACCTTTGCTTATCGAAGGATGCCGTTTGGACTATGTAATGCTCCAACAACCTTTCAACGATGCATGGTAGCTATTTTTTTTGAGCTTATAGAACACTCTATGGAGGTTTTCATGGATGACTTCTCTGTTTATGGTCCTTGTTTTGATGTATGTTTGCTAAACCTTGAAAAAGTGTTACGTAGGTGTCAAGAAGTCCATTTAGTGCTCAATTGGGAGAAGTGCCATTTCATGGTGCAAGAGGGAGTAGTTTTGAGTCATGTTGTATCTGATAAGGGTATCGAAGTGGATAGAGCAAAAGTCCAAGTCATAGAGAAGCTTCCACCCCCGATTAATGTAAAAGGGGTAAGGAGTTTCCTTGGTCATGCGGGGTTCTACCGCCGTTTTATCAAGGATTTTTCTAAGATCTTTAGGCCTTTGACCGAGCTCCTAGTTAAAGATATCCCATTTGTGTTTACTGATGCTTATCTTGAAGGTTTCCACATGTTGAAGAATGCATTGATTTCAGCACCTATTATTCAACCTCCAGATTGGACTCTTCCATTCGAGTTGATGTGCGATGCCAGTGACCATGCTGTGGGTGCTGTGTTGGGGCAAAAGCGTGATGGCAAGATGCATGCCATTTACTATGCTAACAAAACCATAGATGGTGCTTAGATGAACTACACCACCACTGAAAAGGAGTTGCTAGCCGTTGTGTTTGCAGTGGAGAAGGTTCGGTCTTATTTGGTGGGATCGAAGGTGATAGTTCATACGGATCATGCGGCTCTTAAGTTTCTATTAAGCAAGAAGGATGCCAAACCCCGTTTGATTCGTTGGATATTGCTTCTCCAAGAGTTTGACATGGAGATCAAGGATAAGAAAGAAACTGATAATGTTGTGGTTGACCATCTTTCCCGTCTGACATTGGGCGCCCGAAAAGATGATCTCCCAATCGACGACTCCTTCCCCAATGATTAGTTGTTTGGTATTTTCTCTACTACAATTGGTCGATCTCCTTGGTTTGCTGACATGAACTTTCTTATTAGTGGAGTTCCCCCTCCCGATTATTCATCATATCAACGCAAGAAGTTCTTCATGATGTCAAACATTATTTCTGGGATGATCCTTGTCTCTTTAAGTCCTGTGCGGATGGGATCATCCGCCGTTGTGTACGGGAGGAGGAGGTGACCTCTATCCTGTCTCACTGCCATGATATGCCTTGTGGAGGCCATGCTAGTACTTCTAAAACCGCTGCGAAGGTGTTGCAATGCGTGTTCTATTGGCCTTCTCTGTTCAAGGATGCCCACCGTTTTATCAAGGTGTGTGATAGATGTCAACGCACAGGGAATATTTCACGTCGGAATGAAATGCCTCTTAATTTCATTCTCGAGGTTGAGATATTCGATGTATGGGGTATTGACTTCATGGGACCATTCCCATCTTCTTATTCGAATAAGTTTATCTTGGTAGCCGTTGATTATGTATCTAAGTGGGTAGAGGCCTTGGCTTCTCCAACGAACGATGCCCGTGTGGTTTCCAAGTTCTTTAAGAAGGTAATTTTTCCCCGCTTTGGTGTCCCCCACGTTGTGATTAGTGATGGAGGAAGTCACTTTATTGAACGCAAGTTCGAAGCTCTTCACAAGAAATACGGTGTGCAACATCGTGTTGGTCTTTCCTACCATCCACAAACAAGTGGACAATGCAAGTTGGAATTTCAAATAGGGAGATCAAATCTATACTTGAGAAGACCGTGGCTAGATCGCGCAAGGATTGGTCTCTTAAGTTAGATGATGCGCTATGGGCGTATAGGACGACCTTCAAGACTCCTATTGGTACCACGCCTTATCTTTTAGTATATGGAAAAGCATGTCACCTACCTGTCGAGCTAGAACACAGAGCGTTTTGGGCTATCAAGAGCCTAAATTATGGCTTTGACCGAGCGGGTGAACGCCGAGCTTTGCAATTGAATGAGCTTGATGAGCTCCACTTGGATGCTTGTGAGATCTCTCGCATTTACAAGGAGCGCACTAAGAAGTGGCATGACAAGCAGCTTCTGAGGAGAGAGTTCCACATTGGTGACTCTATTCTCTTATTCAACTCCCGATTGAAGCTTTTTCCAGGCAAGCTGTGTTCTAGGTGGTCTGGACCATTTCGGGTCACCAAGGTTTTTCCCTATGGTTCGATGGAAGTCACTAGTGAAGCAAGTGGCTCGTTCAAGATGAATAGAAGTCGCCTCAAGCATTATATCACCGGTGATCCTATTAAAGGCAAGCAAGTCTATTGCCTATCTCTTCCACCAACTACTTCATGATCTTTAAGGAGTCGAGCTCATTGACTTTAAATGAGCGCTTTTCGAGAGGCAACCCGAGTTCTACACCTGCTTCTTTTTTATTTTTTTTCCTTTTTTTCCTTTTTGTGTGATTTTGTTTACATTGATGTCTTTGTGTTTGTTTTTGGTGTGTTTATAGGTTATTATAAAAATAAAAAAAAATCGTAGAAAAGAAGCTGCAGTACACCTTCACAGGCACGAGTCACGGTGCATTGCCTCAGCTCGCAGTAAAATGCCAAGAGCATACCGCGACTCGCGGCGTAAACCGCGCATCGCGGTCTTGACCGCAACTCGCGGTTTGCGAGTTAAGCTAAAACGGGTTTAAACCAGCGTCTCACTCTCTCTTCTCTCACTCTTTTCTCTCGACTTTTCCTTCTTCTCCCTCACACAATTTTTTTTTTCTCTCACTCACTCCTCTCCCTCCACCATGTCAACCACCGCCACCACATACATTCACCACCCTCCTCCTCTTTTCAACCCCTTCTACTACAAAATCCACCCCAACCTTCTCCTAACCCCTATTTCAACCCAAATTTCACACAATCAATCGCCCACCATAAACCCTAGAAATTGGGGCTTTTTGCATTGAGGCTTGTTTGGTAAAATTGGAGAGTGCAATCAACCACATTGGGCACTAGCTTGGCAAAATCGGCGTTGGAGTGCATCACTTGATCTCCTAGAGGTATAAATTTCACATTCCTACCTTCCTTTGATATAGCTTGAATTCCTTGTTCTAGCTTCATATCTAGGATTGTTGAAATTATGTTGGTTGGATATATATGATTGTGGTTGATTGATATTGGTGATTATTGGTGATTGTTGGTGCTTGTTGGTTGGATAATTGGATTGTGGTTGGTATTTTTTTGCCTTGTTGTTAATTGGTTGTTGTTGGAGTGTGGAGTGGAGTACTTTTGGGGTTTGTATTTGTTGAATTGGAAGTCCTTACACTTGTGAACCATGCCACCCTGAACCAAACGAACCAAAATAGGAGAACCTAGCACCTCTCAATCAACCCCTAGGGTAGACACCTTGGGACTTCGTAACCTTACAGCCGAACACCGTGGGCGTTGGGCGCGTCTCATGCAGCCCAACCGTCACATCAAGGTTACTAAGTTCGTTGATTACTCTGCACTAGAGACATTGGGGTTCGTTGAGCCAGTCACCCAACTGCTTCAAAAAATTGGGCTTGAGGGTTTTGTGAGCAAATGGGCACCTACCTATGAGTGTTTCACCCTAGAATTCCTTTCTACTCTAAAAAAACCTTAGGGTGAGCATCCTGGGATTGAGTTCCACCTTAATGACAAACCTCATAGCCTAACCATGCCACAATTGAAAGCCATTTTCGGTTGAAGGAACTTGAATGCAGTAAACTTTCACCGCAACCGTGATTACTATGAGGATACTTTTTGGCATGCACTCACTCAGTTGCGTAAGACCCCCAATGACAAGAGTTCTTTCTTGCGCCACCCCCCTCTTCGTTACGTACCTATGACCGTGTTTGGGCAAGGGGAACCCACTAACATCCCTAGCCTAGAGTTGAAGGTTTTATGGGCTATGACACCAGCAGGTCGGGGGACGCCTAATCTAGCTGCAATTTGGGTAGCTCGATGTCTAGAGCTTTATAAGCTGCAGAAACGGAAAATGAGTGTGGGTGGCATGATCTCCTTGATTGCTGAGCACCTTGGTGTGCAACCAAATGATAATGTCCGAGTGTTGACCGATGATTCTTACATGTATGATCTGTCAAAGATGGTTAGTGCAAAGATGATCTCATTTGCAGGGGTGAAGGGTCATTTTGTGTGGCTTTATGGAGGTAGGCATGTCACTTTCATGACCCTACCTCAACCTTCTCGGGTGGCTATTCCTCCCAATGCCACAGCAGAGCACTTTTTCCTTTCCCCTGACGCCGTTTTTGCGGCTATGGTGCGTGTTGAGTTTCAGCGGTTGCGATATTCGCAAACCCGAGGTAGAGGAGGTCACTTGGTGGATGTTATGGATGAGGAAGATGATGAAGATGGTGAAGATGATGAGTTTGATGAGGATGAGGATGAGGAGGAGCATATTCCTAGAGATGGAGGTATTGGTAGCCATGATGGCCAAGTTGGGTCCTCTCACACACATGTCCCTCCTCCTTTTGCATCATATGAGGAGCAGATGACTGCGTTTTCTTTGAGGCAGGATGAGTTCTCATCTCGCCTAGATGGGACCGAGGACCAACTTGATGCTATCTACTGCATGATGACTTCACTTAACACTTTCAATCTCCATACCTACCCCGATACATATACGGACCCCGAGGTAGAGATTTCACATCGACGATAGCAGCGTATGGAGGAGCGTGCCTCCAGGAGATCACGTCGTGATCCTGGCGGGCCTTCTAGCTCCTAGTTGGTGAGTTCTTCCGCTTTCCTTCTTTCATTTTGTCCTTTCTCTGCATTGAGGACACTGCTTTATTCAAGCACGGGGGAGGGGATGTCTCATCACTTGTATATATGCTTGTTCATATACTCTTTTTCTCTCTCTATATATATATATGTGTGTATATATATATGTATGTATATATATATATATGTATGTATATATATATATATATATATATATATACATGTATATACACACACACACATATATATATATAAACGAAAAGAAAAAAAATGACCTGCTAAGCTGAAAACCCGAAAGGGCGACTTAGGTAAAATTGGTGGCCCGACTAGGTTGAAAACCCGAAAAGGAAACCTAGGCAAAAAAGTGGCTAATTTGAGTGGCTGAGAAAGTGAGCGTAAAGAAAAAATTTGAGTGGCTAGGATGAAAACCCGAAAGGGCTCCTAGGCAAAATGAGATATAAAAGAAAAGAGAGAAAAGTTACTCATCTCATTTGCCGGCGTGGTTGACATAAGGATGGAGGAGTATAGGAGTGTTTGGGTAGGACTAGACTTGATGGTTGGTGTGTGATATGTAGGTCTCACTTGAGGATGTTGGAGTTCCGATTGTAGGGAGGATTGATGAGTTCAAGCATGGGGGTGTCAACTTGACCCCGTGTGATTGACTTGATATATATTTGTGATTTTTGGCTTGATGGTTGGTATGCGTAGTAGATGTGTGCATTTCTTTGAGATCTTTCAGAACATGGTCACACATGACTCTATTTTTGGTTGAGCATGGGGGATGTATGCTTAGGAGTAGCGGAGTTGGGTGTAGGTTAGTTGCTACTATGGAGTATGAGGAGGGTGCTAGAGTGGATGTTAGTTGATGTTGGATGTGGATTGTTATTCGTTGTTTGTTGCATGTTTTAGGCCTTGTGAGGTTATCTTGTTGTTCATTGCCTCTTGCTTACTCGAGGACGAGCAAGGCCTAAGCATGGGGGAATTTGTTAAGTCCGCATTTTACTCTTATTTTGGCACATTTTGAGGGATATTATGTTGTGATTTGGATGGATTTGAGTAGATTTGTACCCAAATGATAGGAATTGAGGAGAAATGTCAAATTATGAGAGGAGTATGCTTTTGTGGCTCATTTAGAGGTTTAATGACATCATGGATTTAATGCTAGGTCCAAGATGGAAGTAATTGGGCTTTCTACAAGGTCCAATTGGGTTGGAAGCCGTACTTGAAGAGTCCAAGGAAGCAAAAAAGGCATCGGTTCTACCACGAGTCGCGGCATTGGCAGCAGCCCGTAGTGGAATGTCGAGAGCTTAACGCGACTCGCGGTCGTGGGCACGATCACGGCTAAGGGCGCGACTCGCGGTTCGCACCGCGGATCGCGGTGGACGTGGGCAGCGTTTTCCCTTGTGTTATTTTCTCGCTTTTATTTTTTTTGAGTTTTCGGAAAATATAAATAGTGGATGTTATTTCTATTCAGTTTTTTATGCACATTCTTGTTAGAGTTCTAGCCCTAGCTTTCAATTTGGATACAAAAACTTGGAATTTGAAGATTAATTTGATCAAGTACTTTGGGATTCCTCTACGATTCAAGAAATCTTAATAAGTTTTACTCTTTCCTCTCTCTTTGATCTATTTAATTATGTACTCAATTATGCTTATTGTTCTTATTGCCATGATTAGTGAGTAGTACTTCTATCTAGGATTAAGTTGAGCCCTATTATGGATTGATCATGTATATTGTTGCTATAATTCCCATGTTATGGATTTATGTGCTTAGGTTTTGACAAGATTGTATTCGTAGTCAATTTCGCATCTTACTTTAGCCCTAACTTTTATTTTCAGGGAAAGTTGGATTAGAGATTAGGATCATATATTTGTTTGCTAAATTGTTATTTCATTAATTAAGTTCATCAATGAAAGTTGGGTCTTAATTCGGATAGTCTTGTCATTGATTTAAATTCTCCCATGAAAATAGGTGAGAATTGGAATTGGGATTTTATTGACATTGGCTCTTAATGCTTCTAATTGTGTATGTAAGCCATGAAAATAGGAGACATACATGTTGGTTAGGCTTTTTGCTATCATGAAAGTGAGCTTTAGGTATTGTTGGATGATTTGGGATTTAGTTTCGGTTCGCAGCTGTGCTTTATTGCTAAATCATAAGGTAATGTCATTCTTACCTAAGCTATAATTGAATAATTGGGAAGTGAGTTATGGTTGATCAATTCATAGTAGTGGTGATACTTAATCTTAGTGTTTTAATTATCATATTCTTATAGTTTACCCTTTTTTGTCACTAGTTTAGCCTTTAGTTTATAGATTCTTCCTCCTTTCTAGATTGTGTAACTATTTTGTAATCTAAAATCAAGTAGTGGTTAATCTTATACCTCCCTGAGTTCGACCCGTATGTGCTACGACACCGTACACTTGCGGTATTAAAATAAAACCTTAACACTAAACCTTTCTTTTCCAGCTTGTAAAGGTCTCAAGCAAGGAGACCCCCTATCTCCTTTCTTATGTGCTATCTATATGGAACATCTCTCTAGGTGCCTTGGTAATTTGAAGCGAAATCTTAATTTCAACTTTTACCCTAGATGTGAAACTTGAAATATCACATACCTCATGTTTGCAGATTATTTTTTTATGTTCACTATAGCTGATGCTAGCTCTATTCAGCTAATAGTGGAGGCATTTCATAAGTTCTCTAAAGATCTTGGTTTTGAAGCATACCTAGATAAGAGTAATATTAATCTGGGTCGCATTCCTACTCCTGGTGTTAGATATCTTCAAGGTCTCATCAACATACCTCTTGGAAACTTTTCTTTTAGATATTCAGGGGTCTCCCTAACTATAAGCTAAGAAAGCTCTTCTACAATGAATGCAAACCTTTGATTGAAATGGTGGTGGCTAGAGTGAAGCAGTGGTCAGTGAAAAAATTGTCTTCTGCAGGGAGAATTTAGCTTGTGGCTTCTATGTTGCAAGGGTTGTAACTCTCTTGATGCCAAATTTTCATTTTATAAAAAAATGGTGTTCAAAGAAATCCAAGCTATCTGTAGAACCTACCTTTCGACTGGTGTTGATTCAGCCATTAGGAAAACTCCTGTTGCTTGGCACACTTTATGTTCTCCTGAGCAGAGTGAGGGTTTGAACCTAAAGGGTATTGCTATTTGGAATAAAGCTTCTATCATTAATCATCTCTGGTTCTTGTTATGAAAGAAGATAGGCTTTGGATTAGGTGGCTGATCATGCATATTATATAAACAGGTTTGATGTGTGGACTATGCAGATCCCTGTTAGACTTTCCTTGTCCTTTAAGAAAATCATTGAAGCTCGGGAGATTCTTCAGTCTGAAAATTATGATGCACAATTTGTGGTGAATTAGAGGATTGTAGTCAAGAAGGTTTTATTGGCATCTCATAGGTGACCAACCTAGAGTTCCTTGGAGAAAGATTACTTATAACAACAGAGAAAAGTCCTAAGGCTCTTTTTTTTGGTGTGGCCTCCTCTTCATGGTAATCTGTCTACTAAAAGTAGACTCTTTAGTTGCTATGTGGTGTCTAATCAAACTTGTGTATGTAGTGCAGCAGATGAAACTCAGCACCACTTGTTCTCCGATGCATATAGCTAGAGCCAGGCTGTTTGGAAGGATTACCTTAAGTTTTTACACATTGTTAGATCAATTCAAGAGTTTACAGCTAAAGTTTATTTTGGCAGCAACAAAAATGCAGGGGAAGAGACCAAAGCATGCATCAACTGTATGGCATGCTCTTTGTAGGATGTATCTACCACATTTGGTTGCAAAGGAACTAGAAAATATTTGAAGATAAGCCGCTTACTGCTCTGTAAACCTCAAGACAAATTGTGTTTGTTGTTGCTTGTGGATGCCCTGAAGAGGCTCATAATTTGCAATTTGTTTAGTTTCTAGAGTCTATTCCAGACTGAATGTTTTACTATTGATTAGGATGTTAGTTCTTTTTTGTTATTCTTGATTCCTTGAGGCTGAACATGAAGAGTCAGATTCTCTAACCTTTCCTAGAAGGTGGGGGGGGAGTCCTGACACTGATGCTATTCATCCTGTTGGTTTTCGGGGTTTTTTGTGGTTCTAAACTCTTTTTTTTTCATAAGAATTTTAAATTGCAAAAAGAAAAACTAGTTTTAAATTAGTTTTCTAAGTTTTTGTATCTTAACTAGGATATTACTGGGATATGTATATATATAATCGTTAAGATCACATGAGAATATTATATGCATGAGAAATGAGAAAGAATCTAGACGGTTAGATCAGATAAATTGGACGGACAAAAATTCAACACATAACTACAACTCCTCTTTTTTTCTTCTTGATTTCTCGCACAATATCCCACATAAACGATTTGATCAAAGCACTGCCACTGAAATGAAAGCAACAATTTGATCTTCATCCTGAATTCGATCTTCAATCTCACAAAAACAATTTGATCTTTTTCGTGAAAATATGAAATCCGACCAAAAATATGTAAGGCCCAACTGAGCCTCTTCCAACTAGATGCGCTGCTCGTTCATTTGCTGGGTCCAATATGTATGGCCCAACTGAGCCTCTTCCAACAAAGTTCCCCGCATGTTCATCATTTGCGAACTTGTTGAAGGTTATTGATGTAGCACCCTAGAGAGGCGAGACTTTTCGAAATATTTTTCCAATTAATACCCCAAAATAATTTTTTATCCAAGCACCAATCCTTTAGACAAATTCGGAGAGTAGCTAATTTCCTGGATATGATGTACATTGGTGAACCTTCAATGTCCAAACCCCAAATTTCCTCAACAATCTCGTGAACTTGCTTGTTAGCCAAACACCAGTTTTCTATTTGATATGGTCTCTTTTTAAGATGTGTGTTTGGTTGTATACTGAGGATTATGGGTGCATGATCGGATTGCGTAATTGGGAGGTTGTGAATGATTGCATCGAGATGTTCCTGGATCCAACCTGGTGATGCATACACCTTATCCAAGCGTTCAAGTATTAATGCCTCATTTTCCCTGTTGTTAGTCCAAGTAAAGTGTGGACCATAGAAGGGAATGTCTTGTAGATTAAGCAAATGCTTCCAGTGAGTGATATCTTCCCACCCCTTAATTAAACCACTTCCTCCTAATTTGTCTTGTTAACTATCCACTTGATTAATATCCCCAATAGTCAAATAATTAGAGTAAGGTTGCAGAAGTTGATTCAGTTCTTCCCAAAGTTATTGTCGATGTTGATGTTGCGCTTCACCATACAAGAACAAAACATTCCATTAATTACCATTGCCGACTTCTATTTTACAGAAAAGATAGTGCCTAGTTTTACTAATTACATCAAAATCAAAAGGGCCCCAACAAAAAACAGCCAAACCCCGCTTTGAACCATCTGCATCCATACTATTAAATGCATCCATACCATATTCTTTTTACTATTACTAACTTAGTACTCCCTTGGTTCATCTTTTCATGTCATAAATTAAATGGCTTGGTTACAAAGCAATGACAATAACCACGCCAGTTGATAAAACAATTACTCCTTTTTGCTCCACATGGTTGAAATGACTTAAGGTTAGAGCCAAATATTGACTATAAAATTTATAAGTATAAAATAAGTATATTAAAAATAATCAAGTGGGATCATGTTACATTCGTCTCAATATTTACGTTCAAATCATCAATAGCTCAATTTTTTACTAATATAAAATTAAAGATATTAATGATCAAATGTACATATCAATTAAAGTCTTATAAAGCAATCATGAATTTAAAAACAAGAATGGTTATTATGTTGCATCTTTTTCAAATATTTTGACGTTCTTTTAAAAAAATAAATTTTAATAATTTTTCTGATACAAATAAAAGATATTATAATGATTAAATGAGTGCACTGTGAGTTTAAGCAAGCAATTTCAAACAACAAGAGGAACATCCTAAAAAAAAAGTACTCCTCTACTTCTTTTCTTCTTTATGATCAAGAAATGAGCATGTCCATACCTTTGATCCTATTATCAGATTACTAATTCATAGCATTTATCAGAATTAGGAATATTTGATATTCTATAAACATATATTAAAACAAGACAAACAAAATCTTATCATAGTCATTTCTTCTTATAAATAAATGCAAAAGAAAGAAACCAAATTAGGAACTTGGACTTTATAAAAGGACACCAAAGAAATGGAAGGATCGAATAGTGTATCATCTTCCTCATAGTTAGACTTCGTTAGTTTCTTTTATTCTTCGGATTTGGATTGCCTCGATGGTAAAGCTAAAATTTAACTATGATATGTCACCACTAAAAATACTTCATATGTTTTTCTTAAGTGCACCATTTTCCATTTTGAGTGTTTTTCAGGTGCACTTATTTTGGCAAAATTTTCAGGCATATTTTACATCTTCATCCTCATTCACTTACAGTTGAACCCAATTAATTATCAAATAGGTGGACAAATGGGACTAATTTTCTTCTCTCTCCTCTGAATCCTCTTTTCATAAACTTTGGTGCAACTAAAAAAAGTGGAGGAAATATATAAATATTTTTTTTATAAGGAGAACAAACGTAGACTAACACCATAGTTTAGGTGCCAACCTAAAACATCCTTTTGGATGATAAGGGAGAAATCCATATATACAATAAGGAGGGAACCAATATAACAGCGAAGGGTAGTCATGTGCCTTCCTAGCCATAAAATCAGCAGCCTTGTTAGCTTTGCGAAAGCAGTGACGAAACTGGCACACTTGGAATTGATGAGCATCCACACCTGCATCTTTAACAATGTTAGAAATCTCCCAAGGAATACGCCAAGAATTATTCATAGAATTGATAACCCCTAAATTATCTCCTTCAACAAGGAGATGAGTGATCATAAGGAAAGAGGCTCCCGTAATGCCTTCACTAAGAGCCCAAGCCTCAGCTTGTATTATTGAGATATGAGAACTCAGAGACTTAGCACCAGCTAACAGAACTTCACCATCACTATTTCTAATCAAAGAAGCTAAAGAAGAATTTCTATTACTAAATTTAGAACGGTTAAAATTTAGCTTGCAAAAATTGGAAGGAGAGGGGCACCAAATGAAATTAGAACCTGCGCGAGTTTTCGAGGGAAGATTGCTCTTGAGAGAAGCAGAGGAGAAATCACCTACCTCATTGTCCACTTTAGATTTCCTCATTGTCCACATTAATAATTTGGTAACTAGCACGGTGGAGGAAAATGCCTTCATCATTGAAATTCACTCTATTTCTAAAGAACCAGATAAACCACCACACAAAAGAAAATTTCTTGATGACGTCCAAAGAAAGCGCAAAATGACAATAATCTATCCAATATCTAAAAGAGAATTGACTAGAGAAGTTGATTTCTAGAGGGAGTTTTGGCCAATCACCATTATCATGAAGGCGCTCAAACACATCAACAAAATGCATTGCTGAGAAAGAAAGACCTTACATTTTCAAGTCTATCTTTTGTAGAAAGCCCATCATGAAAGCTTTCCATAAAAAAATTTGATTGTGGGAGGAACATGCAGCTTCCAATGCCAAGCAAACTCAACTTGTTCAAAGTTCGGGTTATGAAGGCCCTGAGCCAACATAGACCCTGACTTGACAGAATAGTCCTAATCAGCCGTCAAACCCCAAACAAGAGTATCAGGTTGAGGGTTAGAAGGAAGAAAAGAAGAAAGAATAATATAAGCTATATGGGGAGGGACAAAAGAAGCAATTTCCCCCCGATTCCAACCCCTATGATCATCAATAACATCACTCACTCTGAAGTGTTCCGACTCTTGAATAGGAAAAATAAATTTTTTAAGGGGATATTGGAAGATCCAATTATCATCCCAAAATCTAATTTCTTTGCCATCCCCTACTTACCATCTTAACCCCTGTCTAAACAGTGGTCTAAGAGACATAAGTTTTTTCCACTGCCAAGAGGCTACTGAGGAGACTTTATGAGTTACTATACTTGTTCTTAACTAAATATAATCAAAGATTATCTTTATGTTTAATAATTTTCCAAAGAAGTTTCATTTGAAGAGCAATGTTATTAACATCTGCCTTTCGAATTCATAAACCCCCATACTGGTTTGGCAAAAAAAAATTAATCCCAACCTATCAGATTATCCGACTTATATATTTAGATTATCTTTATTCCAAAATAAATCCCTATAGGTTTTATCTAAACTAGAGAGGATTCGCTTAGGAAGATAAAAACTTTGCATGTGATAGTTGGCTTTAGTAGTCAGATTAGCTTGAATTAAAATCGTTCTACCTACTTGAGTGACAGAGCTGGCTTTCCATTTAGGGTTGAATAAAAACCTTACAATAGACTTTCCCAAAAGTTTCTTTGGTAACCCTTGAATCTATAATAGGACAATCCAATAATCAAGTGGGATCTTATTAGATTGACTTCATATATATTTTCAAAATACCAACTTCTTGTAATTTTTACTATTACATAATTCACAATACTAATACTCCAAAGGAAAAATTTACAACAGAGGTCTCAACTTTGGGTGATAATTTTTAAAAGGTCTGAACTATTGATTAACCTGTGTAGGTCCCAACTTTAGGGGGTCTTAACTTTTAGCGGGCCTCGGTGACTTAAAACTGACGATTTTTTTAAAAATCTCACCTATTTCCTGCATCCCTCCCTCAATTAACCCTTTTGGTGTGACCCAAGTTTTACAAGTGATGACCTATTAAGCCAGTTTCAAGTCACTAAGGCCCGCTAAAAGCTAAGCCCCCTAAAGTTGGGACTTACACAGGTTAATCAATAGATCAGACCTTTTAAAAATTATTACCCAAAGATGAGACATCTGTTGTCAATTTTTCCTACTCCAAATGAGATACTAATTGTGCATTGTGATGTGTTCGCTAAGAATTTATCAGTAAATATACTTTCATCCATGTCGATTGTTTGTTAAAAAATGTCTTACTGTTAAAGGCACCTTAACCCTTTCATGATTATGGATTAAATGAATGTTCATGCACGTTCCAAAGTACGAAAAAGAACACTTCAAAGAAGAAAGTAAGAAAAAGAAAATAACAAAATGGGCAATTTTAACTCCCAAGTATGGGAACAATTAACAATAATTACAGCAATGTCAAGAAAGTTTAGTTAAAGGTAAGTAAGATTGATGATTTATGTATCAACTTTTACCAGCCAACCTGTGGCTATGTAATGACTAATCACCCAGAGATTGCTGGGACGTTGGTAACTTGTAAGCTATGCTAGCTTTTCACTTTCAATTTGGTACCATCGACTGTCATCTTATACTATTCTTTTACCATATACTCAGCCACTCAGGCACTGCTTAAACTAATGTAGGAACCCATTTTAGGACCAAACAACCCAACAAATGTGTCAGTAAGAAGCTGAAGGCTCTATTATCTGCGAGCTACTAATGGGGCGCGATCTTGGGTTACCGTGCCCATTGCAACTTAGCAGTTGTTTTAGCTCAGCATTCTATAAACCACTTTGTTGTAAGCACGTATAGTTTGTGTACCGGGCTAACAAATATTATAGGTTGAAACACGAGATCTGTACATATATTAAATTACTCACAAGAGGTTGACAATTACAAAAAGAATCTAATAAGATGTAATCCTCTTCCTCCCTATTCTTTGGGCACAGTTAGAGTTCAGTTCATTCAGATTAATTCTGGTCACTTCAGTTTAGTTCAGTTCAGCTCACTCAGTTACAGTTGATATTAGTTTAGTTCAGCTACTTTCCTCTCACAATTTATTTCAATTCAACTCAGTTCAACCCGAAAAAACATGACCTTTGTGCTTGTTTGGTTCAAATTATAAGATAGAAAGAGAATTGAATCAAAGAAAGGAGAAATAGTAACAATAGTTGTCACTTTTATTAGGTGCATATATCAATAATGAAAATAGAACACTTATGAAGTACTCATTCAGTATTTTTATAACTTACCTAATTTGATTGTGCGCGTTTACCAATGCACTTATTTGATCTTAAATATCTTTTATTACATATTAGTAAAAATTATAATGATTAAACACTAATAAAGTCCTCATTGAGACGAATCAAACAAAACCCTACACCTACATGACTATAGTTTTTCTTATATATTAAAATAATATATATAGAATATTCTTTCTAATTTTAAATAGTGTCAGGATTCTAAGTGCGTAAGTTATAAAATTATAGAGGGAATAAGGCATTTCAACTCAAAAAGAATGCAAAAGATGTACCCCTTTCTGGTATAGCGGATTGTTGTTAGCTGATTATATTAGCTGATAAGCTTATAACTGATTGTATTAGCTAATTTGATTAGCTGTTTGTATAAAGTTGTTTGGTAAGTAGCTGATAGGTGATTGCTAATTGATTGTGTAAAATGACCAATAACGACATTGAAATAATTTTTATTCTTGTACTTATTATTGTTTTAAAAATAAATATGTTTGGTAAATACTCGCTCTGTTTTTTTTATCTTTCTCACTTGGAATCTTGACACTCTTCATTCTTAGAGAGAATCTTCTCAATTTTTCTCAATTTATAAGAAAAAATATAGTCATGTGGGGTCTTGTTTGATTCGTCTCAATTAGTACTTTATTATTATTTAATCGTTATAATTTTTACTAATATACAATGAAAGATATATAAATTCAAAGATGTGTATTACGAGACGCCCACGTGGAAGTGAGAATGATAAAAAAAACAGAGGGAGTGTATAATAAGAAATACTAATATATAATAATTTAAACCACAACTATAAAATTGAATATTAATCATTATTTTAAATTTCTATATATTCAAATTTATGAGTTAATGATTTGCAAATATATAAATTTTAAATCATTTTGCAAATTTTTTGATTTGATAATTTACCTTTTCCATAGTTGATTTATAGTTGAACAAGAGTGGAATGGAGAAGCATCAAAAAAGCAAGAAAGAATTAACGGGTTTTGAGAAATTAACTAGTTTCTAGGCTCGGGCTATTCCCTGGGTAATTATAATTTTCATTTATTAATATTTTACTTTAAAATTATAACACCAAAAATTACTTGGTTTAGTGGTAAATACCTTAATATAGTGACTTGCAGTTATGAGATCAAATCTTATACCATGTATTTTCTATTTTTTTATTGTATTATTGTATGTGGAGTACATGAAGTAAACAATCTAAGGGATATCAGCGCTATCATAGCGCCACGTGGCACAATTTCTTGTTTATGAACGCTTTTTAATATATTAGTATATATATTTTAGATCAAGAGGTACCTTGGCATGGGTGCTAATTTCAAAAAACTATAGGATATAAATATGATTTCCCCATCTGATTCTCGAACCTCTAATATCAAAAAGCTCATCCCCCCAACTTTTTCAAAAAGAGCTTTTTGAGCCCAATCAACGATTTTAAACTTATTTTTACCAAACACCTAAATTAGAGGATTGACTAGTCAAATCCTCTAATATGAGCTCAAACCTCTATTTTTGCCCCAAACCTCTCTTTACCAAACAAGACTTGTAAATTGAGAGTAGAGAAAGTGAAGAGCGAGATAAGGAGATGAGAATAACCAATTAAATGACGTCAAAAGATATGTTGAATCTGAAGGGGAATGGAATTTGTTGCTGCTAATGTAAGTAGGGTAATGGTTTGAGGGTTTGGCTTACCCTCAGCTAAGGGTAATGTTTACGCCATCATTCAAGCCAAACATAAGTTTTGTATTTTTAGAGGTTATTAAGAATGCATTATTATATACTTTTAGATGATTTTAGTCGCATTATAGAGATTTTTATTTCATATCTTCTCTTTGCTTCGCTTACCTTGTTTTTAAAATTGACTCCTTGGATAATACAAAAGCAAATTTTATTTCTTATTTGCGTCAGAATTCAACTTAATTCTGGTCATGCCGTCCACGTAGGACTGAACGCGATATTTTTTTAATTAAGTTTCGCTTGAGTAAAACTGCTATCCATAGTAGCAGTTTGCAAGGAAAACCGCTAATACTAATAACGGTTTACGCAAAAATAAACCAATACTGGCAGCAACTATTCATTAAAGCCAATCGTTACTCCAAGTAGCGGTTTTGTTGAAGCCCTAAACCCACCCGACAATAAGTTTCATTCGCACCATAAACATTTCATAATCTCTTTCCTCCCTTTTTTCTCTCTCCTTCCAATAGGTGACAACAATTGTCGACCATTGCACCCTGTAGCTATTCGCCTATCGCACGCCGCCGCCGACCGCCTACCAGACGCAGAATTCCACTGTAATTGCCGTTGTTTTACTCCCCGTATGATCATTGCTTAGTACATTGTGTGGTTAATATGTTTTTCATATATTTGAAAACTTAACATTTAATTTGATTAGCATTTTATATTTGTTATGTATTTTATGATTAGTTGTTAGTAGTTAATTTTGTCATTGTGGTTAGCTTGTTGATGATTAGCTTATTGTAGTTAACTTTAAATTCCAAAGATAAAATACATTTCAAATTGACAATTTACATAGTTGTATGAAAGCGAACACTAGTACACAAAACATCAATTGCTCCGGTTAAAAACCCATCAAATGCTCCATATTTAACGCTTAGCAGACGTCATACGAGCAGTTGGGCAATTAACAAATGCTCCGGTTGTAATAAAAACCGGAGCATTTGTTCATTTTTAATCTTCAAAAATCATCAAATGCTTCGGTTTTTTGGCAAATAATCGGAGCATTTGCATCTCAAAGGCTTCGTTTTTTGTAATTAATCGGAGCATTTGTCTTTTTTTTTTTTAAAAAAAAATCAGCACTGTTTATTTCTAGAGCTGTTACAATTATATTGCGCAGGCACAACTCTGTTACAATACACCACCTCGTGCCCTCCTCACTGCTATACAAAATTCATCCAAAGTATATCCAACAAATTGCATACAAAAATTCAATAATCCAACAAATTAACTCTCAAATTAAAATAATATTATATGAAGTGTAGAATTGAATTACAAAATACTACTCTAGATTCAAAGTATATATGTGTTTACATCATAAGTACCGGAATATCAAAATCAAAGACAACTATTAGTAAGGAAGGAAGCAAACTTGTCTCGAACTTCATTGATTTCCTCAATAGTGAAGGACTCCTCCTTTGGCGTGTTGTAAATCTAATAAGAACAAAGACAATAATATATATGTCAAAATTTGTATAGGTCGTTTTGCCATTAATTATATCCTTTTCATACCATATCATGTTATTTTAGCTTACAATCTATTCTAATAAGTTGTTTTGGGATTATTAGGATGATTACAAGTCAAAGTTGATCGTTCAAGTCAATTTTGTGCAAGTAAATGCCTTTACAAGGTCGGTTTAGCCCGTTTTGGGTCCAATGCATCCATTTCATACCACAGCATGTAATTTTAGCTTATTAACTACTCTAATATGTTGTTTTAGGATTACTAGGATGATCACAAGTCAAAGTTGATCGTTCTAATCAATTTTATGCAAGTAAAGGTCATTACAAGTTCGTTTTAGACCATTTTGGGTCCAATTCATCCATTTATATACCATAGCATGTCATTTTTGCTTATAATCTACTCTAACATGTTGTTTTAGGATTACTACGATGATTATAAGTCAAAGTTGTTCGTTCTAGTCAATTTTGTGCAAGTAAAGACCTTTCAAGGTCGTTTTAGCCCGTTTTGGGTCCAATTCATCCATTTCAATTCTAATAGCATGTAAGTTTAGCTTATAATCGACTCTAATATGTTGTTTTAGGATTAATAGGAGGATTACAAGTCAAAGTTGATTGTTCTAGTCAATTTTGTGCAAGTAAAGACCATTTTCAAGGTCGTTTTAGCCCGTTTTGGGTCCAATGCATCCATTTCATACCATAGAATGTAATTTTAGCTTATAATCTACTTTAATATGTTGTTTTAGGATTACTAGGATGATCACAAGTCAAAGTTGATCATTCTAGTTAATTTTGTGCAAGTAAAGGCCTTTCAAAGTCGTTTTAGCCCGTTTTAGGTTCAATTCATCCATTTCATACCATAACATGTAATTTTTGCTTACAATCTACTCGAATATGTTGTTTTAGGATTACTAGGATGATTACAAATCGTATTTGACTTGCGGAGTCAATGTTGTGCAAGTAAATGCCAATTTATGGTACAAGTTGTTTAAAGACTAATTAGGAGAAAACCAAGTCATAGTTTGTAAGGGGGATGAAATGTTACAAACCTTCTCTAGATCATCAAATTCTGTGCAAGAAGAAATTATATCGTACATAAACCTCATCACATAATAGCCGCAAGCAACCCCGTCATGTTGTTGTGCACACTAAATTCAAAAATATATTCAAAAAATAATTCTCAAAATTCTAATCAATAAATCTAGGGAGACTAATAACTTAAAGATAGAAGACAACCGAAATCATTTACTTACCTTCACAGATTTCCATTGAGGAAGTGTGGCTCTTCTTGGACCAGAACCACGCAGTTTCTTCATCACACTACAACACCAAATTTTATAATAGTGACAACAATGTCATGCATGTTAATGAAGACCTAAAAGGAAATGAAAATATAACAATACCTATTCAATATGCTTTTGACTAGTAAGCTTCTGGGTGGTTCTCGACGTAGAGAATCAAAATGGTATATTCTGTGACTTGAAGGAGATATCACCAAGAGCATCCAATGAAGACTAATAATAAAAATTTAAGTTCAACAATCATATACATATACATATATATATATATGGGCAAGATCACATGAGAATGCTCCTTACATGAGAAATGAGAATGAATCTCAACCACACGATTGGATTAGAGTTACAACACTTGTTCATTAGAGTTATACCTCCGAAAATATTTTGAGCCCAAAAAAAATTTTTTTTTTTTGAATTTTTTTTTTCTAATATTTTTTTTTTTTTTTGGAGTTACATCACTTTTTCATTAGAGTTACATCACTTGTTCATTAGAGTTATAGCGTGTAAAATCCATTCTCATTTCTCATGTAAGTATGCATTCTCATATGAACTTATATATATATATATATATATATATATATATATATATATATATATATATATATATATATATATATATATATTATAAATATATTTGTACCAATAGTATTTATCAAAAATAGCATTATGAAAAGACATTATCAATTAGGTACTAAAACATACTCTTCAATGTATGGAGCAATAATATACTTATCTCCCGATCGAACACATTGTCTAATACTCCGTTGAATGTACTGATTCGCTTCTGCATGGTTGTGCAAGCAATTGGCATCACGAATCTCTTGTGGACATAACCACCCAACTTTTGAAACATAATCACATCCAAGTAAATCTTCGTAAAGTGCACTAAAAGAATAATCAAGTAAATTAGAATGAAAACCGTCAACAACTAACAAAATATTGAAGTAGTTACTTTAATTATATATAACCTCATGAAGACTTGTAATATGAATATATTTAACATCGTTCCACAGAGGAATTCCCAAATATCCACTTTATATACCCAAGTAGCTGAATCATCACCTAGGTAGTGGAATTGAGACTTCTCCAAATCCACCTTTATTAGGGAAGAATCGAGCAAGTTGCTAACCCGAGCATGTAGCCAAAGACATGACTTGCTAAGAGATTGGATCACTTGCTCACACACAAGTGGTGTTCCTTTTGGTGTTGCATCAGGAGATGAGCCCTTGGATGAAATCTTTCCTACAATTGCAGGAATAGGTTGTGATTCCGCCTTGTTACTGTTAGCTTTTGAGTCCACCTCATTCGATTTTGAATGGTTTCCTTGCGAAACCTCTTTGTTCACATCCAAATTCTTCACATTTTTTGCCTTTTTTGTTTTCTGCAAAGCCTATTTAGAAAAAGACACAAAAAAACACAGTTGAAAAGATGATTTGGTATGTTTTCATGCCAGTTTTATTGTAGAGAGAAAAGGAGAGGAAATAAAATAGCTATTAAGCGTTTGGTGATTATAACAACAAATTGAATAGATAAATGTAAAAACTATAAATCAACTCCATAATGTGCATATATTTTTGAGTTGGGCAAAACTTATATATCACTATCATCATGCTTAGTCACATATATTTTACCTCATCTGTAAATCGCACCCAAGCACATGGCCATATCACAAAACTACCCTCTGCGTCATTGAGAACAAAGAGGCTCTAATCCGCCCTAGGGACCGGCAGTGAGAAATCTTCAAATCCACATATAATGGTGTCTACGGACACATTAAAATAAGAATCTGCTACCGGCAACAAATGCAATGTTTGGCCCACTCTCGATGGTTGTGCCCGACCATAAGCGACCACAACCAACTCACCATCTTCTGATTCGGGAAGTAAAAGATCACAATGTGTCTCCTCCTATTTAAAACATAATTGGCTAAATCAAACATTAACAACATGATATAATATATTTTGTCAGAAAAGAAACTGAAAAAGTAATTCTTTATTTACCTTTAAATCAGGTACCGGGGGATCTAGTAGTGGAGGATTAGGTATCGAACCAAGTACTTCTCTAGGTGTTTCTCTAGGTGTCTCAGGATCTTGCTGGCTTAATTTGTCCCCGGGAGTGAAATTGAGCTCGTCAAAGCTAGGTAATCCCATGTGCTCCAAGATGGCATTGAATTGATTCTGCATCCTCTTCTCAAGCTCCTCTATTGCAGATTTCATTTTGCGCTCCATATCTTGTGATGCATTAGAAATTGAGCCTGATCTTGTTGCGGAGTACTCTTCACCGTAAACTTTTTTCAAGCCTAGTCGTACCCCTCCTTTCCCTTTCACACGTCCATCATGATCCTTACTTAGTACCATATATAAGGCATCCTTGTTCGCTTTGGGAACGAAGTCGCCTGTAACCTCTTTGTGCTTCCATCCAAGCTAGTGCAAGAAAGAACACATAAGAAAACGGTTAGTTTGAAACTAAAAAACTAAATTCAAATGAAGTGACACTAAATACGAACCACAGCATCGACTATCTTCTTCGTTCTCGGATCAAAAATGGTTCTTCTCCCACTTGCATCTCGACTATGAAGTGAACTATACCAATCGGCAACTCGATCAATCTTCTTTGTCATAACTGTAGAGCTAGAAGTTCCCCCCGATGATGAGCTAATGCTCAGGTAAAAACCATCTACTTCAAGCCACCCCTTTCTACTCTGCTCATAAGTTTTAGGACCCATATGATGATAAAACTTCTTCTTGCTTGAACTTATATAAGCTTTAGCGCGCTTTTCCTGTAGAATCAATATAAAATATATAAATAAAAGGTAACTATAGTCAATAAAGGCATATAATAATAAAAAAAATTGACTTGTTGGCTCACGACAAAACACAATTTTCATAAATGTACGGGGGGGATGGAAGGGGGGTGGCGGGGGAGGGGGGGCTAAAAATAAGGTGGCGGGGAGTTGGTAGGAGGGTGGCAAAAGGGCTAAAAGGAGGGTGGCAGGGGGTGGAAGGGGGCGGGCGGGGAGGGTGGCAGGGGAGATGGAAGGGGGTGGCAGGGGGGCTAAAAGGAGGGTGGCGGGGGGATTGGTAGGGGGGGGCGAGGAGGGTGGCAAGGGGCTGGTGCAAAAAAAGCGTGTTGTACTATGGTGTTATTTTGGGCCTCACTAGTTTAATGTTTTTTTTTTTAATAAATTTGGGGCCCTTGTAATTGTGAGGCCCTCAGGCTGAGTCCCACTTTGGACCGGCACAGGGCCAGGCCAGCTAGGGGGGCTAAAAGGAGGGTGGTAGGGGGGATTGGGGGGGGAGGGTGGTAGGGGGATGGCGGGGGGGGGGGGCGGGGGGGTGGAAGGGGGCGGGCAGGGGGACCGGCGGGAGGGTGGCAGGGGGGCTAACATAACAAAAAAAAAACAGGAACAATAAGAAAATAATAATAGAAGTTCCAAGAAAACAGCCAACCGCAATAATCTAAATCAGCTGTTAGGGAGTAAGAAACACAAATCAAAATTTTCTATCACATTTTGTATGACAAGTCAACATGAAGGAAATCTTCCTTGCACATTTGTAATGAATACTAAGGAATCATGAACGAAAAACTACACAAAGTGGTACACTATAAGTTAAGCAAAAAACGATTCATAAGGTCAAAGCAAGATGTAACAAAATGATTAATTGAATGTGTAAAAGGATGGAAAGATAAAGAGCAAGCATAACAATACCAAAGGAACTGCACCACTCAAATTTAACTGCAATCTGTTGGTTAGAATCATTATTGGAAGCATTTGCAGCGTAGGTCTAATTCAACAACAACAATAACTACTCAACACGAATCTCGCTACTGATAACATATGGAGTTGAACTTTACCCTTACCGTCTAAAATGGTAGATTCCTTCTAAAGTCCAAAAAACGAAAAATCTAAACAGAATAGTAAAGACATTTTCTTATTCGCATGAACTATGAAGATAGCGTAAGGCATATACATTTCCAACAGAACTCATCTGATCTTGAAATGTTGCTGGTCTGTCAAGTAAATTATTTCTAGAGAATGTAGGAGGTGAAATTCTAACTATAAACCTTATTTAACAGAGTTGAAAATGTGAGATAAAAACTTACAAATGCTTTCGAAGTAGTTTTTTGGGCAACAAATGCTTCCCAATCCTCTTTTGTGATGTGATCCTATACCTCATAAGGCAACTCCACCGGTCCTTGCTTCTTTTCCGATGCCTTTTCATTTTCCCCTTCCTCCTCATATTCCTTTTTCTCTCCTTCCTCATTCTCCTTTTCCTTTCCTTCTGTCAACTTCTTAGACTTGGTTCTTTTTCTTCTTAAAGTGATCCATCCACTCACTAGCTTTGTCTTGAAGTCTCTAAATCTCTCTGCAACAGCTGATAAAAATACTTCCTTCTTGGCTTCATCAGGTTCAATATGAAATAAATTCTACAAAAATAAAAACAAAAAAGTTGCATAAAAAGTACGTTATAAAATGCAGCCAAATACTTGTGAACTCTTATACACTTACCACTGTATCTTCCCACAATGCCTTCTTCATACCCTCTGGCACCTCTTTCCATGTTGTCAAAATAGAAAGTTTGAGCATGCAAAGGCCAACTTGTTGCCCATACATATGACGCCACTTACCACATGGTTGGCCAAATTTATCGTATTTAAGGTGCATGGGTTCCTTGTTTTTAAGTCCTTTTGTGGGACCTCGTCCTCTTTTCTTTTTTGGATTGTGACTCACAATTTCACTTGCGGTACGCACTTGTAAGCGGCCTTGAGCTTGAGGAGCTGACACCATCTCATCCTCCTCTTGTATAAGGGTTGCAGTATCAGTCGCCTCCTCACCTTTATCCTCCTCCATCTCACCTTTATCCTCCTCCATCTCTGGATCATACTCGGCATCATAATCATGCTCCATTTCATCATTCTCAATATCATTCTCCTTACTCCTGCATTTGCGTTTTGTGCCCTTTCTTGAGTGAGTTGCATATGCGGCATAATAAATCCCCATTTCTTGCATTTTCAACTTATTTTCCGCTATCCTCTTTTCTCTATATTTCTCATAATCTGTCATCTTGAATGTCTAATGTGAGATTAGCTTCTGCACAAAGAGGTCATAGATATTCTGTTTAAAAAAAACGGACAGAGAGTTATGGTTCCAGTATACTACATACAGCAATAGACTATTAAAAAATACAAGTAAAAATCAGTTTCATAAAGTAAATCAATTCACTCATAAAAAATATATTCAATTCTAGTGAACTGGAAGCCCTTTATAGTGAACGACAGCTTTGAAGTTTATTGGTGCTAATAAAGAAGATAGAACCATAGCAGACAGTACTTTACCCAAGCCAAGTAAAAATGGCCTATACAATTAGGATCTCAAATTGTCATGTACTCAGATTTCAAGATCTAGCAGAAGCAAATAAAATTAGAACAAAATTATGAAAACAATGCTTAAATTTTTATGCCCAATTGTATCAGGGTGTGTTCTATGACTTCTAAGTTATGTCCAAATTATTTTCCTGAACTCATCTTATTCATTCTAAAAATTTCTTGATTTTTTCTCCAATTAAGGAAAATCTGATATAATTCTGGGTGTTCTTCAACTAAGTTGACACAAAATACAATATAAGTTTCATTAGTAAGTTGATTAATTGCATCCACTGAAAGAAAATGCAAATTTAGGTGAAAAGAAAGCTAGTGGAAACATAATGAAGTAGAAATTTTGTTCCGGAGATAGTGAATCCGAAAGCACTCAAGAGATTTCATAAACTCTAATTTCAACTCGCCATTCAAAGATACGAATCTTTTCATATTTGATGAGTACCCCGACGGAACCTTAATGCCATACAAAGACTCAAAAAAATCCGCTTCTCTTCCTTGGACAACGTAAAACAAGCTGGAGGCAAATAATTCCTATTGTCGACTTTTTTTTTGTTCTTTTTAACCTTAACTTTCTCGAGATTTATGTTTTCTTAGGATTCTTTCCCCTTCTTGTCTTCCTCAAGATTTGTTTCTTTTTCAGATTTCTTCCTCTTCTTACCTTTCTTGTCCTCAGGCCACAATTCTGGCCGAACTCCTTTCTCTTCCAAGTACAATCGTGAGGCCTTGTTATCCTTTGTCTTATTGGGAATATTCATAAGCGTCGCAAGAATGGCATCGCATACATTTTTTTCTATATGCATGACGTCGAGGCAATGTCTAACCTTTAGGTCTTTCCAGTAGGGGAGTGTCCAAATGACAGACTCCTTTTTCCATAATCCTTTCTTCTCTTTCATTGTTTTTACCAAAGATCGTTTCAACACCCTTTACTTGCTCATAAACCGCTTTACCTATCAATGGTCTACGAGCTACACCCTCTTCAACAAACCCATAAAATGCCTTCTTCTTCTTACGAAAAGGGTGGTCTGGTTGTAAGAACTTTCGGTGGGGCATGTAGACATGTTTGCAATTAGGAATGAATGTGGATTCCATGTCATCCATACATATCGAACATGCTTTCTTACCTCTATTCTTATACCCAGATAAGTTACCGTACGCCGGGAAATCGTTAATGGTGCAGAAAAGCATTGCACGCAAGGTGAACATCTCATTAGCATGAGCATCAAACACAGAAACCCCTTCATCCCATAGCTTTTTGAGATCATCGATAAGTGGTACAAGATAGACATCTATGTCATTTTCGGGCTGTTTAGGACCCGAGATTAGTAGCGACAAGATCATGTACTTACGTTTCATACACAACCAAGGAGGCAAGTTATATATAACTAAAAGCACAGGCCATGTACTATGCAAAGAGCTCATACTTCCGAATGGATTCATCCCATCTGTACATAGTCCAAGCCTCAAATTACGATCTTCATTCCCAAATGGCTTATGCAATCTATTAATACTCTTCCACTCAGGAGAATCTGCCGGATGCTTCAACAAACTATCTTTCTTCCTTCCGTCTACATGCCACCTCATAATTTTTGCATCTTTTTTTATGGAAAACAACCGCTTGAATCTAGGTATTATTGGAAGATACCACAACACCTTAGCTGGGGGTCCTTTCGTATCTCCAGCCCCTTTACGCTTGTAACGTAACTTCTCGCACCGTGGACATTCGTCAAAATTGTCATATTCATTCCTATATAACACGCAGTCATTTGGACAAGCATGTATCTTCTTGTACTCTAAGCCAAAGGGACACATAAGCTTTCTAGCATAATAGGTCGACTTTGGAAGTTCATTGCCATTGGGAAACAACTCACTTAATACTTCCAACAGGGAAGTGAAACTAATATCGGTCCAATTTCCCTTTGACTTAATGTTGAAAAGTGTCAACACGACAGAAAGTTTTTTAAATTTTTTACAACCAGGATAAAGTGGTTTTTGTGCTGCCTGTGTCAAAGACTCAAAAACACGAGAATGTTGTCCTAAATCATCCTCGACACCATCCATCATCTCATCCACATGATCATTGTCATCGTCATCAATCTCATCCTCAGTATCATACTCCATTTCCTCATATGCTTCTTCTTGCTCATGGACATCACTTGCATAAGAATTCCCTTCATACACTCCCTCCTCACCATGCCAAATCCACACATGGTATTCAGGCCTAAACCCATTACGAAGTACATGCTCCCTAAGCAACTCAATACCATTGACTTTGAACACATTACTACACTTAACACAAGGACAATAAAATCCCAAAGCCCCCGTCCTAGCTTGACGTTTTAAGGCAGAATCACAAAATTCCAGTAACATAAATTTCGACGAATCAGTGTTACCATACATCCACGGACGATCTCTCGCCATTCAAACAGACCTTTAACGACTAATTAAACACATATAATAACACATTGTCAATCATTTAAGCATTAAACAATATGAACATACAAATTCAAAAGAAGATTTATAGCATGAATATATGCATGTCTTTCAAAGGTCCTTATCACTCCAACCTAACCCATCCTTGGACGTCTAATCCCACTAGTAAATGTATGTCAGCTTCTCGATTCTATGGAAAATCCGGCAGCATTTCCCTACAGTTCTCCAAGTACACAATGTAGGTAATTACTTATCTACATATGCACCCAGGGAACAAATTAGGGAAATGAGTAGCCGTGATTTTCCATAGAAACGAAAAGAAAACATACATTTACCACCTAAGTGAGATCAAACGTCCAAGAACAGACCCAAAACAGGGACTATCCAAGACTTACTCCTAATGAGTAAGTCTTGGATAGGTATCTAGGCATATGATTATGATGATACTTTAATTGTGCATAATAAAAACAAACTTTTGTATAAAGTTCAGTCCTTGATTCTTAAAGCATTCTTAATGATTCAAAATTAACAAACAAGTAAATCATTTGAACAAAGATGCTAACTAATTTTACATAAGAGTAAGAGGGAGCACAACTAACCTGTGGGAGACCGAGAGAGAGAGAGAGAGAGAGAGCAGAAGCAAGTAGACACGGACGGGGTGTAAGATATGTAGGCACCCTGAGCATTATAACCAAAAGGAGAGGATTGATATTAGCAATGACTTTAGCAGACAAAAGAAGTAGTCATTCATCCCATACTAATAACTTCCTTTCTTAGTTCTTCTAATAACTTCCTTTAATAAAACTTAGACACGGACGAGGTGTAATATATTAGCTCACTGTTAACTATAATTCTCATTTAGTAGTTATATACTAGGAATGACTCATGAGGTAGATGATCCTTACCGTAGCATTACAATTTAGGCACTAAAAGTACCAAATAGTTCATTTAATAACTACTCAATATGGAGATACTGGAGCTCTTAGTATGATAAAAAAAAAATGCTAGTGGTAAGGCAATCCTGAGACATAAGATATCCACCACATTGTTGGACAGGAATCATCAATCATAGAGAAATTAAAACTCAAAATTGAGAATGCCAAAAAAAAAATAACTAGAAATATACTAACCATACTACACTAACCAGACAACTAAGGTTTGTTCACTTCACATTATAGAGTAAGTCTCAGGTCTAATAAGTTTGGAATACTTAGAATAAATTCGAATAGTTTCAAAGAGTTGTCAGAAATTCTGAATAGTTTCAATACGACAAGTTTCAAAAAGTTTCGATAAAGTATGATAAGTCTTGTTCACACCCTAAGAATAATCAAAGGAAACAAAACTTGGATCTTGCAAAGAATTATAAAAGGAATGACAGCATCTTCATATTGCTCAGTGACTGGTATAACCCATAAAAGAAAGAGCAGTGTTGCATTCTCCCATATTTAATGGCGAAAAATCACCAAATCTAGTCACAGTTCACAAAGCTACTACCAATGGTATGTCATGCTAAAAGCATCCTACTAGAGTAGAGTTTGAGAAATGATTGAGGAAATTAATTAAATTAAACCCTAGAATTCTTTTGAGTAATTCAGAAAAACCTAGAAATTATGATAAAATTAAACCTGAAGGAGTTAGGGAAATTAACATCAAATTCGAACCTGAAGGAGTATGCGGCAGACTGATTTGAGTGCGGCAGACTGATTCGAATACGACAAACTGATTCCAGTGCGCTAGCGAATTCGAGCCTGAAGGAGTACACGATTGGAATTAGCCATTAATTCACCAATCCCAAAATTCAAATTTCAATTAATGGCAATGAAAAAGCACTCTAATTCAAATCCGCCATAATCAACAAAATTGGCAACAGTTATAAAGACTAAAAATTGACTCTTGCCATGAATACTTGCATTTATGGAAAAAAAAAATTCAGAGGAACATGTAGCAAATAAATTGAATGAAGTATGCAAACTAGGCGCAATTTGAATAATTAGAAGCACATTGAAAATTGCTAAATTAGGGTGTTTTACTTAAAATTTTGGAGAGAGAAAGAAAGAAACCTGAGGGATCTTGACTTGGTGGAAGCAACAACGATTATTACGCTATGAACGTAACCTGAGCACTCTAACTCGATTGAACTGCGGCCAGGGACTTCGAACTGCGGCCAGGGACTTGTACGAAGCGAGTTCCAATCGAAATCCGGCGGAGGAAGCGGTAGATGTTACGAGGGACTAGCGATGTCTAAACTCGATTGAAGCGAAGGTCGACGACGGAGGACGGCTGCTCAGTGGGGGAGGATGCGAAGGACTTGGGAGGGAGGGAGGGACGACGGAGGACAGCTGAGTAAGGGAGGATGCGAAGGACTTGGGAGGGAGAGGCAACTCAGGATTGATAACTGATAAAGAGAGGGGTGTACTGAACTATAGGGTCCAATATTTGATTACATTAGCCAGGGGGGATTTCACCAAAAGAAAAAAAACTCACGCCTAATGATCCAAGTGCTCCGTTGATCAACCCGAGCATTTGTGATACAAATGCTCGTGTTGATTAATCAACCAAAGCATTTGATAAGTAGCAAAAGCTGTTATTTACACTAGTGGAAAAGGGCCACCTGGTATATGAACTACAAATCCAAACATTATATTGTTTGTATCATTTATTAAAAATACTTGCAATATATATTAGTTTTGATACTCTACATAAAATGTCTATGCAAAAATAATCTTTAACTATATAATACTGAAATATCCCTAAAAAACTATTTGAAATGTATGAGAAGTTGTTATTATACATAGAAAAAAAGAGGGTAAGGAAGGGTGATTGCAATATATATTAGTTTCATTTGCACCACAAACATTACGCACCCTAATTTTCCACGACTTAATTTTGGTTGGTTAATTTAGTTATTGGTTTGATGAATTTAGTTATTTAGGGAAGTTGAAAAAGGTAATAATTAAGATAAGGAAGGATGAGTTCATGTTGTTTAGGTGTATAGAATAAGAATAACTTGAGTGTTGTACTTATGTGTAGAATATGGAACAACCAACATATCCTCTGTACCTTTGTTGGAGTAGTGAACTATCTCAATATGACGTTGATATTGTGTATAAAGGAGGAAGGAAAACAATTTTGTTCATCAATTAGTAGTATAAGGTTTCCAGAGATTTTGAATAGGGTGTATGATGTAGTTGGTTGTGATCCTATCTCTGTGGATTTGAAATTATTTATGCGATATCCAATGCCTAGAAATATGTACCAATTGCACTGGAGGATTATGAGTCATTAAATGTTATATGGCTTTTGGTGACTGAGTCCTCAGTTATGGCAATGGAGGTGTACATTGAACAAGTTCCTAAGGAGATAAATTTGCAAGGCAATGTAGGTTACATTCCTACGAGGGATATCAGGGGTAGCATGGAAGTACCGAAATCAGCTCCTAGTATGCAATTTGGATCATTTAATTAACAAACATGTTATCTGATCCAGATTATGTCAATGAGCACATGAGTGACTTCTCCTAGTGCGTCTCTTCACACACCATTCACTTACTATAGGCGTGTTTTTATTTTGCCTACGCAGTGTGAGCGCGTATTTGACTACCCCATTGTTAAGGTTTTATTGAAAATGTTTTTGAAGTCGCCAACAAGTCTTTAAAGGAAGACTCATAAATCTAATTGGATATTGGGAAATCGTAGGGACAAATTAGGGACTTATCCAATGTAGATTTCCCCATCCTGACTCCATAGATGGTGATGGACCATAGATTGAGTTTGGGGGTGAGGGTACGAACACGGTCATAATGAACCACATTCACCCATTGCTGGCCTCTACTAAATATCGATTCATGTCAATTTTTATGCAATAGAATAACCAAATAATATTTTTATGCACCCTAAAATAATTTAGTCTAGGTTGGTTCGGCAAACACATAAAAGACTAATTTTTAGTGACAAATTTTTAAGTAACCAAATTTAGGGAACCTCGTGTTGTCCAAATTATCTGATTAATATTAGAACAGTTCTTTAGGTCTTGATTAGCAATAAATAATATGTGGGGTGATGTAAATCATGCATAGAATAATCAGGCAAGCATGCAATAACATATGAAAATAAATACAAAAAAGGAAAGAGGATCAGAACATACAAAAGAACAATTTTTATATTAAAGATCTACATTATGAATGAAATCATTAGTAATATAAAACTAATAAATTGATTCAAGGACCCTGAGGATAATACCCTGGCTTCGGTCTGAGAGATTGACAACCTTCAAGACGAGCAATCGTGAAGCTAGAAGGGAAATATGTGTTTGAATGTATGAGTTTTGTAGAGAGAATTCGTAAAGTGATTCGAGGTATATTGTAAAAGTAGAGTATTTAAGTGTCAAAGACCGTATTTTTGTTCGGAAAATTGAAGAGTATTTATAGGGAAAACGGAACTGCGCTTCACGCGCTAGCTGCACCAGGCGCAGAAGGATGTGGGACGCACAACCACATGTTTCAGGCACAATGTGCGCCTGAAGCGGCATGACCAATCATTAGTGCCCACGTGGCACACGCTTTAAAAAAGATAAAATTGACAGCTTGTGCATCGCACTGAGAAGTGCGCTCGGCGCACGACTCTGTGTGACACACAAGTCTACGTGGCAGTCTTGTGCGCTTGGCGCATTGCAATGCGCTCGGCGTACGCTTACGTGGCAGACTTGTGCGATTGGCGCAAGCTGTGCGCTAGGCGCACCACCTTGCTTTTGACACGTTTTGACAACTTTTTTAGAAAAAATGCGTTTTAAAGATTTTATTTTATCTTTTAACTCCAGAAATCTGATTTTACGAAATAAAATCCGATTTTAATTATAACAAATATCTTTGTAAATATTTATTTTAATTAAAATAAAACAATTAATTATCAATAAATAATTAAATGGGCTTTTTCAAAGAGTTGGGCTCGAAATACGATTTTGGATAATTAAAATACGCTTTAATACTTTTAAAATAGTTTTGGCCCTTCGGACTGCTCTGCCCTTGGGTCGGACTAATTAGGACCACGGTATGTTTCATCATTCGGCCCTTAAATGGGGAGGCACGATTATGTGTCTACAGAAGCCCTCTCTTTGACTGAGGTTCAGGAAACCGATAGTCAAAGTATACGGTGTCGGGACGGTGATCGATTCTAAACTTTCTGCAATTTAGAACTGATCTGTATATGCCGATCTTAGCAAAACAAAATTAGTATGCAGGACAATAACTACAAGCAATATGATTACCTGCAGGAAAAGATGTTAGCAGATAGGTGCAAACAACTCAAATAAAGCACATAATGATCCAAATAATGCAAACTTAGACTCTCTAAGGATGCATAAGACGCTATGCAAGGATTAAGGTTATGCAAAGCTAGGAAGATGACATGTCATGCAAGGCTAAGGTTGTGCAAGACTAAGATGCATGTAATGCAATGTAAGGTTAGGGTTTTTACAAAGTTAGAAGATCTGGATATGTAGAATGATGGAATGATCAGATATACATAGAATGGTTTTCGAAAACTGCTTTTAGAAAATAATTGGGGTCCGTAAGCGAGGTCCGCAGATTACAACTTTTCGAGAGTTTGATTTGATTTGGAGGAACCACCACATATATAGGAACCCCCCACTTTGGGTAAGCTTATCTTGAATTAGGCTTGAGCCTTGATTGAAATGTAGTTGAACTGTCTTGAGCGTTCAGAGTATTCATTGGGAATTCTTCTTTGAGGAGTTGATATAGGCAAAGTCAGATATCGCCAGAAATCATGGAATTGTCGGAGAGTTCTTCAAGGACAAGGAGAGTTTGGATTGAAAAAATAAAAAGTTTATAATTGTGACTTACATAAATGTTGGTGGGAAAAGCTTTAACGAGGCTAGGTTCAGACTCGAGTCTATGTCGGGATCTAGAAAGAGTATGCTCCTGAATTCTAGAAAGTCAAATCATTAGACCTTGATTATTGTTTTTATTGAAGCGGTTGGACCTCGAGATGAGGATTCCTACGTATCCTTGCAGAATCAGACCATTCGTAGTTCTGGATCTGATTTCTTTTTTATTATTATTTTTTTGTGCCCTAACACTAGTGGAAAAACATTGAATTGTGACGGTTCCTAAAGGGTCTATTGCTGCGGATTTAGCGGCAAATAAGAGCGCAGCAATAAGTAATTCCTATTAATGCGGTTTTTAACCGTAGCAATAGAGCTACCAAGTGCTGCGGTTCCTACCTAAAACCGCATCAATAGGTAGTGTTAATTAAAAAGCAACCTATTGCTGTTGTGGTTTGGTAAAACAGCAACAATATGTGAGTCTATTGCTGCTGTTTTTACCAAACAACAGCAGCAATAAGTTGTTTTTACCATACAACAGCAGCAATAAGTTGCTTTTTTAAAAAAAAATCATACATTTCTAATGTCATATACTCCACCCACACAACATTTTCACAAAGAAAACCACACAACTAGATTTGTTGGAATTCATTCAAACATCAAATCAATTAACAACTCCCATAACTACAACATTTACATTTGACATTATAAGTTTTATGTGAAATCAGAAAATGCAGACAAGATCTAAAAAGTATATACGGATGATATATACATCTACAATATTAACAAAAAATTAGATAAAAAATACATATTCAAAGGTGAGGACAACGAGCCACAAGTACGTAGAAATTTGAGAACGAAAAGAGAAAATATGATTGTACGCCTTCGGATATTGAGGACAATAAATCTGAACCGTTGATTTCGGCGACGATGATGAACACGACTTTCTCTCTCTTCGCTCTAGTTGTGTTTCTCAGAAAAACTTGTAAGATCCACCTTTAACATACACACTCAAATTCAACAGCAATACATAACGCATTTTCACTAAGCAAAACCTGTAGAAAACTAACCATCACATTCACTTTTCTTCATTCATTTACGCATACACAAGTAAATTAGCTAAGATAACTCTAGCAGAAATTCCGAAAACCTATTCCAACAAATAATTAGAAAAATCTTCGCAAAACACATTTTCACACATAATTTCTTTGACAAATCGAACAAATCACGAATAACAGTGAAGCATTTTCCGAAATTTCATATATTTGCACGAATGATTTTCAAACGGAAAACAAATAAAAAGAACAAATCGAGAAGAGAAAAATGAGAGAGACCTGATACTCGTGGATGTTGAGATGACGGAGATGTTGTTGCTGCCATTTTTTGGCGCATGACAGAGATTTAGAGACCAGATTCTTCAGCGATCCTCTCACCATTTTTGTGATAGATCGACGGCTTTAATGAGGACAACTGAGAAGGAGAAGAACGAACCTAATGGAGGACGATCGAATGAGGGAGGAATGAGGCGCTGGACCAAACATCTTTAAAGGATGATGACGGCACTGGAGAATGAGGGAGGAAGAATGAGCGACTTTAATGGAGTGAGATGATGATGACGGCGCCGGAGAATGAGGGAGGAAGACTGAGCATGAGAGGAAGGAGAAGAATGAGAGTGAGAGAGGGGAACGAGTGAGAAAGGAAGGAAGAATGAGAGAGAAGAAGATTGAGGGAGCAGCGAACCCTATGACGGCGCCCAACAGATTAATGGACAAACCCTAACGCCTCTTTTATTCATTAAATCAACTTATTACTGCGGTTTTGGGTAGAAACCGCACCAATAGATTAAAATTTTATATAAAAAAATTATTTGAATCTATTGATGCGGTTTTTGGGTGGGCACCACAGTAATAGATTTGGTCAACAAGTCAAACAATTTTGTTAAATTACCATTGATATCTATTGCTGCGACTTCCACCCAGAACCGCAGCAATAGGTTGATTTTTGAATTTTCGTTTTCTTTTCAGGTGGTTTGTTGGTGCGTATGGGTAAAACCGCAGTAATAAACAATTATTCTACTAGTGTAACGTTTACCTAGGTCGCCCTTTTGAGTTTTCAACCTAGCAGGCTTGGACATACCATTAAAAAGGAGTTAGGGTCGAATATGGAAGGTTAAAAGGGTTTGATAAAGGTTTAATTGGATGGGCTAAGGTAATGATTATGGATTTGGATTATATGGGTTTTAAAGGTTTGATGGATTGAAGGATTTGAATGAGGGGTAGAACTTGTGTGCAAGCCCCTAGCTAGACTTTTTATCTTGCCTTTGGCCTTTCTCTTTTTTGCATTTTTTCCTTTTGTCATGTGCGTTTTCTTTTTGCTTTTGCTCTTTTTTTCGTACTTTTTTTTTATGTAGCAAGGCTTGCACACAAGTTTTTGGTTTAGGGTATTGGAAGGCATGAAGGATATATGTGGAGCTTTGATTTGAAGGGATTATTTGGCTAATGGAGATGATGGTTTATGGATGATGGAGGAAAGAGGGGAATAACTTATAATTCAAAGTATGTCCTTTTTTCTTTCATTATTTTTCTTTATTTTCAGATTTATTATTATTATTATTATTAGTCAAGATGATTAAGTGATTTAAGTTTCATCATTGAATTAGCAGCATAAAAAATGATGGAAGGATAATGAAAAGAAAATGCGATTTTTTTTTTTTTTTTGTTGGTAAGTAAGAATAAAATAGCCAAAACAAAACTTACACTTAAGTTGGGAATATCAACCCAACACGCCTAAACTGAACAATCCCAGCATTTACAAGCTCTCAATCCACAATCAAAAAACAAGTGAGCTTGAACTTCACTATGTTGTAAGCAAAGATAACAAAGATCATCACCACAAACACCCATCTGCATTAATCTATGCTTAGTCTTCAATCTATTTTGAACCACTAACCACATAATGAATCTGTTTTTAGGTATGGAATACCTATTCCACACAGTACGACTCCACTGGACCTGTGTAGCACCAGCACACAATCTTCTGTATATTTGCTTGATGCTGAAACTTGTGTCCTGCATCCATTGAGAGCATTGCAACTTTGTAATAACATCATTTTTGGCCTTACAAACCAGCTTCCAAGCCCAGCTAGCTGTAGTTGGAGCTTCATAGGCCTGCCAATGTGCTCCTTGAATATATACACAATTTACCCATTTAACCCATAGGTTTTCCTTCTCTTGGGCAACCTGCCAAATGACTAAGGTTGTTTTATTAATTAGAAATAAATGAAACAAGGTTGATTAGAAATAACTTCCTAAATGGCAGAGACTCGACGAGAAAGGAAATGAAGAAGCTAGGGGAGGGAATCTCCGACTCAATCCTAGAAAACCAGCGCTAAATGACTAAACCCCTTGCACTGTTGAAACGATGCCTAAGGAGTTGTTGTTGTTGACTTTTACTGCAGGCTGAATTGGAAGTCCGCCATCTACAACCATATCCTGTAGAGCATTCTTTAAGGCCCAACACACATATGTTGGGTGTCCACTCCCTCAGTAGTTCTTGCAATAGGCATTAGGGTTCCACTTCGTGTTTTTATTTTGCCTACGCGGTGTGTGAGCGCGTATTTGACTACCCCATTGTTAAGGTTTTATTGAAAATGTTTTTGAAGTCGCAAACAAGTCTTTAAAGGAAGACTCATAAATCTAAATGGATATTGGGAAATCGTTGGGACAAATTAGGGACTTATCCGACGTAGATTTCCCCGTCCTGACTCCATAGATGGTCATGAACCATAGATTGAGTTTGGGGGTGAGGGTACGAACACGCTCATAATAAACCACATTCACCCATTGCTGACCTCTACTAAATATCGATTCATGTCAATTTATACGCAATAGAATAACCAAATAATATTTTTATGCACCCTTAAAATAATGTAGTCTAGGTTAATTCAGGAAACACATAAAAGACTAATTTTTTAGTGACAAATTATTAAGCAACCAAATTACAGGGAACCTATCAGGTTGTCCAAATTATCTGAATAATATTAGAACAGTTCTTTAGGTCTTGATTAGCAATAAATAATATGTGGGTGATAAAAATCAAGCATAGAACAATTAGGCAATCATGCAATAATATATAAAAATAAATAGAAAAAAAGGAAATAGGATCATAATATACAAAAGTTTTATATTAAATATCTACATTATGAATGAAATCGTTAGTAATATAAAAATAATAAATTAATTCAAGGGCCCTAAGGATAATATCGTGGCTTGGGTCTGAGAGATTGACAACCTTCGGAACGAGCAATCGTGAAGCCTGAAGAAAAATATGTGTTTGAATGTATGAATTTTGTAGAGAGAATTCGTAAAGTGGTTCGAGGTATATTGTAAAAGTCGAGTATTTAAGTGTCAAAGATCGTATTTTAATTCGGATTATTAAAGAATATTTATAGGGAAAAAGGAAATGCGCTTCACGCGCTAGCTGCGCCAGGCGCAGAAGGCTGTGGGACGCACAAACACACGTGTCAGGTGCACATTGGTGCGCCTGACGCGGCATGACCAATCATTAGTGCCCACGTGGCACACACTTTAAAAAAGATAAAATTGACAGCCTGTGCTTCGCACAGAGAAGTGCGCTCGATGCACGACTCTATGTGACACACTGGTCTACGTGGCAATCTTGTGTGCTTGGCGAATTGCAGTCCGCTCGGCGCACGCTTACGTGGCAGACTTGTACGCTTGGCGCAGGCTGTGCGCTAGGCGCACCACCTTGCTTTTGACACGTTTTGACAGCTTTTTTAGAAAACGCGTTTTAAAGATTTTCTTTTATCTTTTAACTCCGGAAATCTGATTTTACGGAATAAAATCCGATTTTAACTATAAAAAATATTTATTGTATTTAAAATAAAACAATTAATTATCAATAAATAATTAAATGGGCTTTTTCAAAGAGTTGGGCTCGAAATACAATTTTAGATCATTAAAATACGCTTTAATACTTTTAAAATATTTTTGGCTCTTCAGACTGCTCTACCCTTAGGTCGGACCAATTAGGCTGCGGTATGTTTAATCGTCATCGGGCTCTTAAATGGGGAGACACGATTATGTGTCTACACTTACCATTTTGGAACTCTAGATTAGAATGATGTGATTTTCTAGGTCATTATGAGGAGCATGTGGATTTTGATAAGAAGGAGGATGACAATGCAAGAGATGCAGGTGATAAGGCGATAAATGAAGTGGTCGGTCCATCTTAAGATTGGCTTAAATTGATAAAGTTGATCAAAGATTAATATATACTTGGATGAATTAGAAATGCAATAGCTCCTTGATAGTGGCTTCTAAATTCGAGATAAGGCAAGAGTTTACCTCTTTGGAGCAACTAAAATTTTTTGTGAAAGCATGGTTGATCTCCAAAAATCAAATGTTTTAGGTGTTAGAATCAGAGCCAACAAAGTATGTCATAAAATGTATTTGGAAGGATGTGTGTCATTGTCCATGGAGGTTGAGTGCAATTATGAATCGTTCGTATTCATTTAAATTTGTGCTATATGGAAGTCCATATGCAAGCAACTGTGTGGGACACATAAGATCTTGAAATCATCCTTTTCGTTTCCTCAAATTTCGTTGTCGATCTCATCGAGGACTTCATGGACCAATCCTGCATTCAAAGTTCATTCCATTTTGACTTTTTTTGAAGAACCAATATCATTTTTGACAATGTACAAGCGAGCTTGGTTGGCCAAATAAAAGGCATTAACCAACATTTTCGGTGATTGAGGGGAGTCTTTTGAAGAGTTACCAAGAAAGAGTCAAATAAGGGAACTGTAGTGCATTGGTATATGACCACGACACATGATCCCTTTGTTTAGATCTTTAAATGAGTCTTTTAGGCCTTTAAACTATCCATTGATAGATTCCGTTATTATCGACCCCTTATCACCATAGATGGTATTCACTCGTACATCAAGTGTAACAGCCCCAAACTTCCCAGCTGCTAGCTAATCATACTTAGCATAGACAAGTCTCGATTATCATTTAATAAACCATAATTAGTCATTCACTTCCAATAAAAGTATAAATTCAAATACAATCCTCAAACAAAAATATCTAAATGCTCACAACTCAATTTATCTTATACTGGATCCCCGGAGTATACGATAAGAGAACATAAGAATCATCCTTCATTAACCATCACATTCTCCGGGACATCTCACTATCAACTTTACCCCTTTTATGCTTCTGGTCCTTGAATTACTCTTGTCAAATCCTTATACCTGCAAAAACACTTAATCATGAACTCTGCCCCCACCAGGACAGGTTCCAAGAACAAAATAATCAAAACTGAGTACACACTGTCCAACCATAAAATTTACTTCGGTGGCGTAAAACGTAGTTTCGTCGTTAAGCTTTTCTTGCGCGACATTTGAAATCAAGATACAGAAAAGTCATAATGAATGAATTATATAACAATACCTAACACAATTTATCATTCCACTTGTTTAAAATAATAATATGAATATCTCATAAAACAAGTAATATATATATTTCCAATTGGAGGAATCATAAAAATTATGTATAATTCAATACGATATTGCAAAAGCAACTCTAATCTGATATGCCAAGGCGTAGCAATATCTCCCACTTTTGTATTTCAGGTATATAATAATATCTAATCCAAATACGTATAACATAGCTAACTCCTTTCATAAATTTCTAACAATTTTCTTAGTAAATCATTCCCATATCCGCACATGATCTCCATAGACTTGGGAGAGTAGAACATTACTTCAGAAATAAAGTTTGAAATCACTTCCCACGAAACCAATTGCATAATCAAATACATATTCTAATTTCTTTTAGAAATCTTATAGAAATCGTATTAGACTGGGGAAGAGAACACGAATAGAGTTGCCTTTTAGGCGAATTCTCCAAACTTTTACAAGGGACGTCTCCCTCTTCCGTTATGTACTGCTTGCAAGACTTTTCAGGACATGTCCCCAGAATACAGAATATACAAAATACAGAATGTTGTTCATCACTGCTCTAGCAGCTTCTTCCCCTCACAGAAACAGAATCAAACACATATTCCATAATTTCATATTTTCGAAAACTCAAATCCATAATTCTCAAATTCTCATAACTTAATTGCTTTCGGGTGTTTAATAAACAAAATAAATTGCTTGCATAATATACTCGAGTTTCCAATAACTCGGTATAAATGAACCCTTTATAAAATTCATTTGTTAAAACCCATTCAAATACGGACTTTAAAGGAAATATAGTCCAATTCTTTAGTCCTAACATAATTAAATCCCAAAACATAGTTTTTCAATCAGAATCCTAAAATAGAATGCAAGGTTTATATACACTTTATATCTTAGTTACAAAGTTCTTTACTCAGAAATATCTTTCCAACTAATCTTAATTAACAACTTATACGGCTTATAACCTGAGTAGATCTTGATATTTATACTTATGTTAATTATACTAAATATTATAGTGTTGTCATATCCAAGTAGGACTTCTATTATTCTTCTTGAATACTCGTCCTAAGTCAAAATGTTATAACATTAAACCTTCATCGCTCATATACCTACATTTAGAAATGCAAATCACATGTACTTAGTCTCATAATATAAAACATCCTGGGATATATATTTGTAATTTAAGTAAAAAACTTGTGAAGTCCGGACTCATATATTAGAATCATAATCAACTCTTCCATTAATCTGATGTCTAACACTCACTTCTCTCAATTTTTTTTTAGAACTCTCTTACTTGAACTTCCAACTTTTAGCTGCCCAAATGACAAAGAATCTTATAAAATAATTGAACTAACATCTCATAGTTAAACTAACACCTCATTACTTTAACCTTAGTATCATAAGATAGTTATTAGTGTTTTCGACTTTCTTGCCTCAATACTTTATACTTCTATGTAGATATTCTACCTTATTTTATAATCTATAACTATTATTAAAAATATTTATTCCATCTTTCCGTGTTAATAAATTTTATTATCTAACTTTAACTCATAGCCCATATCAGTTTTAAACCTATAACCCATAACAACATTTCTGAAATATTTAAACTCAATATTCATATTAGTCTTAATTCTATATTTGTTTCATTACCATATCATCTCACTAGTTCCCAACCGTTTCATTATACAAGATTCATATTTTCCCCTCTTTCCATTCTTTACCTTACTATTTCAATTAGAGGATGACATCTCTAAATCTTTTATTTGTCCTCACTCCATATTCATAGTAGAAAACTCCCGATTTGGATATAGTCATTTACAACTTAGGTACTACGACTCCATATACTGTTTCTCTACTCGTTCGATACATCACTCATCTCTTGAGTTATTATATTACTAATATAAGCATCACATATTCAATTTAATTCCCAATACTTGATTTATGTTAACCTAAAATTTACAACTTCTTTACTCAGCATGCTTAGAGGACCCATGAAATTCCTGTAACAGCTCCTTTACTCTACTAAACATTTAAACTCCGAAAGTTACTTCCTGATTTACAACCTTAACTGTCCAACTTAACTTTCTTAGATAACAACCTACATTCCAAAGTAGAACTCTTCAAACAAACAACTTATTCTACAACCATTCCAACATGGATTTTCAATTTTATAGAAACTTAATTCCAAAGATTCTTTAAACACACCTCTGAATAATGTAATATGACTTTTGATATAAATTTCTTCTCTTCACAAAAACAGAATCAAAATGCTTACTTTATAACATCACCAATTTAAACTCCAGCTAGTATCGCAAGGATTTATGGTTAACCCCAGTAATTATCATATATCCAAACATATGGATAAATCTTCCATAATTCATAATTTGTACTATACTTAACATCTCCAACAATAGTTTGCTTTTGAAATCTCCATCCTCAAACTTTCCATGACCCAAATAATCTTAGTACGCAAAACTCAAAAGAAGACATATAGATCCTGAGATTTTGTATCATAGTCAAACTTTCAAAACTCATATTTTCAAAAAGTCAAGTCCACATTCCTTGATGGAGATAAACCAATATACTACAAATCTTTGTATCTTGAAAATATATTTTAGAATTTGTATATAACGAGTTTGAATCAGAAAACACTTGACCATTACAATATATTTGAACTTTCAATAACATTCTTAACTTTCATATAATATCTTAACATATGGGTAATCGATTAGCTTATAATACTAGATCTCAGAAACCAGACATATTCTAACTTATTCTATTAGATCTCATAAACCAGAATATTCTTCAATATAGAACAAGATTGACTTAGTATAGCAGAACTTGGTATCCTTGGATAACCTCTTCAAATTTTGGAATGAAACTATCTTCCATAACCAAAACTTACAAAGATATATCTCAATTCAAAATTAGGAAATCAATGATAAACACTACATACTCAAGCACTTGGCGTTAAATCACATGCTCCGGAAAATCCGAAAAATATAGTATATAAGAATCACACCCTGAAACAAGCTAGACTTTATAATCATAAATTGATTACATGTTCAAGTCAGATCTAATTTCACTTAATAAAATCATGAAATTCATACAACTTGTAGTTGCGCAAACAAATGTAGTTATAAGGTGGATGGACAATGTGTACCTTTACATGATCCCCAAGATCATAGATACTTGATCACCAATCTCTAGCTTGAACACCATAATTATCTTCATAACCATTTTCCAACAATCACCACCAAACAAGAACAACAATTAATATCCATCCGTACAACATTTCAAATATACAATTGACTTGCTCATATTTTATAAGCTCTTCCATGACTTACTACAAACTCTCATATGCAACCCATTCTACTAATCCACTCACATCATCAATCTCACATTCCAACTCTAATTAGCCCGAAGTCTGATTCATACAGAATATTATCAAACATATTTTATAAAACCAAATATTATAAACTAACTTAAAAAGGAGCAATATAAATTGCAACTTTCAATCCATTAAATTACAGGGGAAAGATTCAATCTTTTGCTATAACAAACTACCACAACTGACTTTGCATTTGAACTAACGAAATAGGAAGTGAAATCAATTCAAGATTATCAATTCCAAAAATAAGTTTCAATCTAATAATTGAGCCAAAGTTCCAATCTTTAATCTCAATATCCCAAACACTAATAATTTCGATCCCGTAATCTGACTTTGATATAATACAGGTATTCGAAATGGATTTAGAGATTCAAATAATGATACCCATCAAAATTATGAAATAAGAGAGAGAAGAAACGGGGCTTATACCTCCGTTAATTCAGTTGGGTTCATGATAACCAAGAAAGAAAAATTGAAAAAGCACCCAACAACAACATGCAGCGCTAGTAACCAACACAAACAACATCAAGGTGTTGGTATCGCCAGCTCACAGCAGCGCTAATAAGGCGTGACACATCAGCGACATTGAAGAGGGGAAGCATCACAACGAAGGCTGCAGTAGCAGTGCTGCACAATGGCAGCAGCACCCCCATCACAGAAACGAAGCAGAGGAGTGAAGAAACAGAGCGACAACAACACAGCTTCACGCACGACGACGGAATCAGCAGCAGCACAGGCAAGACTCCTGTGAGAGACAACAACCTCGCCATCACATAATTCAGAGGAGATAGGTGTCGATGTGGTGGCGAGTCAAGGGTGCGACAAACACCAAGCCATGGTGGCCGAAAATCTTCAAGCGGTGGTGAGAAGAGGGTCAATCACGAGATGAATGAAGGAATTTGGGCTTTTTGAATCCTAGATGTTGAGGGAATTTTTTTTTTAGAGTTGCAACATATAGAATATCAAGCCTTAATTTGATGATCTTCATTTGCTTATTAAGGATGAAAATTTGACAACTCAAGCTTGTTGTGGCATCTCCTATCAAAAGACACGAAAGAGAGAAAAGATGAAAATGGACATTTGTTCTTGTTTTATTTTTAATGACTTATGGGTAAAACCATATAAGCAAATATCTTTTGCAATATAAAATAGAGTTTTCCTTTTGTTTTAAAACACTAAATATTAATAACAACCTCCATCAAACTATGTTAAGATATTATAATTAAGCTAAGCTACATGATTTGCATCAAATTAAACCTGCTTAAAAATATGGGCTATTACATCAAGTACAAGGGCACATTGTTGATTACTATGGGCTCAGATGCTAATTTCCAGATATTCCCACTCACCTTTGCTATAGTTGTGGAAGAATGCGCAGACTCATGGTCTTGGTTTTTAACTTGCATTCGACATTCTATCACATATAGAAAGGGTTCGTGTGTCATCTCTGATCGTCATAAAGGAATTATTGCGGCTATGAATGAGACCTGAAGTGAATGGGAAGAGCCATATGCCCATCACAAATTTTGTGTGCGACATCTTGCTTATATTGTGAACACAAAGTTTAAGAATGCTGCCATAAATAATCTAGTTGGGAAAGTTGCTTATTCTCGGCAAAAGAGGAAGTACTTATACTATATGGATCGGATTGGTTCCATTAATGTGATGTGGAGACGGTTAGATATCTGTTGAATATACCCATTCATATGTGGTCCCTTCATCATAATTGCGGATATAGGTTTGACGTCCAAACTACGAACATGTCTGAAGTGTTTAATGGCGTCATGAAAGGGGTAAGATGTCTTCCGATCACTACTTATTACGAATGACATTTTATCGTGTCAACTCTTACTTTGCTATGAGGAGGGAGTTGGGTAGAAAAAGACTTAAAGAAGGCCATGATTATAGTCCGAAAGCGACCTTGATCATTGAAAGAAAACATGGAGAAGGTAAGCTAGTGCTTATGAGGTGATTGTGTATAATTGCAGGGAAAAGTCGGAAAAACACACAGTTAACATAATTCAAAAGACATGCACTTGTGAAAAAGTCGGAATATTTAAGTTGTTGTATTCTCATGTCCTTGCCTATTACGAAGAAAGACTTCTACTATGGCACGGTATGTCGATACCTTAGCTTGTCAAATGCAGGTTGTAGATGCTTCTTTTACGGCTACCAAGTATCGATCCACTTAGTTGTCCTACATCAAGCATGTTCCTGACATGTACAATTGTTCTCCATATTCTGGTCCTAGATTTATTACCGATGAGTGATGCGTGTCGTTTCCGCAACAAAATTAAATTTATAAATCACTCACTAACTCTAACACATAGATATGGAAAGTAAGGGTCGAACCCACAGAGACTGCGTTATTATCTTAAACTTATTATTTAATTATATAAATAACCATTACTATATAATGTGGGAGGGGGGGTTTCCAAGTATCAAAACTATACTAAAACTATTAAACTAAAATAATGAATATAAATTGCAAGAAATAAATTCGGTTTTAAAAATATAATAAAGAAGCTAATAGGAGACATGTAACTTTCTATAGATATTGGGTATAATCATTGACTCATTCGACTAGCCTAGGATAGATTGATTAACTATATAATCCATTGAAAGCAAGTAGATTACTAGTTTTATCTTTCTTACTCGTTAAATCCCGTGAAAGCACGCAAATTTAATCCTAATCAAGCTAAATTAATCCAACCATAAAGCATGTATCAAATTATCAAACTTGACAGCATTAGAAACACCAATCAACTGAACCCAAATTAACCAATAAGCTGCAACTAATTGAATTCAATTATTACACAAGTTTCTAGCAATTATAATTAGACCAGAAAGCTGCAACCTAATTAAAACTACTATCAATCTAACAATAGAAACATGAAACAATTTAGGTGATCAATCTAAATCAATAAACATGAATCAAAAGCCGGATAATAAACCTTGTATAAATACCCAAAAGAAACTAATCATGTATAACACAAACAAAAACTTAATCTCATAAACCCATATATCAAATAGTCAATTACATGTTCCTACTAGTGTAGAACTACTCTACATTAGACATAAAAACAAAGAAAAAGATAGAAGAGAGTAGAGAAAACTCATGAGGGGACGAATTTTGGACTACATCCTTCGATATCTCTGTATTGCTCTGTAGTCCTCCGTTGTGCGTCCTCTGTTCTGCTTCGTCTTCTTGTACTCCTCTATGCCACCTACCCTCTCCAAGGGTTTTATCTCCCTTTTTATTTTTCAATACCCCACGTGGGTTTGTAGCCCAATAAAACAAAGGCTCCACCTATTTTCTTCCGTAGTCTTTCTTTTGTGTAGTGTGGGTTTTTTTTCATTTAAACCCTTGTCTTTCCCCTCTTTTCATTGTATTGCTGTGTATTGTGGTGCTACACTTGGGCTTTAGCCACAAAATGGATAAATCACTATATTACTTTGGGCTTGTAATTTAAGCATTAAAATAAATATGAACTGCTTCTCTATAATGTAATTTCGACCCAATAAACGGATGACTTAGCTCTTGCTTCCTCATCCAAAGTTGTAGGTTTCGATCTCAGCTTTCCGTAGCCACTTGAATCGTCTCGTTTCGACTCCGTATGAGAGAGATATGCCCAAAATACTATATCAGCCCTGCAGAATTAGTAATACTCGAATTTAGTGCATATTTCTAAACTTTATTTAAATATGTTATCACTAAATAATTAATATAGACACAAATTCATCTTTTAAACACTAAAAATAATTATCAAGTAATTAAATTGAAATATCCTAAAAATATAATATTTAACCCATATAACTCAACAGACGACACTAAAAGTATTATATTAGAGGGTAAAAATATGTATAAATAAGCACTTATCAATGAGTATACAAAAGCTTGGAGTTGGACATCCAAGGTCCACTCGGATACAAAAAAAAGTGGATGCATTCGATCGGTGTGTTTGGAATAGTTGTAGCATTTGTAGAGTTGAAGGACATTGCCCAAAAACATGTCCTAGTAGGAGTAATGAAGGAAAATCTGGGTAAATTTATTTACATTGTGTACATGATTTCATTAGAGTCTTACGCGTGACTAGGAGGTTGACAATAGAGTCTTGCAGTATGTCGAATTTGCTAGTTTTCTCGGCGTATATCATTTGGATGGTGGAGGGTTGGAGATTAATCGACCAATTCTGACAGCATTAGTGGAGCGATGAAGACAGGAAACACATACATTTCATCTGACTGTTGGTGAAGCGACGATTACTTCAGAAGATGTTGCCAATATCCTTGAACTGAGGTTGCACGGAGCTACTGTCACAATATCGAGTGAGGGTAATTGGGCGACACTAGTATAAGAGTTGTTAGAGGTTTTGCCCACCACTTCAAAGAACGATCCTAAGGTTCGTCTTTGAGGTTGACATGGCTTAGGCAAGAGCTTTTCTTGTTGCCGATTGGCGATGGCGAGGAGACTATGTAGAGATTTGCACGTGGTTACATACATGTATTGATGGGGTACTGTCCATTCTTTTTAATGATAAGAGCGAAGATACAGTCCTGCTGATTTATCTCCACTCTTGAGTGACTTGGACTTAGTGGGTACATTCAGCTGGGGCGGTGCACACTCGCATATTTATATCGACCGTCCCACAAGGGTGCCAGAGAGTTAAGTTGACCTGTGATGCTGTTGCAGCTTTTGGCATGGGAGCACATACACGTCGGTAGGCCTATGATCTCGGGGGTGAGGGACCCTCTAGTAGCTCCATAGGAGGAAGGTGATGATGGCGTTCCAGTTTTAGGCTTGCAACATGTACAGGGGATGACCCCTAAGCCGTCAGGTTTCAAGCACTTTTTTGTTGACGTTATTCATTTTTATATTTTTAAAAACATATTAATGTACAGTTATTTGTAGTTGGCATCGGGTGCATCGCACGAGGTCCCACTTAGCTAGCGAACTTCCTTACTATAGGGATGCGCTTGACCATCTGAAAGACGAGCAGGTACCTACGACCTATTCTTTTATAACTTGTGTACATTAGTATACCTTTCTTCTATGCCTAATTTTTAACTCTCTTTCTTTGTGGATGACTTGGCAGTCGTATACTGAGGCGAGGTTGGAGTTACTTCATGCCATTTGTCGATCTAAACCACATGTATGTCGGATATTCTCTCCATTATATGTTTCAACATTTTGGAGTATCATTTCCCATATCAAGTCATGTACCAGTTTGGGTACGAGGTGATGATCACGGTTGGATGTGATACGAGCACGACTTCACGGTTTAGATCGACGGTCGAAGAACAAGAACTATCCATCCGGACAACATCCCTACATAAAGGAGTAAGGTTAGCGCGAGACATGACTTATTCAGCACACTCCATTCAGGGGTCATACTCATGGAATGGACGAGTATATGGCATGGTATCGTCGCACAAGGTTGCGCATTACTAATCCCATGACACGACCACCTTCAACACACTATCAGCCGGCGTCTACAGACATAATCCTGGTACGTGTAAGACATTTTGTTTCTTTTTTTTTTTTTTTTTTTAAACTTGTATATATCTATCATTTTTTATTTAGGCAGCACATACACTATCTGACATTGTACACAGTTGCAAGACAATGTTGAAGGATGCTGAGTAATTGTCCCTGGATATGGGGCACCAGTTGTATGTGCAGACACTGCAGACTATGAGGGGGCCCTGCATCGATGTTGTTGGCCAAGTTGGATAAGGCCACATCTCGTGATCCGTGCAAACTTCTGCTGCCCACACATCCACTTCTGCGTTCCATCATATTCCTGTCACTCCGACACCACTTGTTGTGCCTCCACCTTGTTAGAGGACGTATCGACGACGTTTGACCACCACTCCTTAGCTCGACTTCTTTGCGGAGCTTGATGAGTCAACACCTTCCAGTAACAAGGGGTTTAGCATTTTGTTTTTCTTTTTTTTACAGATTATTGTAGGGTTTAATATTTTCACTTTGTGCTTGTATAGTTATTTAGTAAGTTGATTATCATTTTTCTCCTGGATTATGCACTTCCATTGCAATATGAGAACTATGCTATATTTTATACTATATTAATTGGAGTAGTAGACTTATTTGAAATTTTATGGATTTATTTGCTCTTAAACTTTGAGATTGTACGTGTTTGGAGATTGTTGTTTGCATGAATTTGGTATTTTGATGAAGGTTTATGGATGAAAGTGGTATTGTTGGATGAAAATGGTCAAGTTATATAGCTTGTTTGCATGTTTTACTCTGTCGCTTTGGCAAGTATTGAGAAAGCAACAGTGTTGGATTATCAGCTGTTGTAAACCACTATTCTAGGCCAATATGACATGTATCTCCTTATATCCATTTGTCAGTTAACCACTATTCTGAGTGGCAGTTTGTGTTTGTTACCGCTAATGCGAGTAGTGGTTTATGCTAATTGATCGTTACTAGGATTAGGAGTTTAGTTAAAACATAACTGCTACTCTTATTACGGTTTAATTTGGTGACATTAAAAAAATTATTTTTCTCGCTTTTAGTCCTACGTGGATGGTATGTCGTGAATTAAGTTGATCATTGACGCAAACCAAATAATACAACTTGTTTTTGCATTATCTAAGGAAAAAATTTCTTGTTTTATATTGGAGAAGCTTTCCTCCTGATTATTCAGGTTAATTATGAAGGCGACAACTCGGACCAAGTTTGAGAATTCCCACTAATACAAAGGAAATGAAAAGCCAAAAATAGTATGTCGAGTATCAACTGTAGATCCTTAAAAGAATGTATTTGTAGCATGAAGATATTTATCTGCAAAACATTCAAAACTATGTTCTTAATACTCCCCCCGTCTGATAATATAGTACTTGTATTTCTTTTTAGGTGTCTCAATGTATTGTTCTTGTTTCCTTCTTTAAATTCACATTTTTCCTTAGTTTACCTAAAAAACCATGCCACCATGATTTATTTGCTCATTGGAATTAAATTTTTCTTTATTTGAACTAGTAGAAAAAAGCCCATCCGATCCGGTCAAAATCGGGCTTACATATACGGTTTTAGTCCGGATTGGGTGGGCCCGGAGCTGTTCTTAAAGAGTAACTGATCCGGTCCTAAATCGAATCAGTTAATCACTAACTGATCCGGCTTTGGACAAAAATCAGATCAGTTAACTAGATTAACTGATCCGATTTTCGTTGGAAACCGGATCAGTTTCTCTTCTGGGCCAACTTGCTTGTATCCATATCATCATAAACTGATTCGGTTTCTACAAATAACCGGATCAGTTAGGCTCCTCTTAATATAAAAAAAACTGACGTGCCTAGTTAGCCAACAACCAACAAATCAAGGACTAAATAAAAAGGGTGGATAGAAATGAAAGCAAAATTGTCCAAAGAATAGGAATGAGAGAAAATTTCTGGATGCAAACCTACCACTAAAAACGAATTACAAAGCATGAATTAACTAAATTTTAATCCATAAATTATATAAATTACATAATTAACGAAACATAAATTAATTAACAAAAATTGAAATTACATAGCACAAATTAAATAACTAAAAACGAAAAAGAAGTGAAAATAACCCTAGATATCCAAGAACATGAAATTACATGATAGTTATTGACAACAAAAATAAACAAATTAAACTAAAAAAAAAAAAAAAAAAAAAAAACAAGCCCTAGATCTGGAACATACTTTGAGCAAGGAGAGTAGAGAAGCGACGGCGATGGTAACCTCCAAGCTTTCTCAGATTCAAACACGGTGGTGACGCAACGACGGTAACCTTCACTCCTGGTGATGGTGCACAAACAAACGGTGGGAAATAGTGACCTTCGTTTAAACGGTGGTAATGCCGGTGGTGTTCAGATCTGGTGGTTGTTGGTGAGGGGAGTGGTTGTTGGTGAGGGGAGTGGTTGTTGGTGAAGTTCAGACCTGGTGGTTGTTTGTGGTTGTTGGTGAGGGGCAAGGTTGTTGGTGAAGTTCAAATCCGGTGGTTGTTGTTGAGGGGCGTGGTTGTTGGTGAGGGAAGTGATTGCTGGTGGTTGTTGGTGAGGGGTGTGGTTGTTGGTGGTTGTTGGTAAACTTCGTTTAAACGATAGTGATAGTTGGTGGTGGTGGTGGACAGTAGACAGAGGACAGAGGAGTAGAAAGAAGGGAATGAGGATGAGACAGAAGAGAGGAGGATGGGGAATGAGGAGAGAGAAGAGACGACGTTCTAGGGTTTTTTAGGGTTTTGTAACTTTTTGTGCTTGGGGTGAGGGAGGGAAGTGATTGAAGGCCCTGATTTATATACGAAATGGGCTGGCAGATTGGGCTCAGCCCTGAGGACACCCCCATTAACTGATCCGGGCTATTGGACCGGATCAGTTGACAAAAAGTACTGGATCCACTTTGTCAACTGATCCGGTTCAATACCTAACCGAATCAGTAAATATTCTAATTCTTTTGCACGCAAAAACAATGACGAAACTGATCCGATTTAGCATACAGCCGGATCAGTTTTGTTGTGTCATATAAGCTTTTTTCCACTAGTGAGCTTGTTTTATATTGGAGAAGCTTTCATCCCGATTATTCGGGTCAATTATGAAGGCGATAACTCGGATCAAGTTTGAGAATTCCCGCTAATCCAAAGGAAATGAAAAGCCAAAAATAGTATGTTGAGTATCAATTGTAGATCCTTAAAAAAATGTCTTTGTAACATGAAGATATTTATCTGCAAAACATTCAAAACTATATTCGTAATACTCCCCCCGGCTGATAATATAGTACTTGTAGTTCTTTTTACGTGTCTCAATGTATTGTTCTTGTTTCCTTCTTTAACTTCACATTTTTCCTTGATTTACCTAAAAAACCATGCCTCCATGATTTATTTGCTCATTGGAATTAGATTTTTCTTTATTTATTCAACTCAAAGGTTGAATTAGCCATAAATTTAGTGCTCTTTCACATATTATTCTCCATTCTCTCTACTAAACTCGCTTTTTTCCTACAACATTGATTGTTTATTATTTCATGTTCCACTTACCCTAACTCTCGTGCAAAATAAGAAACAATAATCACTATAATATGGGGCGGAGGAAGTACTACTTAACCATTTTGTAAATAATATCTTTTTGAAAACACAACTAACAATATAAAAATGATGAATTATATTTTCCGTGCTTTCTTTGTTGTTCCTATTTGAAATTGGAAGAGACCAATGCAACTTAAAAAATGGGCAAGATTTTAGTATTTTAAATGAAATTAAATTAGTTATAAATAAAGTTTCTAGCCGATTGAGTTATTCAATGTTAGACAACCAATGTGACGAAAGCATGAGGGCTAAAAAGGTAAAAAAAAATGACTACTGAATAGTGTGAAGCCATTTACTACAACTTAAAACTAATGGGGAATTTAGGTCATAAATTACACTATGTATGGAAAGATCCAAGATGGGAACAATATATAGAAATTTTCCAATGGGTAATACAAGAACAATGAAAGAAAACAGAGAGATTAGTACTATTTTTAATGGAAATTTGATTTTTTTTTTTTATATAACTTAAGCAGATTTTATTCCAATAATTAGCACCAAAATAACCTTCACAATCATCTCAATACAAAAGCAGGCAGCAAGCCAGGATGAAAGATCAAAACGCCATCAAAATTGGAACAAAATGAGTTAACACCAAGCCAAAAATTCCGCATCGCTTCTATAAGCCCTTACTTAGCGGGTGAATCAGTCACATTATTGGATTCTCTTCCCTTATGAAAGATTTGAAGATTGAGCCAAAATCTTCGAGCATTATGAATGAAATTCAGAGCAAAAGCCAAATTTTAAGGGCCACCCTCATCTTCATTACACCAAAGAACAACATTTGTGGAGTCACTTTCTATAATAATACTTTGGTGCTTTATACGCTCACCGCCAATGTAACCTTAACCGCTCGAAGAATAGCAAAAAAAAAATTGTTGAAATAGTCTCCATTTGAGGAATTGGACTTGAGAAAAGAGTCATGAAAGAGCCATTTTCGGAGCGTAATACACCCCCAACCGCGACGTGAATAAGGTGGGGATCAAAGGAGGCATCGACATTCCACATAAGCTAACCAATGGGAGGAGCATCCCAGACTGAAGAAAAATGAGCAGTGGGTGGGGGTGCAGAGATTGAGAGGGGAATTGCCGGAGACCATTGCAAAACACGGATTGCGAGAAATATCGGATGAGGAATAAGGAAAAGGATCCTCCCATCCTTGAATCCACAAGCTCAATCTAAGAAGAACGAGATCTTGAAGGTCATTTAGAGTGGTGGATTTGTCACAAAAGATTCTTGCATTTCTTTCATTCCAAATCAACCATGTGATGATGAACAAAATAGCAGACCAAACTTTCTTGAAGAAGACCCCCTTGCCATTATGATTCCGTTAAAAGAAAGCATCTCGAAGATGAGGTGGAGCTGACCATTGAACGCCCCACATGTTAGGCCACCATCCGCATAGTTTGGAAGAAAAGTCACAGTGGACAAAGCGGTGCTCAATAGTCTCCATGTGAGATTGGCATAGAACATACATGGTTTTTGATGGAAGGAGAACGCTAATGTGGACTAGTCTAGCCTTTGTGTATTGATTTTTCCAATGATGGCTAACCATGTCAAAATCTCATTTCTACGTGGGACAAGCCCACCCCAAATACCTTTGACAATAATGTCATGGGGTGGAGAGCAAGAGGATTTTGCAAGTTCAAAAGAAGTCGAAATCACCGAGAACATTCCATCCTTGTGAGGATCCCAAATGAGGTGATCATTTTGAAATGGAGTCAGGACAACACCATCCAAGAGTTTCGTCATATTAAAACGTTCTTCCAAATCCCTAGGACAAAGGTTGTGATTCCAAGAGAAGGACCAAATCAAAAGATGACTATATCCCACATTCCAAGAGACACAATCGAAGCATTATATTGGGACAAGTACAAATGGAAAACAATCTTGGAAATATGAATTGCAAAGGGGAGGAGCTCACCCAAGCTTCGTGCCAAAAAAGTGTGGAGGTGCCATTTTCCACCTTTTTTTGGATATGATCGGAGGTGAATTTTTTCACCACAAGATGAGAGAGAAATAGTTGTAAATATTCCACCATGGACCACTAAGAGAAGGAATTAATAATTTGGAAATCACCAAGGATGGAGAATATTTATATTTAACATTGGATCACTTTCCTCCAAAAATAAAAGGGTTCATTGAAATATCACCAAATCCACTTGAATAATAAGGCAATATTTCTTGGAAGAAGATTCTCGATACCAAGTCCACCAAGGAGTTTAGGTAACTTAAGACGATTCCAAGAAAACAGAGGGATTGATTTCTTCTCGGCATTACCACTCCAAAGAAAGTTCCTCAAGATTTTGATTATTTTTTCCACAATTCCTTTTGGGATGGGTAATGAAATAGAGAGGTAGGCTAGCAAGAGACGATTTGATGAGAGTAAGGAGACCACCCAAAGAGAGGTATTTGCCATTCCACGAGGCAAGTTTTTTGTTTAAGCGTTCCAAAATAGGGTCCCAAGCAGCATGACGTGAGGAAAGACTGCCAGTAGGGAGTCTGAGATATGAAAATGAAAGATGCCCCTATTGACAAAGGAGCGAGTCTGCAACAATTTTCATCCAATCTCCTTCAATGTTTATGCCCATAATTGAACTTTTGTGAAAGTTCACATATAAACTAGAGGCAAGGTGGAATAATATAAGAGCTTTTTTAATATTTAGAAGGAAATCTTACTAGTAGAAAAAAGCCCAACTGATCCGGTCAATTTGGACTTAACTGATCCGAAATTAAACCGGATCAGTTGCAGGCGAAGCGATTGACGAAATTCAACTGATCCACTTTTAACCAAAAACCGTACCAGCATATAATTAACTGGTTTGTTTTTAGGTGAAATCCAGGTCAGTTAATGGGTAACTGATTCAGTTTTCACCTAAAAAATCGGATTAGTTTTGTTTCATATGAATTAAAAAAATTGCATTCATCCCATCCAACATTTTAATTAAAAAAAAATGACTTCACACAATTACTCAAAATTACAAGTCAATAATTCAGAAATTTCAATTACACAATTATGCACTCCAAAATTTTCAATAATTTTACATAAATAAATAATTCAACAATTCAAAAAACAGGATGAAAGATAAATAACATTACATAAATAACTAAACTTATCAACAATTTTACATATATAACGAAGCTTATAAAAAAAATAAAAAAAATTACGAAACTTAATAAAAAATAAAACTAAAAGTAGATTAAACTCAAAAGAAAATGGAATTAAAAAAGGAACTTATGCATAAAATTAAAAAAGAAAAAAAGAGACGTATGCAAATTGAAAGAAAGTTGTACAGAAAATTACACAAAAAAAAACTCAAATCTTAGATCCAAAAAAAACATTAGAATCAAATTAAAAATTCAGGAATTACATTTTAGATCCAAAAAGTAATTATAACCTAAATAAAAAAACTTAAACCCTTCTCAACGACGACAACTAGATTTGGTGCTCGTTGATTGCGAGCGTTGGTGGCTGGTTTACGTTGATTGTGGCTGGTGTCGTTGATGGCAACAAATTTCGAGGGACGGCGGTGGCATGGTTGGCATTGAGATCAGGTGGTGGCGTGGTTGTGTGTTGAGAGGAGTAGAAAGGAGGAGGGTGGTTGGTGTTTCTGAGGAGAAGGGTGGTGGTGTTAAGGAGATAGGAGTAGAGAAGATATTAGGAATGAGGAAGAGAGAGGAGAGAGAGAGAGACAGAGAGAGAGGAGGATCGAGGAGAAATGGGAGGGTTAGATCAGTTATTTGATCCTTTTATTTGTGCGCACAAAAATATTACTTAACGGATCTAATTTTGGTAGAACTAGATCAGTTCTTTGGTGTCATTTGAGCTTTTTGTACAAGCGTTTGTATGAGGGGGCAAAACAAAATGGTATCATCGGCATATTGTAGATGTGATATCATATAATCCTCCCATCACGGATAGAAATGCCACTCCATGGACTTATGTTTGTTGCTTTTTTTATAACCAAATTGAGAACTTTAACGACCAGATCAAATAAGAAGGGTGAGAGTAGATTCCATTGTCAGAGGCCACAATTAAGATTAAAAGGAATTTTTGAGGATCCGTTGACAAGAGTTTATGCCGATGTTGTCATCACACAAGCAGACATCCATATCCTCCATAAAATTGGGAACCCATCCGGTCGAGTACCCAATCAAGAAAACTCTAAGGAACGCCAACTGTCAAGCGCCTTATGGAAGGCTAGTTTGAGAATCACCGCCTTTGTTTTGCTCCGTTTGCATGAATCAACTATTTAACTAGCAATTAGTGCATCATCAAGAATCCGTCTTCCTTTAATGAAAGACGACTAATAAGGCCCAATGAGGAAATTCATAACTTTATGTGATCTTTGAACAAGAAGCTTGGATATGATCTTGTATATACAACCGAACATACTAATCGGTCTAACATCTTTGAAACCCAAAGGATTTTCCACCCTTGCAATAAGAGCAATGAGCGTCGTGTTACTGCCATTTGGAATGTGTGCCATAACCCAAAAATTCTCCACTATCTTGTAAATATCATCTTTAATCATTGCCCAAGCTTTTTTAATGAAAAGGAAATTAAAACTGCTAGGTCCTAAAGATTTTTAGCTAGCACAAGATGCAACAGCTTGATCAATTTCTTTATGTCTAAATGGATCAGTGAGCAGTGAAGCTTGTGAAGGCATTAAATGCTTGAAATCGAGGTTTCAGAATGTGGGCCTTTGAGGGAAATCTAGTGTAAATAGTCTTTGTAATACGAGACAACTTTCAATTTGATACCTGCGGAATCAACAATATTAGAACTATCAGTAAACCAAGATAATATGGTATTTTTCCCTCTTCGTATTAAAGCAATGGTGTGGAAATATCTGGTATTTTATCTCCCTCTTGAAGCCATATCACTCGTGGTTTTTGAGCCCTAGTGATTCTTTTCTTTTGAGCCATTGCCATAACTCAAGGTCAGCAATTTTACAATCAATGACTTCCTCCTCATCAAGCATTCTTTCATTTGCAAGAGTATCAGAAGGCTACAATTTCATCCTCTAATCGATTGATGGACGCATCAATGTGTCAAAATTCAGTTTTATTTTAGGTTTTGAGATGGGTTTTGTAACAGCTTCGATCTTTTTGAAGGTTTTAAACTTGAGGAGGCACTCCATCATTTTTTAATTAACTCCATACATCTAGGATATGACAGCTAGCAGTTCATGACTCTAAAGGGTCTAGGACCCAAGACCCCATTTTTTATCCAGATAAGACGAAATAGGGGCAGTGATCCGAGAGAGTTCTTTTGAGGAGTGAAACTCCTAATGACGGAAGTTTGGGTTAACCATTCTTGATTTGCCAAAAGTCTGTCGAGCTTGCTTGTAGAGTGGCCATGGAACCACGTAAATCCTCCATTGCTTGCTAAAATTTCCACGAGTTGCGTCTTCCGAATAAACTCATGAAATCATTCGAGGCTTAAGAGATAATAAGTTGGCTTCTTCTCTCAGAAGGTGTTAAGATTTCATTGATGAAATCACCAATGATTAAATGAGGAACATTTTTATCATGCCAAAGTTATGTAATTTCATCCCAAACTTCTTTATTTCCTTGAATGTTGCAAGGATTATAAATGTTAATGATAGATGCAAAGTTGGATGGAAGAAGTTATCCATATAATGGATTCCAATGTTGACTAGATTTTAATGTATCCAAGTGGAAGCATGATTTATTCCATAGAGGTAAGAGACGACCAGAGAAACCAAGTGAGGGGCTATGACCAACGAACATTTACATCATTCTAGAAGAAATTAACTAGCTAGCCTTTGGCTGAATATTTCGATCTTCGTTTCTTGAATAAACACATATGAGAAGAGATAAGGTTCTGAGGAAAACCCTCTTAACTTTAGCTCCAAGTCCTCTGATATTACAATACAATATAATCATTGAAAATTAGTTTTCGTGGATGAAAGCAGGTGATAAGTTAAGATGAATTGGGCACCCACTCCGCTTTGTGATGCTTCAAAATTTGGCTGATTCTGGCTTCCAATTCTATGGGAGGCCATCAAATTTGAGGCCTAGTTCATTAGTACAGCTGATGACATCATTTGCCCAGATTGGAAGATGGGGTGGATATTTTTTGGATTTGGGGATGAAGTTCATTGATAATATGTGTCGGGTTTTTCTGCATGTCATGTTTTTAAGCACGCCTTTTAGCATGGACATGATTTATTGGGCCGGGAATTGAGTTTTCAAAATCTGGAAGAAATAATGGGCTAGAAATGAAAGAGGTGGAGGAAGAGGGACTTTTTGGTTTGAGTAGGGGCCCAAATTGGTTTGAGATTTCAATTGGGGAGTGAGATTTTTGGGGTGGGCTTTTTGGCTGTGGTCCAATCATAGGAGGGCCAAGGAAATCCGTTCCATTGTTTTTGGAAGGGGAAGTGACGTTGAATGATGGGGAGAACTAACGATTTATTGGGGGCTTTTCTTATTCCAAGGATATTGGAAAGGTGAATATTTATTTTTTACAGGTGGGGAGTTGGTATTGCATTTCTCAATGAGTATTTTGGGGATTTTTAAGATCATTAATTGCATTAGTGGCTATTGTTTGAACTTGCTCTGGGGATTTTATGGAAGATGAATGGTTTTCATTTTTATTAGAGAATTGTGAATCACTAGAGTCAGAATCCAAGCTGAATGGCAGAGTTGGAGGCTGGGTTGAATGAGGCTCAGAAGGTTTCAAAAATAAAAAAATTTGTGCTTGATATCTTCAATTTCAAGATACACTCTGCAATTAAGTTTAAACAAAAAATCTATAATGACATGGACTTTTTCACAGTCAAAATTGGTGTAGCCCACTGAGACTACCCTTCCATTGATACATCTGATACAATAGAAATTTTCATTGTTCCACGCAGCCAACGGAACAGCAAAAAACTTTATCCATGCCTCCCTCCATATCGCAAAAAACAGTGTTGTTTATGTTTCATAGTTATAAGAACCAACTGTGTAGCCAATTGTTCTCCATTATTGCAATTTTGTCTTCTAAGATTTCAAAGGAAATGAGATGTAGAACACCTCGTAATGGTTTGATTGTGAGACGATTAATTAACACCTTTTAAAAGGATTACATCAAGGATCATGGATGATGGCATGGGAGAATGTGAAACTCCTATAACACTTTTTATACAATTCAACATTGCAATTCCTGGTTGAATCTTTAAGCATTCCAACCATTACGGCTATGTTTAGTTCACCTTATTTTGACTTATTTCAGATCAGATAAAAAAAATATGTTCAGATCATATCAGATAAAATAAGTTCAGATCACATCAGATAAGTTCAGATCAAATCAGATAAGTTAAATCATGCTTCTATTTAAAAGCTTGTTATTATTGTTGTTATTATTGTTATTATTTTTATTGGTATGATGATTATTATGACTATTAGTACTTCCTCTTTTTTTTTATCTTCTTCACTTGGAATCTAGACTATATGCATAGTTGGAGAGAATCTTCTTAATTTTTTAAATTTATAAGAAAATATATATTCATGCGGGCTCTTGTTTGATTCGTCTCAATTAGTACTTTATTAATATTCAATCGTTATAATTTTCACTAATATATAATGAAAGATATTTAAGTTCAAAAATTTGTATTGAAAGACGCGCACAAAAAAGTGAGAATGATAAAAAAAGATGGAGTACTATTATTATTATTATTATTATTATTATTATTATTATTATTATTATTATTATTATTATTATTATTATTATTATTATTATTATTATTATTATTATTATTATTATTATTATTATTATTATTATTATTATTATTATTATTATTATTATTATTATCTCTATTCTATATGTTAACCCTTGACCTTTTGGTGTCCACCCAAAATTACTAAAACACCCCCAACTACCATCACATATTACAAAATCAACCAATAAGTAAATTTAGCCTAAACCAAATAAAAAATAACTAAGAAAATAAAACAGTGGCACAGACAAAACTGCTCTAAATCAGTTACAATAAACTACCAAAAAGAAAAAGAAAAAAACATAAAACACTACACGACACGACACTGCAACAGTTTCCTCTCCATCTTCTTCCTCTTCCAAACCTTCAAACTACACTGCAAATCCTCAGGTCATCGTCTTCCAACCACCTACACGATTTCAAAACCGAAAATCAACCTTTGGTAATTATAAAGCATAAATAATTTTAATTTCTCCATAATCCCTGCAAATTTCAAGCCTAACATTTTTTTTATTTGTGATTTTGGTTATAGAAGCAAAAAAAACTGAACCACCATAGACATTCAAAACAGCAAGCAATTGGGAAAACGAAGAAAGGTACGTTTTTTACACAACTTGAAATATATATGTGAAAGAAAAAGAAATATTATAAAGCATAAATAATTTTTATTTATCCATAATCCCTGTACAAATTTAAAGTCTAACATTCTTTTTCTGTGATTTTGATTATAGACGCAAAAATAACTAAAGCACCATAAACATTCAAAACAGCAAGCAAAGCTTTGCAAGTTCAATTGGGAAAACGAAAAAAAGGTACGTTTTTACCCAACTTGAAATATATATGTGAAAGAAAAAGAAATGTTAGTAAGATGTAGTTGTACCCAAAACGAAAAAAAATTATAGAAAAGCAAGGGACACCTTACATTACCAACTATTACCGAATGACCAAATTCATTTTATTTCAACATTGAAAAAAATTTGATTTCAGTTCGACACTGAAAAACAGAAGAAATAACTGTTTAATTCAATAACATTCATCTATATATTATTTTCAGAACAAGCCATCCATATTTTTGATCTTTCCCATTTTTTGCACCCTAAAACAATTGATTTGTAAAATGTACTTATTTTTACCAACCAATCCAAGAACAATGGCATGGGAAAACAAATAAAGGTATCAAAGAAGACATGTGATTAATGTAAAATGTATTCGTTTTCAAGCAAACAATCAAACTCAAAACAAAAAACCAAACGAAATACAGGGAGAGTTTGAAAACCAAACACAATACATGTATCAAACAACCGCATAGGAAAACGAATTACAGGGAGAGTTTGATACCAACATTAAATCAATTTCGAACAAAAAAAATCAAACTCTAAATGTTATTTCAACATTCCAAATTCCCAACTTTAAATCAATTTCGAACAAAAAACAAAAAAAATTCAGCAACAAACCAGACAGATCCTCCGACCTCCATTAATCCTTCAACAAATCCTTTAACTTTAATGTTTGATGCATAATTTGTACAATTTCGCACCCACAAGTTCAGTTTGTAGACTTTGCTGTTTGGTTTGCATTAATTGATGGCGATGGCAACAGATTTAAGGGGATTAAGAGTTTCAAATTTTTGGGGTTTTGGAGACGGAGACAGGGTGGTCGAAAGGGAGGAGAGTGAGGCGGAGTAGAGAGCGCGAATCTGTGGGACATTTTTCCTTCACTGTAGTAGGGATGAGAGAGAAAGATTGAGAAGTATATGGAGAGATCTTGAGTCTTGAGAGGTATTTTTCCTTCATTTATTTGAGATTGAGAAGTATTCACTGTGGTAGGGATGAGAGACAGGACAAAAATGGATGACTAGATCTAGATGAGTATGGTTTTAGAGAGAGAAAATAGGTATGCTAAATAGCTAGAGAAAGTAAGGAAACAGGTATGAATGACAACCTCTATTTAACAATTCTTTAGAAAATGTTGTCCATATGAAGTTATAAAAATATCTATAGATTAATGTAATTAACTATTCTTCATAAATTAATGTATGTAGATTTTGTTATTCTTTGTTCATTAAACTTGAATATTTTAATTACTTATACATTGATATGCAATTATAATAAAGTGTTTAATGTAGTGTTTCTGATTTAGTAACTTTTTGGATTGTACATTAATACTTAAAACTTATATTGAAATAACTATATATGTACATATACGTGTTAGTATTTTTAGTAGAAAGATGTGATATGTAAAAGTATTATTACTTTTTACTATATATGCAGTGATAAAATGTATTATTACTAAAAATGATGTGTTAATTATTTAGAGGAATTATAATTCAAGAGGTAAAGGTATTGAAAAATTGCAATATTTAAACTATATAATAGAGACTAGGTGAAATACAAATTATCTTATCTTTGTTAAAAAGGTAGCTAACTGAAAAAAGTAAAATCAAACAGATATAATTAGATAGGTGTAGTTATAATTGGGTAGGGTATTAATGTTAAAGTTGGGTTAATGGGACAGTTAAATTAACAAAAATGGTTTAATGTCGAAAGGGAGGAGAGTGAGGCGGAGTACAGAGCGTGAATCCTTCTTTAGGGCATTTTTTTCCCACTGTGGTAGGGATGAGAGAGAGATTGAGAAGTATTTGGGTGACTAGATCTACACGAGTTTGGTTTTAATAAGAGGAAATAGGTATGCTAAACACCTAGAGAAAGTAAGGAAATAGAGATGAATGACAATCTCTATTTAATAATTCTTTAGAAAATGTTGTCCACATGAAGTTATAAAAATATATTTACAATAATTTGATTCACACTATTAAGAAGTATAAATCTTAGGATTTAGTGTGTCACCATGTAGTGTAGCCGTGTAGGTGAAGTGGTAAACACTCAACAATGCAGTTCTAATGTTCTGCAAATCTCTACTTAACAATTCTCTTGCTACAAATTATTTGATTCAATATCTTACTCTACTTCATACTTCTTAATATATAAAATAATCAGCTTCATAGAATAGAGATATGTTTAGAAATACAAACTCAACTTTTTCACAACTTTTTTCCAAAAAATTCACACTTTTAACAATCTCTAATTGATATTGAAGCCACTAAATGCTTTGAAAATATTCATACTATTAAGCTGCTTATTTTATATATTAAGAAGTGTGAAGTAGAGTAAGATATTGAATCAAATAATTTGTAGCAAGGATAATTTCAATCCAATAATACGTTACTTTTATTGCATCAAAAGAAGCATCTCATCCCTTAAATTTATTCTACTTTATCAGTTTATGTTCATGTTTGTGCTTCACCCAACGATTTTGTTATTCTTTGTTCATTTAACTTGAATATTTTAATTACTTATACATTGATATGCAATTATAATAGAGAATTTAATGTAGTGTTTCTGATTTGGTAACTTTTTGGATTGTACATTAATACTTAAAACTTATATTGAAAGAGCTATATATGTACATATACGTGTTAGTATTTTTGTAGAAAGATGTGATATGTAAAAGTATTATTACTATATATGCATTGATAAATGTATAATTAGTTAGAGGAATTATAATTCAAGAGGTAACGGTATTGAAAAATTGCAATATTTAAACTATATAATAGAGATGTGGTGAAATAGTATCATACTAATTATCTTAGCTTTGTTAAAATAGGTAGCTAACTGAAAAAAGTAAAATCAAACAGATATAATTAGATAGGTGTAGTTACAATTGGATAGAGTATTAATGTTAAAGTTGAGTTAATGTGACAGTTAAATTAACAAAAATGGTTAATCATCTCTATTGCAACAATTATTTTAAATTTGTTAAAATAGGTAGCTAACTGATAAAACTAAAATCAAACAAATAGAATTAGATAGGTATAGTTATAATCGGATAAAGATTAATGTTAAAGTTGGGTTAATCGGAAAGTTAAATTAATAAAAAGGGTTAATCATAATAAAACTAAAGCAAATACAATACTGCATAATAAGGTGAAATTATGTCATCAATTTATAATAAACGCGTTAAATTGATATGTGTAGTTTTATAATGGATGAAAACGAAATTCAAAATACTACAAAATGGAGGAAATGGAGTAACGATAAAAGACGTCAAAGGCAATCACTCACTCCAGAAGAAAGAGAGCGTCATAATGCAATAAGACGATCCAGATACGCCCATGGACATGGAGAAAATGCGGCTGCTTCTAACGATCATTGCATGAGTGAAGATTGCAATGATCATTCAAACCCTTCAGAAGTAAGAAGGCCCATGTCAGACATTACTAACTCTAATAGTCGTGTCATTGGCGGACATGAAAGACAAAATGGTGCGTATTATAAAGTTAATTAACTTAGTGTAAATACATACAAAAGATCATTAATTAGACTTACATGAAAAAACCTTTTTCGATTATGCAGTACACCCCATTGGTGAACTGCGTTCACTCGACACACGGGCACACATTGAAAATCAAAACCAAAGTTATGGGGACTTTGCAAATGGAAACAACTTGCACAATCGATTCTTTTGTGTGGGAGAAAGTAGTAGAACCAATGCAGATCTATTGGAACCCACATCAGATGCAAGAGACATTCCACACTTAGCCGAGACAGAAAGTGAAAGGTGTTTGCCCCGTCAAACATTTGAAGTCGGTAACAACAATAGATCCCATTCGAACAACTTATCAAGTCTCATCTCTGATAATGTACGGGTTTGGAAAGTGGGAAGACGCGGCTATCGAAATTGTGCAAGAAACTACACTGAGTCACAAGGGGTGCCCATATTCAATTTGCCTACAATGACAACGTGTCCACATTGTCAAGCACGCCTTTTTCGGTCTGAATCTCCAGAACTTTGTTGCTTAAACGGGAGGGTCGATCTACCTGTATTACCTTTGTCATCTGATTTACTTGACCTGTTCTCTGATCAGTCGGATGAGGGGATTCACTTCAGACAGAACATCCGTAATTATAACCATGTCTTCGCGTTCACTTCAATGGGAGTAGAAATAGATGACGAATTGGCGAATGCACATCAAGGTGTGTACACATATCGTGCTCAAATGTCAATTTATCACCGCATCGGTGGTCTATTGCCTTTGAACTCAAATGATCGTCCTCGGTTCCTTCAGCTTTACATCTATGACACTGATCATGAAAATGAAAATCGTGTAGCTGAAAATTCTTCATTACGGATCAACATCATTGACAGAATTAAGCATATTCTAAATGCTCATAATCCTTTTGTCCATAATCTTCGTCATCTTGCACAACGTCGACATACACGATCGCAAGTTTGTCATCAAAGAGCAACCCGCCAATAATCGTCAATACTCAATGCCTTCGACATCCCGGTGGCGGCCGTCGTTGTTGGAGGGGATGATATGGCTAACATCAAAGAGAGAGATATTATGATAGAGTCTGTCAATGGACAATTGATGTATATCAAAGATACTGCGGGTTATTACGACCCACTACAATATCCTCTATTATTTCCTTATGGCTCTTATGGATGGGATATAAACATGTCGTACAACGACGGGCGGGGAAGCTGACATGCCGGGAATTCTATGCATATATGTTTCAGGTGAAAATTATTTTAAAACTCTTATGTGTATGTCTCATTTTCCTACATCTTAATACTTATCTCATTCTAACAACAACCAAAAAATGTGTTCCTTAGATGCGACAACATCTTGATTCTCTACTCCTAAGAGGTGGTCGTCTCCTCCAACAATATGTTGTTGATAACTGTGTAAAAATGCAAGCATCTAAGCTGAGATGGATTGCACTTAATCAAGACAAGATACGTGCTGATTTGTACAAGGGGTTAGAGGATTCTCTTAATGCTGGAGAGCATAACACAGGTTCAAGTTCATTTAGCTATACCATCCTCTTCGTACTAAAACGAATCCCTTCAATTAACATTACTTTTTTTTCAATAAATTTTCATCTGTAGAGAATGTTGGTCGAAGGACGATACTACCGTCTTCATTCGTAGGAAGCCCACGAGATATGCACTAGAGGTACCAAGATGCCATGGCCTTGGTACAGAAGTTTGGCAAGCCGGATATATTCCTGACAATGACATGCAATCCATCTTGGTCAGAAATACAATCAGAACTATTGCCCGGACAAGTTCCAAATGATCGCCCAGATCTAATAACAAGGGTCTTTCATGCTAAATTTGAAGAGTTGAAAAAAGATGTTCTGGAAAAGGGAATCCTTGGAAAGGTGGTTGCTTATGTATATGTAGTTGAATTCCAAAAGAGAGGTCTTCCGCATATTCATATGTTGTTGATCCTCGACCAAACCGACAAGCTAACCACTCCGGATGACTACGATATAATTGTCAGAGCAGAAATACCAGATGAACAACAAGAACCGGAATTGTACAAGAGAGTTCTTAAACACATGGTTCATGGTCCATGTGGTGTTCACAATAGGGATTCCCAATGCATGAAAGAAGGGAGTTGCAAGAAAGGATTCCCAAAGTCATTTACTGATGCAACAATGCAAGGAAATGACTCATATCCTCTATATCGTCGCCGACAAGATCGTCCACCTGTACCATTGCGTCATAATTCTCGGATAAAAGTAGACAACCGATGGGTAATTCCCTATAATCCATTTTTGCTCTTAAAGTACGACTGCCACATCAATATAGAGATATGCAGCAGCATTAAGTGTGTCAAATATCTCTACAAATATATACATAAGGGTTCGGATAGAGTATCCATGGAAGTTAAGAATGGTGATGAGATTAAACAATACGTGGATGCGAGATGGATATGTGCACCCGAAGCTTTTTGGAAAATTTTCAAATTCCCTTTAACTCGGATGTGTCCAGCTGTAGAACGTTTGCAGGTCCATTTGCCAAACATGCATCAAGTGAGATTCGAAGGGAACAGCCTAATCTCAGACGTATTAGACGACCCGAGAAACTCCGGGACGATGCCTTGACTCGGTTCTTCAAGATGAATGAAATTGATGCAGGTGCAAGAAGATATCTTTACGAGAGAATTCCCGAGCATTACGGGTGGCTTAAGTCCACGTGTGAGTGGCAACAAAGGAGAAGTAATCAGCGAGTTATGGGTCGATTGTACGTAGCTTCTCCATTAGAAGGAGAGAGATTTTACATGAGATTATTGCTCAACCACGTGCGAGGTCCCCAATCATTTGAACATCTGAGAACGGTCAACGGTGTCACACAACTGACATTCAGAGCTGCTGCAGAATCCCTCGGTCTAATTGAGAGTGATGAAAGCATCCGTCAGTGTCTTTTAGAAGCATCTTTTATAAGAATGCCATCATCATTGCGAAGATTATTCGCAACCATCTTGGTATACTGCCAACCAACTGGATTACGTGCTCTATGGGACGAGTTCTTCACTTTCATGGTTGAGGATTATCCATCTTCAAGCACGACAATTAACAATGATGTTCTCACTAACAAGCTTCTGCAGGACTTAGATCGTTTATTACGGCCATTGAGGAAAAGAATTTCTGACTTCACAGAGTTGCCAAGTTTACCAGAAAGTACCGAGGACATCGACGATCTTCCTGCAATCATGGAGGAATACTTTTCTGTGCCGGTTCTAGAAGAGGACTTGGCGTGTGTAAACACTCTTAATAGCGACCAACGACATGCATTCGACACAATTATGGATGCTGTTAATTCAAAAACTGGTGGAGCGTTTTTCGTTGATGGCCCGGGAGGTACAGGCAAAACATTCTTATACAGAGCACTCCTAGCTACCGTAAAAAGAAGAGGTGAAATTGCTGTTCCCACGGCGACATCTGGTATTGCAGCAACGTTGTTGCATCAAGGAAGAACATCGCACTCGACTTTTCAACTTCCATTGCAACCTGATAGCAACTCAACTTGCTCATTTACCAAGCGTTCCAAAACTGCCACTGTTCTAAAACACTCTGCCATAATTATATGGGATGAGGCTCCAATGACACACAGATATCAATTTGAAGCCGTTGACCGATCACTGAGAGATTTAATGGGGAATGACTTACCGTTTGGAGGGAAAATTATCGTGTTTGGTGGTGATTTCAGACAAGTGTTACCAGTGGTTCGAAACGGAACAAGGGCTCAAATGATAGATGCTTCATTTGTCAAGTCCCCTATTTGGAGACACGTAAGTATTTTGCATCTGAGAGAAAATATGAGATCAAGAGAAGACAACACATTTGCTACTCGGTTGCTCTCAATTGGCAACGGAGATGAACCCTGCGTGTCGGATCAAATGATAAAACGCCAAACAATATGGTCATACCATCAATAGACGATGTGGGTATTGAAATGTTGATTGACCAGGTTTTTCCAAATCTAAGTCGGCATGTGGGAGAAGGAAATTATATGGTTGAAAGGGCCATCATCACACCCCCTCAACGAAGATGCGAGACAAGATAAATGATAAGGTTGTTGAAAAGTTTCTCGGAGAAGGAAAAACATACTATTCGATTGATTCTGTTCCCGAAGACAGGAGAAATTTGTATCAGCAAGAGTTTTTGAATTCAATTTCAGCTTCAGGATTGCCTCCTCATGCTCTCACTCTGAAACCTGGGGTACCTTTAATGCTTTTGAGAAACATCGATCCTAAAAATGGGCTTTGCAATGGAACACGATTGCTTTGTCGTTCACTAAATGAACAGTTTATAGATGCTTGAGATTTTAACGGGGCATTCTAGGGGAAACAGAGTTTTTTCGCCCTGAATTCCGTTGAAGAGTCTTGAAGATATAAAGTTGCCATTTGAGCTGGTCAGAAAGCAGTTTCCAGTGAAGGTTAGTTTTGCCTTGACAATAAACAAGTCTCAGGGGCAAACTATACCACATGTAGGCATTTACCTACCAGATCATGTATTCAGCCATGGTCAGCTCTATGTGGCATTATCACGGGGAACCTCAGAGAATACAACAAAGATTGTGGTAAAAAAGGGGAAAGTACAAGGACATCAAGGGGTGTTTACAAAGAACATTGTATATAAAGAAGTTTTATTGCCTCATGAATAGTTGTATTTAATTTGTACAATTTCCAAATACCCCTTTGTAACAAGAGCACAATGTAACTGATTGAAAAACAATCATGATTCGACCTAATTTATGTACTTTACTATTATGACTTAATTCATAATAATCTCATGTTCCTATCGTAAGCTTATAGTCTTCAATTAATTGCATCATTACGATAATGATTTATTGTGAACCCTAACATATTGTAATGTGATGCGAATGTACAAATAGGGATGTTAGTCATTTTCAACTTACATGTAACTACATTTTTATCTCTAACATATTTTTTCAGGATGGAGTTCCATTATCCACCCTTTATGCATTTATATCCTTGCGGGGTACGACGATATAGTGTCAGGGCTCGGTTGGTTCGTAACTACGACCTATTCACTTACACTCACCGCGGAACAGCTAAGCAGATATGGAAAATGCTTTTCATTGATGTCGAGTGCAAAGAAAATTTCACATAATGTTTTATAATTTATTTCACAATGATACAATACACTATTATCAGCTTCCATTTTGGTTTTAATAACAGGGTGAGTGCATACAATGCACTATATTCTCGCCCCATGTTGAAAACTTCATAGGAAGGTTTCACGAGGGATTTGTTTATGTACTCCGTGGGGTGCAAGTAGTGCACGCTGATGAGAGTAATAAAATCGTCCCAAACTGGAAACAAATGACGATAGCAGCAGAAACAATTGTGATACGCGAAGAGCATGATGACAGTGCAATTCCTAGATTCTTCTACAATTTAGTTGCTTTCAACCAGTTCCATGTTCATGCCAATCGTACTGATATATTGTTCGGTACTTTTACTAACCATCTATCTAGATTAAATTCTTAGCTTGAAGGAAGCTAACTTTTGTTATACAATTTTGATTTTGTTAAGATGCAATGGGATTAGTTCTATATGCTTCACCAATTGAGTCTGTTGGAGGAAATTCGGTTAAAAGAGATTTGGCGATAATGGATAAAACGTAAGTATATTCTAAGCAATTAATTGTTATTTGTATACCGTCTCTATATTCATTTAACACAAAATGTTCCTAATACTAATCCCATTTCCCACTTGCAGTTGGACAATTATTAAGTTAACCCTTTGGAATGAATTTGTGCACATACTTGGAGCTGGTCATCTTAACACTGAAAATAATTTTTGTCCAATAATTCTTTTTGCATGTGGTCTACATGTAAAGAGCTTTCGTGGTACAATATCGAACTACATGAATTAGCAGTATTTGCATTTTCATTTTCATATTTAAAATTGTCATATTAATATGTGATAGTGGTTTTCTATGTTTCTTAAACATAGGTCGGGCATATCTTACAACAGGATTTTACTCCAGGATTCATGTTAATAAAGTAGATGACTTAACTACTTCCTTATCTACATGGTATGTGCAAGCTAATTATATCAATGGGTATCTTAAATTACTATTTTTATTGAATAATTTTTTCTTCTAAATTTATAGGTATGAATCCAATAAATTAGCGAAAAAAAGGGTTGCGGGGTTCCGCTCAACTCCTTTCTCCTTACAATCATCTATTGATATTTCAAATGCTCATCGTATACGATTAGCTACCTTTCATGCCGTGAGAAATGTAATTAAACCCTTGATGTTTATTTTTTAAACTAAATTAAACCTATACATGAATAAATAACTTTCAATCATCTTGCAGGTACAATATTGTCGAGTTATTGCCAATGTGTGTCATCTTGAGTAGGCTGACAATATCATATATGAAGCATGTCATCGTTGTCTTAGAAAGGTGGTTATTTTCCAAGGGGTTCCTAAATGTGAATCTTGCGATCTTACTAATGTTGTAACCATTCTAAGGTATAGTTTTCGAACTTATTTGATCACTATCATTAAACAACCAAGATTTATTTAATCTGATTAACTTATATATCTTTTTTATTAACAGATTGTTAGTTCGGCTTACCATATGTGATAGAAGTGGTTCTTTAAAGGTCACAATGCTTCATGATCTTGCACAACTCATTTTGAGATGCTCAGCTATGGACATAAAATTAACACTTCAACAGGTTATCATCTATTACAAACTAGCTTGCATTGGTTTTAAATACACTGCATAATTTCAAAGCCTATATATACCTCTACAGTACAAAATAATTGTACAATTGTTTGCGTTAATGCAGCCAAATGGACGCACCCGAGTCATGCAGATGATATTTTCAAAACTTGGAAATAAAGCCTTCTCTTGGATTATACCTCCACTTATGCAAGAGTTCAATCCACATCATTCTTATACTGTTAGCTACGTGTTGCAAGTCGACTGGGCTGAAGAGTGCATGTGGTTAACTAAGCACCATCAAGATAAATTACGTAGTTGAAACCTAGAGATTTCATATATTGTCTTTGTTATTATATTGTTACATCATGAATATGTTTTTCCTTAGTTAAACTTTGTAAACAATTTTTCTAAAAATTAATACTAGATGTCATTACGCAAATAATTAAATTCCAACAATAATTTCGCACGCATCGCGTGCATATAAGGCTAGTTATTATTATTGTCATTATAATTGTTGTTATTATTATTATTATTATTAGTAGTAGTAATAGTAGTAGCAGTAGCAGCAGCAGCAGTAGTACATGGAGATGAGTGACGATAATTAAAGTTTTCAACCATGTCTTCTGGTGGGGGGCCATTACAAAATTCACACGTGTAATATCTTATATAGAGCTGGCAATTATCCATGGGTGAGTGTGTTATCCATCCACCCGGCCCAGATAAATGGACTAAAACCCGCGGTGAAGTGGGTGATTGGTGGGTGATGGGTGGGTCGGGTCGGATATGCATGATATTTTTTTGACCCATCACCCGCTCCATTCATCCACCAATATATAAATATATACTACCTCCGTTTCATATTAATCTACACACTTACACTTTTGACACTATTCACAAATTTCCCTTTGACTATCATTTGTAAATTATGGTTAAGAGAAAATATAGTCATGTGGGGTCTTGTTTGATTCGTCTCAATATGTAGTTTTATAATATCGATTTTTTATATTTTTTACAAATACAAAATTAGATATATAAAGGCTCAAAATAGTGCATCGACATGAGTGAAAAGTGTAAGTGTGTAGATTAATATGAAACGGTGGTAGTATATTAGAAAAAAAGTATAAAAAAAATTGTTTTTACTGCCACAAAAAAAGATTGATATTATTATTATTACTTTTCGGTGTGTAATAAAATTGATATTAGTCGCTTTGTTGTTAATCTATGACTAAATTTTCATACATTAATTTTTTTAAAAAATTGGTAAGTCTACAAAAAAAAAAATTATAGTATCACCCGCCCGGCGGTTGATGGGTTGAGTGGATATGGATGTAATTCTTGGTGGGTGATGGATGGTGTGGATAGGAATTTGGTCGCGGGTGATGGGACGGATTGAGGTCCACCTAACCCATCTCCGGTCCATTGCAGTCCTAACTTATATAAAACATGAGTAGCATATGATAACCTAATGTTGTTAACATCACCTTCAAATTCTACCTATAAGGGATTTCATCTTATCTTTAGAAACAAAGTTTAAATAGAATATTACAACGATATAAGAAGAATATTTAATAATTTTGTTCATGATCATATGATTATATATAATTTATAAGTTCATTTATAATAAAAAAAAAAAACAACTGATTGATATAACAAATAACATGTTGTTAGTTAAATCTACAAATGCCATTAATATAAAAATATTTATCTTTTATTTTTAGAATATGTTCTTTTAATAGAATTTGTATGCTCTTTCAATAAACGTTCCCCTAAAAAAAATGATCTTTTAATATATGTTTTTTTATTATCATTATATGTTCTTTTCATTACAACCTAAGTGTTTATTATAAACGGACCTTAGACATGAACGATATGTTTTTTTTAACTAAAATATGTGTTTTTTAAATTAATTGTATGTTAATATACTATGTGTTCTTTTTCGAAAAAAAACTAACTACGCTATTAATAATAATAATATTATTATTATTGGTATTATTGTTAACGTTATTTTTAAAAGTTGTGATGCTAATAAAATGATAGTTGTAATACTTATACAAGTAATCAATTACAAAGTAATAATTATATTCATTCTTAAAAAAAAAAAAAAAGTAATAATTATATTCATAATAATATGTTTTATGAAAGATAAGATAAGATCACATCAGAAAAAATAAAATAAAATCAGATCAGAATAGAAAAAATAAGATCAAATTAAATCCGAATAGAAAAAATAAGTTTAGATTAGATCATAAAAAGAAGGTGAACAAAACATAGCCTACACCGTCCAGATCTGTAGACTTGAGTTTATTGCGAACTTTTTCCGTATCTTCCCCGAGCACTTTTGAACTCATTTTCTAAAAATTATCTTCTTTGTTTTTAATGAAATCTGGTTGGGGATCAGGCTCCTGGAACGGCATAGTTGCGTTTGTGTAGAAGGTTAGGTGTTTTGATTGTGCATTTTGGGAATGTTTAGGGTCATAAGATGGTTTAGGATCATGAGATGGGATTTTTGGATTGGAGGTGTGTGTGGGGGTGAATTCTGAGTTCGAGGCTGCAACTCTGTATGAATGTTGTGTTGGTCTCTCGAAGTGTTGTTGATTGGTTTTTTTTGGGTGTTAATCTAATGTTATTTTGGGTTTGTCTTTTGGAAGAATTGGGAGGGTTTGATTGTGGAGGTTTATCTAACTTTTCAGGGAAAATTTTGATTCCGTTATGTCCAATTTTTTTTCTATTTTTCACGACGGATTGCATAGAACATTGAAAAAGGAGTATTGAAAGATGATGAAGGTGAATTTATCTCTGCGGTTTGGGCGGGGTTTTGAGGGGATAGTGATAGCCATAATAGGACTATATGGAGCAAAAATCTAGGCTAAATCTTGGTAAAGGATGTCATGAGAGGAAATCAACATAGCAAGTTCGAGTGGCAGAGGTAGGAAGATGTTTTAGGGGGGCGGGGTTTATGGGTTACCGTGATCCATCCACCATTGTTTCCCCTCTATATATCTCTCTCATTCTCTCTAGTGGGAGATTAATTTTTCCATTTTTGTTGACATTAGTGAAAGGTTGATATGAGCTTAAGAATCTAATAAGAGGTGCAAAAAAGTTGATCGGTCTGTTTTTATTTTATTTGGGAGGTTTTTTGGCAACATAATAATGATTTTTTAGTTCAAAATCTCGCGCGGCCCCGAGCGGGCTTTGGGTACAAAAAATCGGCCCGTCCCAAAGAGTGAGCAATTTTTTTTTGAGGAGGCCCGACCCGAAACGGCCCACCATTTAATCAACTCTAGTTACTATGGGCCTATTCTGAATCACCTTATCTTCAGTCTTTATGAGAAAAAATATGTTTAGATAAAGAAAAATAAGGTTTAATAAATTCATATAAGTTCAATTAAGCAAAAATAGGGTTTGAAACTCTTATAAAATATAGTCTAATAAATTTAGTAAGTTCAGATAAGCAAAACAATTTGAATAAAACATGCCCCAGCTAGATGGTGTAAGCAAAGAGGAAATAAGTCATTGAGTCACTTTTATCTGTTTCCGAAGGCAATCTTACATAGTAAATCAATTAGATTTGCAGATGCTTTCTAATTTCTATGGTCAGGTACTGTGAATAGCTTGAAGCCAGGGTATGTCAATTAAAAGATAAAAGAAGTAAAAACCAAAAAACTAGGGGGATGCTTCTCGCCAGTCGCCACCCAAGTCTTACGGTGGAGTTGGCATTAAAAATGTTTTCCTTAGGAATTATACTGCAGTGGGGAAGTTAATATGGGATATTACTAAAAGATAGTAGGTTAGGTGGCTCATGTTGTATATACCTCTGTTTCTAAATACATGTAATTTTGGGAAGTTATGACTATTTTAATACTAACTATAACCTTATTTAACGCTAATATATAAATACAATTGCTATAATATATTGTTAGAGTAGTCTCACAATTTATTTTCAAAATATTAATTTTTTATAAGTTCTAGTAATTAATTATCAAAGATATTAACAATTAAAGTAACGCATTGGCATATGTAAAAGTCAATATATTGCATACCTCTAGAAATGAAGGAAGTACTATCAAATAAGGAGATTGGAGGAACTTTCAAGCCCCTGCTCACAACAGAATACACGAGCTTTTATAAGCTGACACCAAAACAACTACTAACACGAAAATCAGAAAGCATACATTAGTATTAGGCAAAAGCATGATCCCACGAACTTTAAGTTCACCACTAACAAACTCATGACTCTTGACCAAGTAAACACTAAGCCCATATTCTTTTGGGTACAATTTCAGTTCAGTTCAACTACATTTTTCTCATACTTTTACATCAAGTCAGTTTAATTCAGATCGTCTAGCCCAAAAAAACAAGGCCTATTCCGTTTGGTTTAATGGAAACCATTTTCCATGGAAAAATATTTTCCACATATTACGTTTCCCGGTGGAAATGCAAATGAGTATTTGTATTCCTTTTGTTTGGTTTGATGGAAAACTATTAGCTAAGAAGGGGAAAATGGAGATGTTGGAAAATAGTCTTCTTTCAAAATTTGGAGGAAAATGTTTACAAAGAAATGGAAAACTCTGTTTCAACTTAGTTTTCATTTTTAAATTCCTGTCCAACCAAACAACGCAAAATGGGGAAAATCGTTTTCGTGGAAAACATTTTCCTCCAAAATAAACTAAGCTTAAATCACTACAAACAAATGTTAATTCAAGAAACAGAAGTCATTCACTCAAATTATATTTAGGGAAATTCTATATAGCAGGGGAGGGGCTCAACCTGTGCGGCGCGCACCACCGTGCAGGTCCCCCCAAAAATAAAGCTCCAAAATTAATCCATTTGTACTAATTGTTATGATATGCTAACAGAAAAAATGGGTTGGATCACTGGAAAGTAACTAGTAAATGTAAGGGCCCAACATTGCTAAGGTCAAGGGTTCGAAGCTTTAAGTAAATAGTAATGTGTTTTTTGATTTTTTTAAAAGGGTTATAATTCACAACTTTCCACATTCCACCTCACGTTTCCGAGTTTCCCTCGCGTCATCTTTTCATCTTCACTCAGCAATTCCCACGGCAACCATTAATACTTCACCTTCCAATTTCAATACAAATTTCTCCAAATTCCGTATCTTCATTAATTAGTCCTTTAATTTTCAATTTTCGAACAACTACACTTTTTTTTTTGTCAAATTTCAATATTTTGAGTTAATAAAATCATCTTGTTGTCAAAAAAAAGAAGATGATTAAAGGACCTCTTTTTAAGAATACGCATAGGGCCTCCAATATCCTAGCCCCGGTCATGTTATATAGTACCATCTTAATATTGGTTTTTCTATTTGGTACCTCTATTTATTTAGCCTTACATGTAGTACCACTATACTTAACACATAATTAGTACCGTAATGTGGCTTTTGGTGAAATGTTAACTATGAGTATTTGGGTTAGGTTTTCATTTAAACCTCTATTTCTTTTTTTTGTTTTTAAATAAGTCATTGCATTATTTATGGAAGGAACCCAAAACCATCTAACTTCGCATATTCATTTCTTCAGTCACTTTTTATATCACTCTGTACTTCTCCCATATTTTTCTTCCCCCTCTCTCTCTCTCTCTTCCATATTTAATCTTCTTGCAAAACTGAATTGCAAGCATTGATCTATGTTTGTGTAGGATTTTATGCCTTGAATTCTGGTCAGAGGCGTTTTTGTCGGACCGCCCGACCGGGCAGGGCAGCAACCAAGCAGAAGATGTGAGAGTGGGGCGCCAGATGTCATCGGGCTTGTTCGCCCGATCGGGCGGCATCGCGAACTACGACTCGGGCCGTGTTCGCCCGATCGGGCCCGCGACTGGTTTTAGCTGGGCAATTACCGCCCGATCGGGCGGCAGTTTAATGACGCGGGATTGGCGATTTTCGGGGTTTGCATATAAATAGGATTTTTAACCTAGTTTATTAGTGACGATTTTCCCATTAATCATCTCTGTAATTCTGATTATTCTCTCATCAATAAAATTATTCTCTCCCCTGCCCGTGGACGTAGCCAACACTCCGTTGGTGAACCACGTTAAATCTGTGTCTGTTTATTTTCAATTTTGCACTCAATATTTGTTCTTTCTCACATTTGTCATAACAAATTGGTATCAAGAGCTTTGTGTTCGATCCGGGTGAGAAAGATGTCTGGGATGAATGTGAAAATTGATAAATTCACTGGGAGAAATAGTTTCAGCCTGTGGCAGATCAAGATGCGTGCTTTACTGAAGCAACAAGGGTTGTGGGCACCGTTGGCAAAGAAGTCAACGAATTCAGTTACCGCTGCGATGGCCGTTCTGGAGGAGAAGGCGCATTCAACGATTATGTTGTGTCTTTCTGATGACATAATTACGAAGTTGCGGAGCAGAAAAGCCGCTGGCTGTCCGTGGTTGAAGTTAGAAAGTTTATACATGACGAAATCTCTAACAAACAAGTTGCTTTTGAAGCAACGTACATTCGGCTCGCGTATGCGGGAAGGTATGTCTACGAGGGATCATCTAGATAAACTGAATACTATCTTACTAGATCTTCGTAATATTGATGTTAAAGTAGATGATGAGGATGCTGCTTTAATTCTGTTAGTATCTTTGCCTTCGTTGTATGAGAATTTTGTGGATTCTTTTATTGTTGGGAAAGATAGTCTGTCTTTAGAAGAAGTAAGATCAGCACTTCATACTAGGGAGATTCGTCATCAGGCATCTAGTACAGTACGATCGATCGTTGCTTGGATTAGTAGCCGAGTGGTAATGGACGGGGGAATTCGGGGAGAAAATCCAGGAAACCGTCTTCTAGGGGTCCTAAATCTAGTGATGTCTCGTAATTACCGTAAGGAAACGGGGCATTGGAAAAGGGAATGTCCTAAAAAGAAAAATAAATGCGGGTCGATGAAACTGGGTGCAGTTCCCGCTGCTTTTGCGGTAGAAAATTTCAGCCCGATGATGATATTGCTTTAGTTGCTAATGAAAAAACACATTGCAGTGATGTGTGGGTTTTAGATTCTGGAGCGTCTTGTCATATGTGTTCGCGCAGGGAGTGGTTTATGAACTATAAACAGGTTGATGGAAGTGTTACTATGGCCAACAGTGAGGTCTGTAAGACAGTTGGTATAGGGTCCATAAAAATTAGGACATGTGATGGCAAAGTCTGTACTTTGAATGATGTTAGGCATGTTCCACAGGTCACAAAGAATCTGATTTCACTTAGTCTGTTAGACAAGAAAGGGTTCAGTTTCAAAGGTGAGGTTGGAGGGTTGTATGTCTATAGGGGTTCGAAGATGATCCTGAAAGGGGTTAAACGGAAGACATTGTATGTGTTGCAAGGGTCTACGTTATCTGAGTCTGGTGTTGTTACTTTGGCTGTTTGTGGTAGTGTTGAGAAACAGGTGGAGCACAGAGGCACTCTAGGTTGGAGTGGTGGTTCACGTCAGGGAAAAGTCTGTCAACACTCACAATCTGAATCTGGAATTCCGTGTTCTTTGTCATCAAAATCGGGTCAGTCAAACTTGGCTCTTGGTCGGCGTGAAATCTTTGGGAACTCTTCCCAAATGGACGGTTGTGAAGACATGGTGGGTTTTGCACTGTATGTCGGAGAGGTGAATATTTTTGGGCCGTCCAAAGAAGGTGTTACTTGTGCTAGGAAGGAGTATAAGCAACACATCTGTTCGAATCTGGTTCCACAGGGTAAGTTCCAAGGTTGCTTGGACTTAAAAGCTGATTATGATTGTTAGTTGCCCTTGGTGGGGCAAGTCTGGGGCCCTTAGGGGGCTAATCTGGTCTGGGGTTCTGATGGGCTAGTTTGGTGTCCTTCAGGGACAAATCTGGTTCTGGGGTCCTTAAGGGACAAATCTGTTCTGGTTGTCTTTCGGGGCAAATCTGGTTGCAGGGAGAAGCTGGGCATTGTGTTCAATGCATCTGTTATTTGTTTATCTGGTTTATTGTGAGAGGATTCAAGTCAAGGTGGAGATTTGTAGGATTTTATGCCTTGAATTCTGGTCAGAGGCGTTTTTGTCGGACCGCCCGACCGGATCGGGTAGGCTCGCCCGATCGGGCAGGGCAGCAACCAAGCAGAAGATGTGAGAGTGGGGCGCCCGATGTCATCGGGCTTGTTCGCCCGATCGGGCGGCATCGCGAACTACGACTCGGGCCGTGTTCGCCCGATCGGGCCCGCGACTGGTTTTGGCTGGGCAATTACCGCCCGACCCGATCGGGCGGCAGTTTAATGACGCGGGATTGGCGATTTTCGGGGTTTGCATATAAATAGGATTTTTAACCTAGTTTATTAGTGACGATTTTCCCATTAATCATCTCTGTAATTCTGATTATTCTCTCATCAATAAAATTATTCTCTCCCCTGCCCGTGGACGTAGCCAACACTCCGTTGGTGAACCACGTTAAATCTGTGTCTGTTTATTTTCAATTTTGCACTCAATATTTGTTCTTTCTCACATCTGTCATAACAGTTTGAAGACTCTTTCAACTTTTTTTTTCTAACTTACCCACTTAAAAATTCCAAAACATCACATTGGACTTGAACTTTTGTAACGGAATTCAAACATATGCTAGATAATGACAAATTGAAAGAATTAGACGTCATGACAGAGTGGGACTGATGTCATCATGAATTCCCACGTAAAAAGGCTCGTCTTGTGGTGTGTGGACTATGGTAGTGGAAGAGAAGTTATCATCAAATCTTTGAAAAATACTAAAAGCTTGTAAAGTTGAAAAGCCAAAAGTTGGGACCAAAGCAGCCATGCGTGTGTCTACCAAAGCCGAAGTGTCGTCCGGCCCTAGAGCCCCCTCTTTTTCCTGATTTCTATATTGCATGTCCCAACTCACTAAGCAATGCAAAGTGCGAAGAAGTTGATTAACCGTGGTCATTACTTAATGTTTTGGAAATCCAACGTGAGACTTTTACTGTATTCGTTACTCTATAGATTTTTTTTTAGGTGAAATAGATAGGTTCTATACATTATGGATAAGGTATCTAAACTTCTTACATACCTTGGCCATTCAATCCATGCTACTGAAATGATGAACCTGAACTTTGTTACACTCCATCAAGTTAGTTGCCATGATATGTATTTATGTTTCAGTTATTATCCATGAAAACCATGAGTTGGAATGTTTTAGTGTATAAAATAAGAGTTCGTATTGGGTGTAACATATTTTTATTGTATACGTGGGATGAACGCGGATTTGACTATCTCATTGTGAAGGGTTTTAGTTTTGAAATTGGTTTGGAAAAATGTTGTAAACAATTCTTTAGAGAAAGACTCATAAACCTAATTGGATATTTGGGAAACCGTAGGGACATCTTTGGGACTTATCCAATGTTGATTTCCCCGTCATGACTTCATAATTGGTCAATGAACCAAAGAATTGAGTTTGATGGTGAAGGTACACATATGATCATGAATCAAATTTGCCCATTATTGGCCTTTTTTTAAGACGATTAAGATTCTAGTTTTATGCAAATAAACAAGCAACCAATTAGAGGTGATCAAATCAGTCCGGCCCGCGGGTTCGACCTGAATTTTGGGCAGAAAATTTTGGCCCGGTTTCGGCTCCGGCCTGATTTTTTTTGTCTTTGGGGAAGGCGAAAATAACTTTTCAGTCTTAATTTTGGGCCGACTCGATTTTGGCCCGAAAAGCCCGTTCTTCTTGGTCCGAGATAGCAGGCTTTGGGCACAAAATTTGGCACGAAATTTGGCCTGGCCCGACCAATGGGCAAATTTTTTAGGTATGGCCGACTCGAAACCGACCCGGCCCATGATCACCTCTACAAGCAATATATTCATACATTCTAAAAATTAATCTATCTTGGTTTATTAAACAAGTAAAAACTAATACTCCCTCTGTAACACATTATTTGCAACAATTGGACTAGGGGGATTTCCTAGGCAAAATTTGGTAAGTATGGGTAAAGGAGATTAATTATGAAAAAGTAAGAGAGAGAAATCACATGGGTTGAGGAAAAAAAAAGTATGAGAGAGAAATCACATGGGTTAAGGAGATTAATTATGAAAAAGTAGGAGAGAGAAATCACATGGGTTGGACATTTTACATGCTAAATTTTACCATATATGGAAAGTTTCAAAGTGTTGCAAGTAATATGTTACACCCATTTTTGGCAAATGTTGCAAGTAATGTGTTACGGAGGGAGTATTTCAGTGATATGTTTATTAAGCAATCAAATTACTATATGAACCTAAACCAATTGTCTAAATTATCTGACTTTAATGTTGGAACATTATGTAAGTATTTGATTAGCAAAAATAAACATTTGAGGTGTTGAAAGCATTTAAACACACTCAACCTATAACTTATTGTGTAACAACATCTTACATGTGTGTGAACTAATATGAGTGTTTCCTGTCATTATTGGTGTTTTTCATATCATTTTGGAGCTGTCTCATTTCATTTTTTATAAATTTGTTTCATGTCATTATTACTGACTTTTACACCATTTTTCAGCCAACTTATATCATTTTAGAGTTGTTTCATGCCATTTTCCTGTACTTCATTATTATTTTTCAACTCTTTATAAAACCATATCATTATTACTCGTTTTCATTTTATTTTTACTCATTTTTATGTCATTTTCAGCGAATTTGTATTATTTTTACCGTACTTCATTATTAATTGTCAACTCTTTATATTCCATATCATTATCACTCATTTCTATGTCATTTTTTATAATAGCCCTGATTTCTAAATTGTCTTATTTATCGTTAACTATAATTACTAGCCAAATTATATATTAAATAATACTCCCTCTGTTTTTTTATCATTCTCACTTTCTTGTGCGCGTCTCCCAATGCACCTCTTTGAACTTAAATATCTTTCATTATATATTAGTAAAAATTATAACAACTGAATATTAATAATGTACTAATTGAGACGAATCAAACAAGACCCACATGACTATATTTTTTCTTATAAATTGAAAAAAATTGAGAAGATTCTCTCTAAGTATGAATAGTGCCAAGATTCCAAATGAGAAAGATAAAAAACAGAGGGAATATAATTTTATTTAAGGCAAAATATGACATTTATATTTGCTAACAGTCTTTTATTAAAATATTGGCATTGATATTATATTTTTTTATGTAGCCAATAATATCTTTTATGTGCGTTTAATCATTAGCTAATTAGTTTTGATAGCTTAATTATACTATTGTATTTCCGAAATACTTTTGAGTAATTTGGAGTTTAATTAAATATAGCTATATGTTTTTATTATCAAATTTGAAAGATATTTATCAAAATCATATACTCTCTTTGTATTCTTTTATATTTGGAATCTTAACACTATTCACAATTAGAGAGAATCTTCTAAATTTTTCTCAAATATGGTCATGTAGGGTATTGTTTGATTTATCTCAATCAGTACTTTATGAATATTCAATCATTATAAATTTTTCTTCTAGGTAATGAAAGATATTTAAGATCCAATATTGCATTGGCAAACACGCATAGTTAAAGTAAGAAAGTTAAAAAAAATACAGAGGGACTACTAAGTTATAGTGTTAATTTATTTTGCATTTTAGTTAAATGAGTCATTTGAATTAAGTGTGGTAAGACAAAATATCAAGGAAACCTATTTACTTCTTTCTCTGTCCTCCCACATCCCATCCTCTTCGTGTCTTCATCTTCATGCCACAACTCCTCCTTCTTCTTCATGCCATCCCCTTGTTGATGCCAACAAAAAGATTCAACCTTGTCAAAATTAGTCAATTGAATATGCAAATAATTCACCCATTTTCTGATTTTCATTTTGAAATTGTTGAGAACCCAGAACCCCCATGTAATAGCCCGAATTCTCCTGACTAGCTTACAGAGGATTAAGCACAGCGGAGAGACTCTCACTAGTAGAATAATTGTTTATTGCTGCGGTGGTATTGCTGCGGTTTTACCCGTACGCAGCAATATATCACTTAAAAAGAAAAGGTAAAATATAAAATAAAGATATTGTTGCGGTTTCGGCTAAAAACCGCAGCAATATGGTTTCAACGGAAATTTTTTAAAAAAAGTTGACTTTTTGACCTGACATATTGCTGCGGTTTCTTTCTGGGAACCGCACCAATATATCATTTGAACTTCACAAAAGCCGTTAGGGTTTGGAGTCTTGGACTTCAGGCGTTTTCTCATTTCACTCTCCTCTTTCCTCATTTCACTCCTTTCTCTCTCCTCCATCAAACTCGTTTTCGACCAATTCACAGCCGCTCCTCCTCTCATTTCTCATCATCTCGACGGTTGTCCTTCGTCCCTGCTATCCTCTCTCTCTCCTCGACCAATTGATGACTGTCTTCGTTACGTCGGAGGTCTCACTCGCGCCATCTCCGTTCATCACTCCGTCTCCTTCTTTGGTAAAACTCTTTCTTTCTCTCTCGATTTTTTCGTTGAAATTGTGTTGATTTTGAGGTTTTGGAATTTATTAATTGAGTTGTTTTTGTTCGAATTACAGAATTAATCCCCAATATTCCGACAAAATTCAGTTGAATTTTTGAGTTTATTTGTCAAAAATTCTTCCCAGATCATGCGAGCGCTTCTGAAAGAGAAGAAATTTTGGATTCATCGACATTGCACCAACTTCGTATCGCTGAAAATTCCATTCAGAATTATACTCTTCCAATTTTAGGTTTTTTTTCTACCATTTTTCAGTGATAATATAGCTTGATTACTTCGAAATTACGGGGACAAGATAGAAACAACTACTTTTATTGAGGTTAATTGCGGTTATTCAGTCAATCTTCGCTCTAAGCTTTCGAATCCCGGCGCCACAATCAACACCGGTACTCCTCTGTCTTCGTGAGAACACCGCTGATTTTGATGTTGAAGGTTGTTGCGAAGAACGATGTTGAAGGTTGAAGCGAAGAACAATGTTGATGATTCACTGTTGTTTTAGTTCTTGTTTTTAATTTCTTTTTGCTTTTTTCTTCATTTTTATTTTTTGAGACTCAATATGATGTTTAGGGGTTCTGATTTTTACTTTTGTATATTTTTGTTAGTTTTTTTATTTTTTTTGCAATTGTTTTGTATATACTGATTTTTATTTTGTATATACTGAATTTTATTTTCGATTGTTATATATATTTACATTGTTGGTAGCGTGATTTGTTGTTGATGAGATTTCTTTAGTTTTATTTGTATTTTTCAGTCATTTTCCTTTCTAGCTAGCAAAAAACAAAAACTCCACTCACACCTATTGCTGATGTTCCTATAAAAAACAGCAGCAATAGGTTTCATTTTTTTATTACAAAAAATTCCTATTGCTGCTGTTCCTACCAAAAACAGCAGCAATAGGTTTCATTTTTTTATTAAAAAAAATACCTATTGCTGCGGTTTTGGATAAGAACCGCAGCAATAGGTTGCTCTATTGCTGCGGCTAAAAACCGCACCAATAGGTTAATTACCTATTGCTGCGCCCTTAATTGCTGCGCGGCCAAAACCGCCGCAATAGGCCACTTAATGACCGCATCAATAAGCATTTATTCTACTAGTGTCTAGTCGAGATAACCCAAGCCATTACCATTACATTCACTGAACTAGACCAGAGAGTGTGGAACTCAAATCTCAACTTTTTAAATTTTAATTAGCTATTACAACTATATCCTGATTCTCAAACTCTATCTTAATAAATTCCTTTGAAAAATGTGACAGAGTTTCCTTTGAAAATTGAACAACCCTAAAGCAGGAAAAAAATTGAACCTGTTTATAATATCAATTAATAAAAAAATTTCAACTCCAAAACTCAACAATCTTAACGCTTTCTCGGAGCAACGCCAAAAGAGAATCAAGAGCACTAACTCTTAAATATATAAAATCGAAAATAAAAGAAATTGATAACTAACTTATACAACTAGTCTTCCAGCGTAAATTAGCTTCAACTTCAGAAAGATTAACTCATGGCTTCAACGTGAAATATTTAGGGAAACAGTCATCCACCAAGTGACAGGCCACAAAAATGACAAAACAACATACAAACACATCAAAGCTAGTACTAAACCCATAAACAAGATACATACATGCTTTGGTGGCTTTTACATGAAAATGACTCTCACATAATCAGCATAAGTTCAACAATCACAGCATGCTAAGCAGCAATTCTTGATGAACTTAAATATATAATATCTTTTACTCAATTATTCCCTTTTACAACATACCACGGTTCCCTATTAGGATCTAAGTTTGCCAATTGAGATACATATAACATACTTTCTTTCCTTTATTCGATTTCTTATCAGAAATCCATACTTTCTGACCCTCTATCAATCATTTTCTTATACCTTCACAAACAATTCCTTATTCAGCAAAAAAATAACATAACAACATACCATATAACTATTCCTTATCAGGAATCCAATAACTATATAACATTCCATGATACATTCCTTATGGGGAATCCAATATCGAAATAACTTACCATGATATGATTCCTTATCGGGAATCCAATATCGAAATAACATTCCATAAACCGGTTCCTTATCGGGAATCCAACAACGATATTCACATTTGAGTACGTACTGAATAAATATTTAATTCCTTATCTCGAGATAACATTTCTTTTTAACCAGGGGAAAGAGAATGCAGTGGAGGAGACAAAGCTTACATTTCGACAGTGCGGGTCGTCACCCAACCATTCACTTTACTTTTGCCTAATAACCGTGATTAATCTGGAGCTCATTATATGCTAATCAAATCACCAATCCACAGGTTTTGCATTACCTGATATATCGCCCGATTATCGCCCCATAGAGCAATGGGCAGGTTTCCCTGTAGGGTCCCCCAAGGTTCACAGTCCATGGGGCGTTGTGTCACCTCATCCGTCGACTCAGACGAGGCTACTTTCCCCTTTAGATTTCTTTCGATTATCATTCATAACACAATCAGATTCATTCTTGGAACTCATCCATAGCTATAATAACTCTTGACATTAACCTTTGAAATCCATAACTCAAAGCGAATACGTATAAGTTATATGTATATTCATATAATTTTTGAATCATCATATCTTAAGAATTACACCAACTCCAAATCACTTTAACCATGAAACTACATTTAAGATAATTAATAAACAACAACAACCATGATGGAAAATGGTCTCTCAATTAGAATTAACTAACTAGAGTTACTAAACTAATTCCACACAACACATACTTTTGCTTATACATAGCTTATATTGTTTTGTACCTCATAATCATCCATCCAAATTTATCTCAACGATGATATTAACATTTATAAAGCACCAACAACATTCACAATAGGTCTCTCTGTTAGAATTAACTAACGAGTGTTAACTCCACAACTTGAGATTCACTACACAGAGATTGTTCCAAAGTACTCACTTATGATTCATGTTATCGCACAAGTTGAATTTCAATTAACATTTTAAATAACAAACTCTTAAGGGACCAAACTCCTAATCACATCGAACGAGTTTACCTCATCTCAACTTGGAAAATCACTCAATTATATAAGTGAGACTCCTTTGAAGTGATTCAATAAATTATATTCACTTACTTATATAGGCTCAAGTAGTAACTTACTTTAGTAATCACTAATCCAAGAGTTACACTTCATTATATTAATCCACTTACAATTATCAAACCAAAATCCTTCTTCGAACACAACCTCAATAATCTAATCCATAATTAGTAAAACTATCCCAATAGTTTCCATATTATCAACAATTATTAGTCAATCCCTTTTAGAACTATTTCTAGCATCGACCAACTCACATCCTTCATTAAAGAGTCAATCCCTTTTAAAAGTATTTCCAGCATCGACCAACTCACATCCTTCATTTGAGAGTCAATCAAACTGAATCCCTCACAAGTTAACTTTGATTAACTCAACTCTTAATCATTTGACAAAGAAATGGGCAATATTACTTTAGAACATTTAACCAACATAAAAGTCGTTGAAAATTAACTAGCTTTATCTAGTAACTATTACTAAAAGAAATAAACATATAAATTCCCTACTAGTAAACTCTAAATTGTGTTCTACCTTTACTATAATAATCCGTATATAGGGTATTCCCTCATCACATTAACTTATATATATTCACATATAAACCTCACTAATGGACGTTAGGAGCTATTCAGTATTTCTAATAATCTTGATATATCAACACTTAACTAATTCCTTTCCTTACTTTAGTTAACTAAACTGACATAAATAATTCATTCTTATAGTTTATACGTATAGTTCTTGACTAATTAACTTATACATTTAGAACTTCTCAATTGCGATACTTTTGGTTTATAGCTCAATAACAATGAACTTAAATTACTATTATACTTGACAATATGAATACTATACAAGGATTAATAACATTCTACCAATTAGAATCAAAGAACTTAAGTCACCCGTAAGTTAACTCAATAGATGGCAATCACAAATTGTTATATTTCTTAGTTGTCTCAAAACCAACTCTTTAACATTATATTAATAACAACTATTCCACCTCTAACTCGTCTAACTTACATAATAAGAATAATTCAGTTACTTTTTCTGAAATAAGAACTCTGATTAGTCTAATGAAAATCCCTTCACTATTAAGAGTGAACTAACTAACATATTCAGTTGCATATTAATCTCATCAACAATAATGTAGATTAATCCTCGTAAGAGGTCCCCTTACCCACTAAATGAAATTATATCAAGTCAATACTAACTCAAATAATTCAATTCGACCTTTTAACCAATTCTAATAACCTCTACTAACCACAAACCTTACTAACTAATTAAAGATATTACAACATTAGACTTAACTAAACTGATTTTTGGTTCTTGCTAATGCTTAATCCATCTGTTCCATACAACTAAAAAGAAAGAGCGACAACTTTATATGGTTATAGAAATTACGAGACCAATGATGCTTCGAATGGATACATTAAACTGGGGCATATGGACCATTCCAATAATTTGTAAGTATTAAGCACATCAAAGCTCCACCAAACAAGAAATGTTCTGAGCAAGAAATCATAGTTTGTATTATAAAACTAGGTAATAAGCAAACATACTTAACAGTTGATAGCCAAATATCTCCACAACAACAGCCACAATACATATTAGAATTCAAATCATAAAGGATTTTTTTTGTCAGAAAGTACCTTATAAATGTAGTTTTTTGTGAAAAAGTACCTTATATAAAAAATATTATTAAAAAGTACCTTTTACCATGTTTTTTGTTGCAAAATGGTACCTTTTGCTGGATCCCGGGAGTTAACCAAAACTCCGGCGCTGACTGGAACACGTGCTCGGCACGTGATCATTAAACCAACTAAAAACCCAGCCAAAATGACCCCTTCCCCCACCCACGCCACCAACCCACCCCATTCCATCCCCCACCCACCGCCACCCCCTCCCTCCCCTTGCCCACTCATTGCCACCCCTTCCTCCCCTTCCCGACCACAAAACCCTCTTCCTTCCCTTGCACCCGCAACCCTACACCCTCCCACGAATCTCTTTCTCTCTCCTCGCCACCCCCTCCCTCCCCACCCCTCACCCCCACCCCTACCGTAAACCTCCTCTCTCTCCTCCGCACCCCCCGCCGGACCTCTACTAGCCACCGCAACACCCCTTGCCAACCCCTACCCCTGCAGCCCCTAACCTATTCCCACCTCCATAACAACCCCTCACCCACCCCACTACGGGCGCCAAGCTCGCCACCCCACCCCTCCCTCGCCTCCTCGTTTCTCCCCCTTCGTCACCGGCACCCTCATTGTCTCCCTCTTCACCCCCTTCGTCCTCCTCCACTCGCCTTCACCCTTTTCGTCGTCCTCCACTCGCAATCTCGGCGATGCGATTTTCTTCACGGGTTGGTGATGGTTAGTCGAGGTTGGGGGAGTTTTTCGGGGGGGGGAGGTGGGGCTGGAGTCGGGGATGGAGGAGGTGGGGTGAGTTGTGGGTCGGGGATGGCAAGGAGAGAGAAAGAGATTCGTGGGAGGGTGTTTTGGCGGGTGGGCAAGGGGGAGGGGGGTGGCAGTGGGTGGGCAAGGGGAGGGAGGGGGTGGCAGTGGGTGTGGGTGGCAAGGGGAGGGAGGGGGTGGTAGTGGGCGGGGAAGGGGAAGGGGGAGGGCGGGGTGGCAATGGGTGGGCAATGGGGGGAAGGGTGGGGGATGTGGTGGGTTGTTGGCGGTGGGTGGGGGAGGGGGTCATTTTTCTTTGGGTTTTTAGTTGGTTTAATGATCACATGCCAAGCACGTGTTCCAGTCAACGTCGGAGTTTTGGTCAACTTTCGAAATCCGGCAAAAGGTATTGTTTTACAACAAAAAATATGGTAAAAGGTACTTTTTAACAACATTTTTTATATAAGGTACTTTTTCACAAAAAACGACATTTATAAGGTACTTTCTGGCAAAAAATCCAATCATAAACTCATTTCTTCGAAAAAAATTACAAAATTATCTCAATTAATGAAATAAATTTCACAAACAAAATATCTAATTCATACCTAATTCAATTTGATTAATAGAGGAAGGAGGAAGGCAAGCTTAGTTTAGTACCTCTGTGAACTGTAAGAAATGCAAGAGTAATCAGTAAGAAGAACACCAGTGTTTATGCCATCACTACTCACTTCTTGAGTTTTGGCCTTAGATTTAATTCATCTTATTAAGAGAGAGAAATTACAAAGCATGTGTTTGTAAGAATAAAAGATAAAAGATAGAAAAGCTGCAGGGAAGACTTTTATACTTAAGTCATATTACAATACATCAGCTAGAAAAGGAAAAAGAAAGAATAGAAAAATGTAACAAACTGAACTAAGCTAACTAAGCTGACATGGCATGAGTTGTTAGAAGCTGGACCAAGTGGGCTGAACTGTATTGTGTGAGGTTGGATCATCAATCTGTCCAACACCCCTCCCCTCTCAAACATGGATGTGGATGAATCAAGCCAAGTTTGGACAATTAATATCGAAACTGAGTTGAGGGAAGGACCTTGGTCAGAACATCAGCTAGTTGAGAAGAAGTAGGCAAATATGTAAGTTGAATTAGGCCCTCAAGAACTTTTTCTCTAGTAAAATGGCAGTATATATCAAGGTGCTTTGTACATTCATGAAATACATGGTTTTTAGCTGTGTGAATGGCTGATTGGTTATCACAATGAAGGGTAACAGATTTGAGGTTAGAAAAACCAAGCTCATCTAAAAGTTGAACTACCCAGGTGACCTCAGCAGTAGCATTGGCCATAGCCTTATATTCAGATTCTGAGGAAGATCTGGACACAGTGGACTGTTTCTTGGATTTCCAGCAAATAGGAGAACCACCCAACTGAAGAACATAACCTGTAACAGACTTCCTAGTATCCATACAAGCAGCCCAGTCAGAATCTGAGAAAGCTTGTAATGTAAGCTGATCACTGGCCTTCAATAAAATGCCTTGACCCAATGTCCCAGCAACATATCTCAATGTGTGATGTAAGGCAGAGAAGTGAGAACTTCTAGGAGACTGCATGAATTGGCTAAGTGTCTGAACTATAAAAGCTAAATCAGGTCTTCTGTTGGTCAAAAAACTCAATTTGCCAACAAGACTTCTGTAATGGAGAGTATCAGAGAGTAAAGTGCCTTCTTCAGCTTGAAGTTTTAAGTTCACATGAAGAGGAGGAACAACGTGTTTTGAGACATCCAGACTAGAAGCTTCCAGTAACTCTTTACCAAACTTAGTCTGAGTGAGAACAACCCCTTGAGGTAAGTAAGAAACTTCCATGCCAAGAAAGTAATTTAACTTACCCAAATCTTTGATGCTGAAGACATGATGAAGATGAGATTTTAACTAAGTAATTGTAGTGAAATCATTACCAGTTAGAATTATGTCATCCACATAGATGACAGCAATGGTAATATTAGAACCATCTCTTTTGATGAAAAGAGAGTAATCACTCTTGCATTGAACAAAATGTTGCTGTAAAAGTTCAGAGTGTAACTTAGCAATCCACTGTCTAGATGCCTGCTTTAGGCTATATAGTGATTTTCTGAACTTGCAAACTTTACCCTTAGGAACACACAAGCCTTGAGGAACATGCATATAAACTTCTTCATGGAGATCTCCATGAAGAAATACATTTTTAATATCTAGTTGAAACAAGGGCCAATAAGAAGAAGCAACTAAAGCAATGACTGTTCTAACTGTTGCCATTTTCACAACCGGGAAAAAGGTCTCATGATAATCTATCCCATGGATCTGATTATATCCTTTGGCAACTAAGCGAGCCTTGTACCTTTCCAAAGACCCATCTGACTTCAATTTAACCTTGTAGACCCATTTAGAACCAATTGGCTTCTTACCTTGAGGTAGATCAACAATGTCCAAGTGTGATTGGTGGCTAAAGCATCAAGTTCTAATGTCATAGCTTTAACCCAATCTGGATTCTTGGAGGCAGCATCATAACTGGAAGGTTCAAAATGAGTTGAAACTTGAGATAAGAAGGCTTTGGAAGAAGTATCAAGAGAGTCAAAACCGACCAGGTTGCACCAATGTGAAGGTGGACTGTTATGGACAGCAGAATGACAGACATAGTCATTAAGCCATGTAAGAGGATGTCTAGGTCTGGTAAGAGGCCTATGGAGTGGTTGAGAGGGAAGTGAAAGAGATAGATGATGTATAGATGAGGGAGGAGGTGAGGGAGTATTAGAGGCAGAAGAAGAAAGAGGAAGAGAAGGTGAAGTAGGAGGCTGAGAATGAGAAATTAAAGAATCAGTAGAGTTAAAAGAAGATGATGGTGATGTAGGTGTGGGATTTGAGGAAGAAGCAGGGTAATCATCATAATAAGGTGTGAAAGGATCAACAAAGATGTGATCCTGATTAGTTTTGGGGAGAAAAAATTGAAAGGGAAGAGGATTAGAAGTGTTTGTGGTGGAAGAAATGTGAAAGGGAAAGTGTGTTTCATGGAAGATAATATCTCTACTGACAGTTATAGAAAAATCATTAAGGTGTAAAACTTTGTAACCTTTTTGTGTGGTAGAATAACCAATGAATGCACAAGGATCAGCCTTAGGATCAAACTTAGTTTTGTTTACTTTAGAAGTAGAAACAAAACAAAGACAACCAAATGCTCTAATAGGCTTGCGTTTGTAAAGGATTTCATAAGGGGAAATATGATAAGGAGGTGAAGGGGCATTCTATTTATCAGATAAGCTGCAAACATCACAAATTCACCCCAATATCTCACAGGAATTTTAGATTGAAAACACAAAGATTTGGCGGTTTCTAGTAAATGTCTGTATTTTCGTTCCACCACTCCATTCTGCTGTGGAGTGTGGCTGCAGCTTGTTTGGTGTTCAATACCCCTAGAATTGTAGAACTGAGTGATATGTCCCTCACATAATTATTTAGCATTATCAGATATAATGCATTTAACAACACTATCAAATTGCTTCTCAACATAGACAACAAAATCTTCAAGAATCTTCACTGAATCAGATTTGAATTTTATTAAATTCACCCAAGTAGTTCTACTGTAATCATCAACTATTGTCAAGAACATAGAATAACCTCCATATGTCTTATGTCTACCTGGGCCCTAGATGTCAACATGTAACATTTGTAAAGGATATGTGGTTTTAATGCTACTAGTAGGGAAGGGTAGCCTACTCTGCTTGGCCATAGGACAGATTTGGCAAATGTCATTAGATAAGTCTTGACAACCAACAGATGGAACAACATGTCTTATTTGAGAAAAGGGAACATGACCTAATTTTAGATGCCAGAGTTTGACATATGATCTTACAGAACATGTCTTATGAACTACATTACTATTTACAGTAGTCACAATATGATTATTAAAGTTTTAACTAGAAGCAATAGCACCTGAATCAGCATCTTTCAAGAACTTTTTAGCAATGTAAAGACCTCCTTGAAGCTTACCAATGTGGTCTTGTTCAAGGAAGGTTCCTGTATCAAACAAGTATCAGTTGTGAAGGATATATGACACTTGAAGTCATGGCTCGGCTTGTGAATAGAGATTAGGTCAAACTTAAATTCAGGTACATAAAGGACATCAAGCAAGATTATATGAGGTGAAAGTTTGACTCTACCAATATGAGTGATTAAAATTTTTCTACCATCCGGGATTGTAATTATGTTATCAGGACATGTTAGAGGCTTAAGTGTTTCAAACATGCTCATCTTATGAAATATATGCTCTGTGGCACCACTGTCAAGGACCCAACCAGGTGTAAATTGACTGAATAAATATAATTTACGTGCAAAGCAAGCACCTCTTTGTTTAGGCTCCTCCTGAGTGTCATCAGTATCTGTAGTGTTCAACAAATTCATTAATTTGTGGTACTGCTCCTTAGCAAATGAAGCAGTGATACTTTCATGTTGCTGAGCTTCTTCTTCTTCATTCCGAACAACATGAGCAAATCTTTTCTGAGTAGGATATCCAATGATTTTCCAGCATCGATCAATGGTATGGCTTGACAATTTACAGTGATCACAGAATAGAGTGGAAGGTTTTCTATAAGTTTGTTGTCTCTTATCTCCAAGAGGAAAAGAACTCTTGTAACTCTTGTTGGAAGAAATAGATGAGGCTGAGCTTGTCCATGGCTTAGTAGATTTATTATCATAAAATCTCCTTCTATCTACAGCAAAAGCCAGTGGATCATTGTGATGAGTGTTTAAGTCACTCAACTGCCTGTGTTTCTATTCTTGCAATAACATCTTGTAAGCCTGTGAGAGTGTAGGTAAGGGCTGCATCATAAGCATTGCACTCCTTGTAGGCTGATATCCATCCTTCAACTTCATTAGAAATTGCATGAGCCTTAAGTTTTGTTGTATCTTCAGAAATTTACTTGTAAGCTTACAAGTGCATCCAGTACATTCACAAACTGGTATCGGATCAACATCATCAAGTTCATCCCAAATCACCTTAATTTTGGCAAAAAATTCAGCTACACTCTTATTCTCTTGATGAATTGAACTCAACTCTTCTTGAAGAGCATACAATTGAGTTGAAGAAAAACCTGACCATATCTTTCTTCTAAATCTTTCCACATCTCCCTAGCAGTCTTGTAAAAGAACACACTATTCTTTGTAATTGGACCTAAAACTCCTAAAATCCATCCAATTACTAGGTCATTACATCTAATCCATGCCTTATAGTTCTTGTCATTTACTGGAGGTTTGGCTAAAGATCCATCTACAAAACACATTTTATTATTGGTTGACAAACCTAGAATCATTGACCTCTTCCAAGAAGTATAACCTTCTCCATCAAAAACTTCTGAAATGAACTTGTAATTATTGTTGTCAGCAGGATGTATATAGAAGAATGTATTAGGAACTTGTGTAAGATCTCTTCCAGAATCAGAACCTCCATTTCCACTTTGTTCAGTCATTTTTTAGAATTCAATTAGGTTTATAATTAATCAAGAAATTCTAAAACACAATCTCACTCAACAGTATTCGATTGATCTCCTTAACTACTAAATCAAAAATCCAATCAATAATTTCAACTTCAAACAACAACTTCATATTTACCTCAGAATTTCAACTACAAACAACAACCTCAGATTCACCTTAAATTTCAACTTCAAACAACAACCTCATATTTACCTTAGAATTTCAACTACAAACAACAACCTCAGATTCACCTCAGAATTGAATTTCGAAGCAAAATTCAGAGAGAATAAAAACAAATCAACCTCAACTTCAGTTTTTTTTACTCAATTAATAAAGAAATCGCTTGAATTAGCGATCAACAATCAATCAATTCAGCTTCAATTCAACTATCCAAGAAAAGATAAGAAAAACCAAGTGAAAATCGAATGAATGAAGAAAATTTTCTAGAAAATTTTATCGCTAAAATTTGTTCGAACTTTCTCCTGAATCTTTGTTTGCTCTAATACCATGTCAAAAATGCAAGAGTAATCAGCAAGAAGAACACCAGTGTTTATGCCATCACCACTCACTTCTTGGGTTTAGGCCTTAGAACTAATTCATCTTATTAAGAGAGAGAAAATTACAAAGTATGTGTTTGTAAGAATGAAAGATAAAAGATAGAAAAGCTACAGGGAAGACTTTTATACTTAAGTCTTATTACAGTACATCAGCTAGAAAAGGAAAAAAAGAGAATAGAAAAATGTAACAAACTGAACTAAGCTAACTAAGCTAACATGGCATGAGTTGTTAGAAGCTGGACCAAGTGGGCTGCAACTGTATTGTGTGAGGCTGGATCATCAGTCTCTCCAACATGAACCATCATTGACGTCGACAATACGCTGGAAATTAGACAAGAAGCATCAGCAACAACCCCGCAAAGGTGCGAGAATATTGCCGAATAGGACAACAACAACCGCAAGAAGAGATAAAGGACATCAGTGGCAATGACGTCACACAATGGTGGCGGAGCACCAGCCAACAGTATGAAAGGTGCAGCCGCACCGCTAAACTACGAACACCAACAGTGATAGCAACAAGCAAAGATGGAGAATGGAACAACGCGCGAAGGGCAGAGGAGGAATATATGGCGAGCTAAGGGAAAGCGTCGGCGAAGTCTTCAGCAGACGGTGGAAGGGGAGAGCGACACGGAGAGAGACACGAATGTTTGAGAGAGAGAGAGAAAGTTGCGCAGTAGAGGTTATCAAATGGCGGCCGGGTCACGCCACCCCTAATAAATTTGTTGATTAGCCGGGCCGGGCCTAAATTCGGACCACTTATTTTGTCCAAAACCCACTTTTTCAGGACAAAAAATCAGTTCGGGCCAAAATTTAAACTAAAGATTCATTTTATCAAAACCCGTCTGAGACAATAAAAAATTTGGGTCGGGTCCGACCTCGAGCCTAAAAAACCTGCCGAAGCCCGGGCATTTTTTCGAACCAGGCCGGACTCAATTTGATCTGCTCTATAGCGCAAAGAGAGAGCACGGGAAGAGTTGGAGAAGGTGAGGGTTTTGGGTTACTTCCAAACCAACAAGGGTAATAGGATAGAAGAGGAAATCAATTCTAGTTTTCTTTTTAGGCAAATTACTACTCAACTAATTTTTGGATACTCAAAACACAAAATATATTTAATAATAACTTTACAAATTAAATTAATAAATATATTACAAACATGACAAATAAGAATTCGTATTCAACTCAAATGAAATAAAAATATCCAGAACATAATTAACTAAATCAATATGATTAGCACTAAAAAAATGTTTCTGAAAATAAGGCTATTACACCACAAATTTACTCCTCTCTCTCTCTCTTTCTCTTCGCACACCCTATTTCCCCTGCCTGTGGTGGTTCCTCGGACCACCAGTCCCTCCGCCGCGGTCCACAAATCGCCGGAGATTCTCTCCTCTGTTGTGTGTTGTTGTCATGGTCCCTCCCCTGCGGTTGTTCCCTCTCTCCCCTCTCGCGTTTCCATTGCTGTTGTGGGTGGTGGTGTTGCCACGGTGCTGCCGCCGTGTTTTCGCTGCCAATGTTGTTGTTGTTGCTGCCTTCTTTTTCTTCTTCTTCCCTTTTTGCTCTATAAGGTACAAACCCATGTCCTCTTCATTTTCTTGTTCTAGTTTCATGAATTCAGATTTAGTATATGTGAATATAGTTGTCTGATAATTTTCTAATAATTCAGTTTTGATTTTAGTGTAAGTTGCACAAAGAGTTATGATATGTGGTTGAAATTCAAAGTGTTGTTATGTGGAACCTTATTGTGTTTTTAAATGTGATATAGAACTCATTACTGCATACATATATCAGTTGATTGAATAAATTTGCATTAGTTAGTTCACGAATGATTATGCTATGAGTTGGTTTTAGTTTAACCTATAATCTGAATTTTAGTTCTATGTTGCAATTTGGTTTTGTAAAAGAAAGAAATTTTAGTTTGGAGATTTATTGTAATTCAAACTTGGCGCTACTTAGCTAGTTTGGAAAGAATTAGCCCGTGCATTTATATTTTGCTCATCTTGATTTTTAGAATAGTTATGAAGTGAAATCTATGAAATTAAAGAACCTAATTAGTCTGATTCAGATTTGATGAATAAATACTAATTAGCTAAGTTATTTCATGTATTGATATGCTATATGTTGTCACTCTTACTTGCTTTGTGCATGAAGTTTGTAACACCTCAGAATTTCAAAGCGGAAAAAAAAGAAATAATAATAGTATTAATAGGACGATGGCGGAAACATCGTCTTCTTAATGTCACTACTACAAGAATAGTGTTTAAATAACTAAGTGATAAAAACAAACATAAGTAAATACTATAAGTAAATTAATTACTTAGATTAAAATCGAAATGAGAAAACTATCTCAAACTAAAGAGAAGTCTAGAACTAAAACCCCTAATAGATTTTATTTCTCGCATCTCAACCCGAGCCCAAAATCAAAGAAAATCCCCATCAACAAAACCTGCAAAATATACAACAAATATCCATAATCAGTGGGGAGTAACTAGCAGTTCTCCCAGAACAAAAGAAATCAAAGCATGATTCAGACATATATTAATAAGAAAGGAAAGCATAAAGTCAAGTCAACTACAATATGCATCCACTTCCATATAACTCACAAATAACGCAAATGAATAATAAATAGCAGGTGAGTTGGATAAAAAAATAAATAAATCATCTCAAGAGTACTTTCATAAAAATAAAATATAGGTAAAACAAGTTATTGAGTCAGAAACCGAACGCTAGTGAATCGCAATTCACTTCCTAAGGTTTGTCAGATCGCAATCTCCAGGTCAGTCTATGGGCTCACGTTCCCCACTGCCTGTGTCTAAGAATGGCCAAACTCCCGATGCAGGGTATAACACGCAGAACTCCCTGACCTCTTGGACGACAACAATTAACTCAGGTGTACCCCTAGTTCGCAAACCAGGTGGTTGGCATGTACTTCACCGGGGACTACATCTATCCCACCGGATGTTCTTATCTCAAAATAAAATCAAAAATATCATCAAAGTATCATTCATCTCAAAAAATTTCGTCAAAAGGGATGCCACCCGGCCTTATACCCATAATTCATAAAAAGTAATTTTTCAAAAATCTTCAAAGTAGTAACTTACAAATTTACAACAAATATCTCCAACCACAATACTTTAAACATCACTAAGCATCAACAATGATAGTGAAATAGTTTTTACAGCACTAACAATATCAATAAAAAATGCATCACCAATTAACTCCAAGGCTTATTAAATAAATGAATAGTACACAATTAATCATTTTTACATAAATCAAACATAAACATAATGATACCAATAATACTTACAGCAACCTACTAAACACCAGCATCCAAGAACATAAAAGATCACAAATTATTTCTGATTAACAAGCTCTCAAATAATTTAAAAGAGTATCCTCAATTTCACAACAAAAACCCAATAATAATTATTAAACTAATAAGTTCGAGCAGTAAAATCACACAAAAATTATCATATGACCCTAATTGCTCTACTGACATGGTACAAATTTTATTTATAATTTTCGGTCTCCAAAAGTAATTTTAAAAGTTAATATACAGATTACTCAATAAAGCCAATATAATAACTAAAAATAGAAATAAACGCCCAAAAATATACACAACATGCATAAACTCACGAAAATACATATTATACAAAGAAATGAATTTTTCGGCCTCCATAAATAATTTTCATGATTTATATACTGACAGAAACAAAATTGCAAAAACAGATATATCAATTAAATAAACCAGTACACAGTAGGCAAAAATTATTCTAAGGCATGGAATACATACTACGCATACAACATGATCTAATAAAAATAATTTCAGCAATTTTAACATCCGTTTAATAATTATTATGCAATTTAGTCAAAAATGCACAAAACACCAATTAAATCAAATAAATACCAAAAATCATACGAAAATTATTTTTCTCTTTACAGTAATCACACAGCATGCATCAAGTATATTCATGTCAAATTTCGTCGATAATTTCATTCAAAAAGTATTTTAAATAATTCCTAGCGTAATAATCTAATACCGAATAATACTCTAATCACTATGGTTCTAAGAGAACTACTAGTTACCTGGAACGTCGGGAGGAGAGCTGAGTCTAAAGAGATAGTTAAGAGCTACACATACAATCCAATTCCTCTTCTAACCCCAAGGCACAACGAACGAGAATTGAAGCAACCAGTCACTAGGCATTTTCTTCTTGAACGTTGAAAAATCTCATGTCACACTGCTCTGTTCCGACCATGATTCCCGGTGATCAAAAGTTCAGATTCTAAATCGCTCCGGTCAGAGTGTAGAAAAAGATGTTATAAACATTCTGTGCAAATGTGAAGACGATCCAACGGTTAGATCCCCGGCTACGGTTATTTTCGTGAAGGTGTGACGGGGAAAACCGGGTTGAACCTTTCTATTCTTTTCCTCTTCCTTTTCTCTCTTTCTTTTCTTGAAAACGGTGAGGGTTAAATGCAAATGATGCTGAACTTCTTTTAATAAAAATCAGAATTTTATGGCAAGGAAAAATGAAGGGTTTAGGAGAAATGATTAGGGGGGTTATGGGGGTTACAATCTACCAAGAGTCACCAATTAAAAGAAATGAAATAAAAGAGGAGAAACTTCTTCCTTCTCCCTCCCCACAGCCGGCTGTCCAAGCCCAAGTACACCAAGACGATTTCGGCCGTCCATGCATCAAAAGTCCGTCACGCGATAAATTGATAAATTCCTAAATCGAGCCTAAACTTTGAAAATACTTAATAATGAAAATAACTCTAATAAATTATATTATAAATATAAATATAATAAACACATTAGCACGCCACATGCGATGCAACATTTCATCACCCAAGTCGGTCCAACAACGTTACAAAAACGCTATGCGACAAAACAACATCCTAAACGCCTAAACAAATAACGAAATTAATATAACCTTTAAAATAAATAACTAACAACTTAAAATAAATATATATATAAATATATCACAACATATAAATATATATACACATTTTCACGACACGTTCCAAAATAATTTAAATAATAAATTAATCATTTTTACGAAAAAAAAATATCGTTTTAATATAAACACACACCAAAAATAAAGGGTAAAAATTACGGGGTGTTACAAAGTTAATCGTCAATAGCTTGTTAGCATATGTGCTTCAATAGTATACTGGATTTAGAAGCAAATGACATTATAAGTTGTTAACTATATCTTTTATCAAAGAATTTTAATATTATGGTAACGAATTTCGTTCTCTTTATGGAGTTAGAATGTTATTAGTTAGTAAGAGGTAATATGACTTTCATTGTTCTAATGTTAATGGAAAGTTATCAATCTTTAAATAGTATTCATATTGTCTAGTGTAGTTGTAGTTATAGTTCATCGTTGAATAATGGAAGTTTGTCAATTAGTCTATAACTACATCTTTAAACTCTTAACATTGAATGATTATGAGTTTAAAATTTATTTAGTTTAGTTGTTCTAGTTAGTCAAAAGCATTTTTGTTGAGAATATTTAGTCCAACTAGTTTTGTTATTTGAAATTGAGTGAAAATGATTATTTATTATAATTGTTTTTTTTTGGTAAATTATAATGGAGTTGAAACTATATTGGTTATCCTGTGGTATTTTTGGAGGTTCTTAATTAAGAAGTTTATAACTGTGATATATGTTTAGGGATTTTTTGTCAAATGCAGCCCTTTAAAAGTGGCCACTTTGTTTATTGCAGGCCTTTCATTTCAAATTTTTCAATTGCAACCTGAAATAAACCAAACACTTTTAAGTTATAGCTCAAAAGGCGTAAAAATAGGTTAGATTTGGGCTGTAAGTTAAAAGTATTTGGTTTATTTGAGGCTGTAATTGAAGAAATTGAAATGAAAGGGTTGCAATTAACAAAGTGGACACTTGAAAGGGCTGCATGTATTTGGCAAAAAAATCTTATGTTTAGTTAACAGACAGATTGAGTAATGGTGTTAATAATTTGGAGATCATTAGAAGTAGTTTAATTATTTATAACGGCCATTAACAAGGTTATATCTGAAAATAGATTTGAATTAATATGGTGAAGGAGTAACCAGTAAATGAATTAATATAGTAAAGTTACAATATTATTTTGAGTTGCTAAATGGGAAATTATACATTTAATTCTTTTAGTAATTCTTACTAATTAATTGCAGCTAGAATAGTAGACAACTTTTATGTAGTTTAATGTTCTAAAGTAGAATATTATAAACTCCTTGATTAAGTTAAATTGTGTAAATAACAATTGAGTTAATTAAAGTTAGGGAAAATTTCATAATACTACCTTTTATAATCAATTTATTTTCAAAAAAATACCTTTTAAAAATTTTCTTTCTGAATACTACCTTATATAACAAATTTATTTTAATATACTACCATTTTACCATAGATGGGGTTTGATCACTAATAATTGAGTCACCATAAATTGTTATTCTTTCCTCCCCTGACATGGTAGTATATTTAATCTGTTATATAAGGTACTTTTTTGAAAGAAAGATTTTAAAAGGTTGTTTTTTGAAAAAAGTTGGTTATAAAAGGTAGTTTTTTGAAATTATTCCTTAAAGTTAACTTGTGAGAGATTCAATTCGATTGGTTTCTAATAAGGAAGGATGTCAGTTAGCTAGTGAAAGAATTAGTTATAAGATGAATTAATTAGATTAGTATGTGTTAGTAATTAGTTCTTAAAAGAGAGATGGGTTCAAGAAACTTTCTTTATTTGGAATCTGATTTATTGATTATCATTTGTAATTTCAAAGGTTAATAATAATTCAAGGGAATGATTATATGTAGAATTTAGCTTAAATATGATTTGTTGGATATTATCGAGTTATAAAGATGGTTCATGTATTCGAATATTAGGTTTAGAAGAATTATAGAAGTTGTCTATCAGTTGCATAAAATGAATTATGTTAAGACGCGTAATACAAATAAGTTTTTTGTAATTGGAATTAAGGAGTTGATGTTGTAGTTTGAAGTAAGTTTCGATAAAGAGTAGTAAGTCTTTTTGTTGTTGTTGTTGTTGTTGTTGTTATTATTATTATTATTATTATTATTATTATTATTATTATTATTATTATTATTATTATTATTATTATTATTATTATTATTATTATTATTATTATTATTATTATTATTATTATTATTATTATTATTATTATTATTATTTAAGATAGTCAGTGACGTCTTATATCTAGTTAAAGAGAATTTTGCTTGTTGTGGATTTTAATTTAAGTATCCTTAGTTAATTTCTAGCATGAACCTTTTTTATATTGGATATAAATTGCACATTTGTCTTGTGGCTCATGGTTTCATGGTTAAATTAATATAAAGTTGTATTGTGTGGAATCGAAAGTGATTAAAGAACTAATCATGTAAAGTGAAATAATAGCAAAGGTTAGAAGGAGCCTTTGAGGATTGCTTCTGGTCGACCCCTCATAGTTTATGAACACATGACAAAAGGCTTAGGGATTCATTAGTGGTCGACCCTAAGGACCTTAAGGATTACTCTCTAGTGGAGTGTCTTAAGGGAAAACCCTCTGGTGAGGTATTATGAGAGTCGCCTTGGAAGTATTACCTCTGGTGGGTTGCTTCAAGGGGTTTATACACCACATACTATGGTAGGCCTTGCTATTTGGTGGGAAGACCGGAAGACGTTCCCCGACAAGCAATGTTTGCAATTTGGTGTTGCCATCTTCACGTCGTTCTCACACCTGTTGCGAAATAATTGTGTTAAATGGACGAAAAGTATGAATGTTTGTGAAGGAATTCATTGAATGGAATAAAGATTATTTTGTAGAGAACCGTGAAATCACCAAGCGTATTGGATGACAAATTTAAAGCATATAAAAGATTTAAAACAAAAATAAATAGAAACATAGGCCCAATAAAGGGAACCTAAGGGCGATACTCTTCTCCAATTTGAGTTTTGCTCACATCTCAAATGAATTCAAGAACATATTCTGATCCAAATCCAATTGTTGCGACTATTATTAATTACAATGATATGTCCTTGTTCCAAAAATTATTTTATAAGGAACTGTCAAGTGACCAAGAGTATTAGATGACAAGTTTAAACCATCTGTTGTTGTTGTGATTGTGATCGGATGGTTTTCAAGTAAAGGAACACCAAAGCATGTTCTAACTGTGTTTTATGAGTTAGTACTCAGCTTTATTGATGTGTGTAAGTTTTGTTTCGTCATTTCTATGGCCTGTCACTTGGTGGGTGGCAGTATTCTATTTGTTGCAGGTTCAAGATTTGTAGTTCTCTAAAGTGGAAGGTTTTGGATTGCTAAAGTATGAATAATAGTTTTAATTTATACTTCGAAGTGAGGCCCGCTCGACTTGTAATAATTTAGTTATTAATGTAATATTTTTGTAAAGTTTAATTAAAGTTGTTAACAGTAAGTAATTTGAATTAGATTCGTATTTCAATTTCCACATTCTCTGATATAGTTCAGTGAGTGTGATGGTAGAAGTTGGTCAGCCCGACCAAAAATTCTTTAATTCCACTGTGTATTAATTTTCTGTAAGCTGGTCAAGAAGGACTGTCTGTTACATTTTTCATCAAACTTATATCATTTTCTTGTACTTCATTATTATTTGTCAACTCTTTATATATGATGTCATTACTACTCATTTCTATGTCATTTGTACTTATCTTTGTCATTTTTCAGCAAATTTGTATCAATTTCCCTTACTTTATTATTTTTTGTCAACATATTATATATCATATTATTATTACTCATTTGTATGTCATTATTACTCATTTTTATGTCATTTTTCCGAAAACTTGTATCAGTTTCCTCTATTTCATTATTATTTGTCAACTCTTTATATACCATTGTAGACACATAATCGTGTCTCCCCATTTAAAGGCCCAATGATGAAACATATGGCGGTCTTAATTGGTCCGACCGAAAGGCAGAGTAGTACGAAGAGCCAAAACTATTAAAAGTGTTAAAGCGTATTTTAATGATCCAAAATTGTATTTTTAATGCCCGATTAATTATTCATTGATAATTAATTGTATTTTGAGCTCAATCCTTTGAAAAGCCCAAATAATTGTTTAATAAAAATTAATTGTTTTATTTTAATAAATAAATAATTTCAAAGATATTTTTATAATTAAAATCGGATCTTATCCCGTAAAATCATATTTCCGGAGTTAAAAGATAAAATAAAATCGTTAAAACGCATTATATAAAAACTTGTCAAAAGCAAGGCGCCAACGTACGTCGAGCGCACCAGCCTGCGCCGATCGCACTATCGTGCGCCAAGCGCATAAGTCTGCCACGTAGACCTGTGTGTCACAGAGAGTCATGCGCTTAGCACGCACTCTATGCAACATGCATCCTGTCTTTACTATCTTTTTCAAAAGCGCGTACCACGTGTACGCATTTTATTGGTCATGCAGCGTCAGGCGAGCCAATATGCGCCTAACATGTGTGATTGTGCGTCACACAGCCACTTGCGCCTGGCGCAGCTGGCGCGTGAAGCACAATTTCCTTTTCCCTGTAAAATACTCTTCGATTTTACGAATTAAAATATGGGTTTTTCCACATACTTTACGAATGCACTTACAAAACCTATCTACAAAACACATTCAAATCTACAAATACAAATACATACTTTCAGACATACATACAAGTTCAGATTTTCAGGCTTCATGATTGCTCGTCCCGAAGGTTGTCAATCTCTCAGACTTAAGCCACGATATAATCCTGAGGGTCCTTGAATAATTTGTTTTTATATTGAAGTTACTAACAATTTCTTTCTAGATGTAGATCTTTAATATAAAAAGCGCTCTTTTGTACATTCGAATCTTTCTTTCCTTTTTATTTATTTTTATATATTCATATGCATGTTATGTGATTGTATGATTTTAATGCTTTCCTCACCACATTTTATTTTTGTTAATCAAAGACCTAAAGAATTATTCTAATATTAATCAGATAATTTGGACAACCTGTTAGGTTCCCTGTAATTTGATTGCATAATAACATATCACTAAAAAATAGTCTTTCATGTGCTTCCTGAACCAACCTAGACTAAAATATTTTTAGGGTGCATGAAAATATAATTTGGTTATTCTATTGCATAAAAATTGACATGAATCGATATTTATTAGAGGCCAGCAATGGGCGAATATGGTTCATTATGACCATGTTCGTACCCTCACCCCCGACCTTAATTTATAATTCATGACCATCTATGGTTCCCTAATTTGTCCCTACGATTTCCCAATATCCAATTAGGTTTATGGGTCTTCATTTAAAGACTTGTTAGCGACTTCAAAACATTTTTCAATAAAACATTTTCAATGGGATAGTCAAATACACGCTCATCCTGCGTAGGCGAAATAAAAACACGCCTACAATTTGGCGACTCCACTGGGGAGGATTTTAAAAAAGAATAATTTTTTTAATGAGTGGGTGAAACTCGAAAAATACGATTCATGCTCTTTTTATTCATTAGAATGACATACAATTTTGCATATGCATGGCTATTGTTTAAGCCACCATAAGGACAATCTACCTTGCCTCATTGGCGCATGTTCTATGCCTGAGGTCACCCTCGAGGGGTTTCCATTTTGTCCTTCCAAAAAGTTTCCTGAGTGATAGTGTTGGATCATAAGCAAACCTACCCAACCATGGCATTGTTCTCTTGTTCCTGACTTGAGAACTGGAGTGCATCTTACACATGGCCACCTTTTTAAGCAAACGTATGAAGCGTAGGATCAATCTCTTAGTCGTGGACCCTTTTCAGCCTTAACCTAAACCTAACCATAGTTTCAAACATAGAACTGGAGTTCAGGTTGGAACTTTTGCATCAATGTTACATGACATTTGCTTGTGATTACATTTTTGCCTGTTATTAACTTGTCAAATTGTCATTGTTATGCGTTGGACATAAAATCGCGTCTAAAAAAAAAAAAAAAACAAAAAGATCGTCAATTGGCCAAAACCTCGCCTAAATCCCCGAAAAACATGTCGCGGGAGCAGTGCACCAAGCACATTAAGTTGCGCCTGGCGCACCGCTCCCGCACCAGATGCACGGTTGTGTGCCGAGCGCAACAATGCTGTGTGGCACGCAGTCTGTGCATAGCATGGTTTTTGTCGATTTAGTCATGGTGGTGGTAGATCCTAGGTTTTTTCGTATGCATTTGCGTAGATACATGGTCATTCTAGGAGTCCTTTTGTCTAAAAATGAACTCACCTAATTCAAACATAAAAAAATCGATCATTTCGTGCAAAGTCGAGTCTATCCTAAAAGGTGCATCTAGAAAAATGGTCATGGTAGAGTTACAGTCGTCATGCATGTCTACCTCCTCCCAAATCTTAGCTATCATCTATCCTATCATATTCCATAATATTCAAAAAAATATACCTCTTTTCAAAATCAATTCTACACCTTCTTCTATTCTACCTTTTTCGAAAATATTTACTAATCATCACCACCGTACATATTAAAAACAATCTTATCAAATTTAATCCAATATCTTTCCCAAATAAAAAATAAAAACAAGGGGTCCTTTTCAAAAATGAATTTCGAAAATTCTAAGCCGATCCAAATGCCTCTAATCCAATCCACTCAACCAATTCCAATTCATTTGCATTCATCCTAGGCCCATCTAAGTTTGAGTACTTGCATTCATTTAAGCCCATTTGCATTAGATTCCATTTTGCATTTATTCTAGGCCCATCTAAATTTGAGTCCTTGCATTCATCTAGGCCCACTAGCATTAGAGTCCATCTTAGACCCATATAAGTCTAGTTCATGTCAAAATATAGGCCCATTTACATCTTTATGTGAACCCTAGTCTATGTCAAGCCCAATCCAAGTCTAATCCCAGTCCATTTCAATCTAAATCCAAACCTAGTCCATTTTTAATGTCAAGCCCATGTGCATTTCCAAGTCTAAATTCAAAACAATATAGGACTAAGTCCAATTTCAGGTCCATATAAGGCTCAATTCATACCCTAAGTCTAATCAAATCCGATCCCAAACCATATAGGACGAAGTCCAAATTCTAAAACTCAAAACCTCTAAGCCTAGCAAAGCTAGCACTTCATAAAGACCACATAGGCAAATCCTGAGTTTCGGGAAGCTACTCACCCTTTAAGACCATAATGACACCTTTTAGACTTAGCGAAGCTAGTCATCCCCAAGACCATAAAGGCACCCCTTGAGTTTAGCGAGGCTACTCACCTTTAAGACCGTAACGACACCCTCTAACCTAGCGAAGCTAATAATCCATAAGACCATAAAGGCACCCTTTAAGACCATAATGGCACTCTTTGACCTAGTGAAGCTAGTTATCCTTAAGACCATAATGGCACCTTTTAACCTAGCGAAGCTAGTCATCCCTAAGACCATAAAGGCACCCCTTGAGTTTAGCGAGGCCACTCACCCTTTAAGACCATAATAACATCCTTTAGGCCTAGCGAAGCTAGTCACCCCTTAGACCATAAAAGCATCCTCCGAGTTTAGCGAAGCTACTCCTACCTTACATCTATAGCATCCCAATTAAGTCCATAATGGCCCAAAACCTTTGAATCCATCGAAGCTAATCCGTCTTAGATCCATAAATTCAGCAAGAGTTATTGTCTTTATAGGGTGATGGCATACAATGCACTGTATTCTCCCCTAATATTGAGAGATTTCTTGGGAGATTTCAAGCAGGCTACATCTATGTGCTCCAATCTGTACAGATAGTGCCTGCTTATTACACAAATGACATTGTTCACGATTACAAACAGATGTTGTTGACGAATGCATCTTATGTCATTCTTGAAGATCAAGATGACCTTGGAATGACATTACTTTCTAACCATCTCAAAAGGTAACCTAATATCTTCAGCAGTTTTCAACGGAATTCTTGGCAAAAAGACCCTGTTTCCCCTTGCATGTCCAGTCAAAATCTCAGCATCGATGAAATGATCCTTTAGTGAATGACAAAGTAGTCGCGTTCCATTACAAAGACCATTTTTAGGATCGATACTCCTGAGTAGCATTAGAGGAACACCTGGTTTTGGTTTAAGCACATGTGGAGGCAATCCTGACCCGACAATTGAATTTAGGAACTCTTGCTGATACATGTTTCTTATATCATCACCAAAACCCAGTCATTGAGTCCAGTCTGCTTGCATAGTCCAGTCCAATCCAGTCCATGTCTTCATATGCATATAGTTAGGCATATGTCTCCCTCGTGATCAAGCCCCATCCTATTCCAAAACCCATAACCATTTCCAAATCCTCCATTTCAAAGTCATTTTCCATTTCCGTTTCCCATTCCCCTTTTCATTTCCCATTTCCATTTCCTATTTCCATTTCCCATTTTAAATTTTCATTTTCCATTTCTCATTTCTCATTTCCACTTCTCTATTCCTCATTTCCATTTCTCATTTCAAAATTCATTTCTTGAAATTTACAAGGTCTATTCGAAGTTTGTTTAGGACAGGTCGTGAGATTATAACTTAGGATCGTCCGACAGAGACGATATAAGGTCAACCTACTCCCACACTCGTCAAACGAGTTCTCATCTTTCCAGACGAGTCTTCCGAAACTTTTAAATCATCGAAAATATCATTCGAGATAGGAGACACTTCTGAACAACTCAATGCAATCATGGCTCAGCTCCAACCGATGAACTCTCGTCTTGAAGGACAAGAGAAAGAGATCAAGGCGCAAATCATTCAATCTATTTCTGATCATTCTATCTCTCGACATATCCAAATTTCCTAGCCTTGCAAAACCCTGACCTTGCATTGCATTGCCTACATCCTAGTCTTGCATAACACTGACCTTGCATGACATGTCATCTTCCTTAGCTTTGCATAACCTTAATCCTTGCACAGTGTCTCATGCATCCTTAGAGAGTCTAAGTTTGCATTATTTGCATCATCATGTGCTAACATCTTTTCTTGCTGACAGGTTAAAGTCGTATCACCTAATCAAAAATAACCTAAGGTCCACTAACTAGTAGTCAGGGAAGTAAAGATTGAATCCACAGGGAGAAAGTTATACTATTGTGTCTGAATTCTAATATTATACTAACTAAATCAGATGAAAACGGTTGTGTTACTAAACTAAGCAAATAATAGAATTAAATACAAGGGAATGAATCAATTAATAAAGAACTAGGATTATGGATCACTATGCATATAATTCGGGAAATCATGGACGAATGACAACTACCTAATAAGTCAATTTATCTAGGGCACATGTAATTTCTCTCGAACATTACCTCCCTCAAAGATCACCTAGCCGCTCTCGCATGGTCAAGGATCATTCTGCCTAATGATTGAAAGTCTATACGGTATCTCTCCTCTCGAAGCAGATTCAGTATTGCGATAGTAGAAACACAAATCGGGCCTAATTTATAAATCTAGCATGAACTATTCAATCACAGGAAACAATTGAAATATGAAATAATTAGACTAATCCATCAATCCCTCATTGCATACATAGATCCCCATAATCCTAGAAATAAAACTACTCACTCATGTTTATGAAAACAATAACAAAATCAATATAATAATTCATACTAGGGATAATTGCAATTAATTAAGAAATGAATCTAATCAATAATAGAGAAAGCAATAAAGAAGATTACCAAACTGAAGAACTATATTGAACTTACAAATAATCCAAAGGTTTGATCTTGGATCCAAAGTGAAAAGCAATAAACTAGCATTCTTGAATAAATCTCTAGAGAAAACCATGAAAAATAAGGGCTAAAAAAAAGATGAATAGTATTATTCTGATTTGGCTATTTATACTAAACCTAAAACAAATAGGAAAGTAATACGAAAATAGCTCGAAAATCATTAAAATACGCGTGCCGGGTTGATCGCCTGATCGGGCCAAACATGCCCGATGGAATCGGGCTCAACAACTTTGTCACAGCGCAAATTGACCAGCACCCGATGCAATCGGGGTGGACCAGCTCGATAAAATCGGGCCGCCTAGTTTCTTCAGTAGTGCACACAGCAGCACACACATGCACGCCCGATGGAATCAGGTCGAGCCGCCCGATCGGGCATCAACAACGTATTACGACAGGGCAAAGGCGCCCGATCGAGCCCGCAACAAAACAGCTCGTTGTCACTCGTGGGCGCCCGATCGGGTTTGGAACGCCCGATGTGATCGAGCCTGGATGCTTTTCTTCGTTCTTGGCTCCAAGATTGAATTCTTCAACTCTTCTTTTGCTCAAGGGTCCCGGAAAGTGTCCTCGGGACCTTGGAACTCAGCATCAAACCCCTTCAATCCAGTGTAGTGGTCATACAATAGTAGAAAATAGGGAAATAATTCCCTAAAACCTGCAATTCAACACAAAACAGAAAACCACAACTAGATGGAGAAAGTTAGCACAAAATGGCTCCTAAGAGCACCATTGACATCCTTTTTAGCTTATGAGTAGGGGAAAAAACTCTATATAAAACCATAACATCAAACTTCCCCAAGCTAAACCTTTGCTTGTCCACAAGCAAAGCACAACATGAATATGAATATAATTGCTTCACCCCTCAGATAAGAAATCAAGCTCAAACATTTTCAAACTCAAAATCCTTCAAGCAAGCGGAATTCAAGTTCAGTTGCTCATATCACCCTGACCACCAATCGCCTAAGCAAACCATCAAATACAGCTGCCCTACATAACATGCAAATCTTGAAAAGGTGCTCACCGAGGTGTCACTCCTCTCAATTTTGTGGCGAGCATAAAATGTTCCCGATCGCTTATTAACCCAACCATAATATCCCTTCCCACTCAGACTCTCATGTGTTTATAAAGGTATAATATCGTTCATCCTAATCAGGTCGACTCAAATAACAAACTTAATATTCAACTTTGGCATATTGACTCAGTATTATTCCAATAAACAATCAAACACGTGCTCAAAAGGTCTTTCTTAGGGTTGTAATGGGGCTCGGGTAAAGGTACGAAAATTATTTAAGGAATGCGGTGGAAAAGCCAAGAAAAGGGGAGCAAAAAACACTAGCAAGACTAGATGTGGTCGAAACAACTCCCATGGGCTCAACAACATGACCAAGATAATAACCAACTTTGAAATTTCAAGAACCAATCTATAATCGTCTCCTTCAGTATAATTTTCAATATTTTTCATGAATTAAAATTTCTTGAAACTTAATGAGTGAAGATCATGGAGACTTTTCATGTATTTTTTTTCTTTTTTTTTTCTCACTTTACTTTTGCTCTTTTCTTTGTACCAACATGATATTATTTTCCAATCAACCCACGGAATCAACCACACAATATAGTATCAACCTAACAAATGCTCCCTCAAGCTAGGTTTGGGATAATAATCATTATAAAGGCTCAAGGCGTGTAATGTGGCTTAATATAAAGACAAAAAGTCATTAGGCTTAGCGGGGCTAGGGGGAAAATAATCCATTTAACAACTCTGAGGCTTAAAAATTAAACAAATGAACGCTATCACAACACATTTTCAAATTCATCAGAAATCAACGAGTACAATGCCAATGTCAAGATAAGAATGCTGCGAGGAACTAACACACAAGAATAGACTAGATATAAATATAAATTCAAAGGCTAGAATGAATCCTCATAGAAGCATGCAGTCAAAGTAGGTGCTTTATCATTAAAATCCACTAAAGATCAAGGCAATCAGAGATCATATCACAACATCCCAATCACAAATGCCCAATTATCCAGTATAATGAGTTAAATCATTTTTCAAAGCAAGGTTCGGGGCACAGGGAAGCAATCAATCTATTCATATTCAACTCGTATTTTTGGTGTTTTTTCAGCAATATTTTACTCCCTCCGTCCCAAAAAGATCTGAACACTTGTTGGGACACGTAGTTTAAGGTGATAAGTTGTGGTGTGTTTATCAAATGTTATTTTATTTAAAAAGTAGATGTGATAGGAGTTGGTGGGGTATTTTTTATTAGAGGAGAGAGAAAGTTGGGTAACTTTTTATTGATAAAAGGTAGAGTGTAGGCCAAAGATATGTAAAAGAAATAATATATTAATGGTGGGACCATGCCAAGAATGGAGGTGTTCAATCTAATTTGGGACAAACATAAAAGGAAAGTGTTCAGACTATTCTGGGATGGAGGTAGTATTTTTTTTGTGATTTTTTCATTTTTATTTCAAAGCACTTAAACTAACTTAACTAACCTAAAAAGCAGTAAAAGAGAGAGAAGTACTTATAGAAATCCTCCTCCAAGCTGAACTTGGCAATGGCCTCATTGCAAGACGGAAAGGAAAGGCGTGGATATCAGGCATCCATGTAAGTGGCATCACCATCATCATCCTCACCTCCGTCACCATCCTCCTCCTCATCATCCTCGCCCATGCCACGCCTACTACTGGATCCCGGCTGGCTGTAACTCGGGTTCCAAGTGTACCAAGACGGGTGCGAATCTGTTTCAGCAATCCGATGAAGTCTGCAGTATTTTTATACATGGCATACATAGCTAGATGTTGATCGGTGGCCTATGTATCAACACGCTGGGTAATGCTCTGGATAGCCACGAAGTTGGCAGTAATGCCAGACTCCATCCGCTAGAGCATGCTCATCATTTCCTGAAAATCAAAAGAAGGAGGAGTAGCAGAATATGGGGGAGGGGGAGCATCAGAAGTAGAGGCACCAATATTAGCGGAATAAGGTGGGCGGCGGTGAAAGGTGCACTGGGGTATCTCATGGTGGGGGTGGGAAATCAGTGCCGACAATGGGAAGGCGGTAATGTGGTTGCCCGGGTCTGATTTTGGCCAAAGGACTAGGCAACTCAATAGAGCGCAAACCATTTATGCGACACAGGTATTTGTCCCAGCCCTCTCTAACTGGTGGAGGCGAGCTAGGTATGCATAGTCCATGAGGGTAGGCCTTATGGCCTGCTGGTAATGGGTCTCATCAAAATCGGGGACTTCCCTAGCAAAAAGAGTCACCAACCCCCCATTCACAATGGCACGAGAGGTCAAGGTACCGTCGGCTCGCCTCTTAGGAAATGTGGTAGCAATACACGCCATTTGGAGCGCAACATGTTGATGGATATTGTATTGAAACTGGGCGAGGTGTCCCTCTGAGCATATAACTCCCTATTAAGTACAGTTCGTCCCCCCGATCAATTGCCCTTCCACCCGCCCTAACAGTGTCTGAGACATAAATCGTACCCAAAGTTTGAAGATGGGTTGGTGGACGAATTTGGCGTTACAGTGTTGTAGGGTGAAGTCGTTATCATCACCCGTGATGGCATAGTAAGTATCATGGTGTCCTTAAATTCAGATGCTATATCCAACTTATTAAGAAATTCAATGTCAAGAAAATGCGTAGGAGTTACCTAGCGCCCTTTTAGGCGCTAAAAATTCTCGCGCTGTTCTTCCGACTTAAAGATGACATCCGAAAAGGTATCGTCCCGCGGGATGGCCGGTGGTGGTGGTGGTTGTTGTGGTTGAGACCCGGTGCTAGGTTCGCAACGCCTCCTCAAATTCATAGTGGAAGGAAAAATGTGAGAATTCAAAGGATTTCTCACTCACTTTAGTGGTGGAAGGAAGCAGGAAGAAGATGGATGTGAGGGATAGAGTAAAAGAAAGTGAAGAGGATGAGGTAAGAAATTTGTAGGAGATGATGAGAGGAGTGATTTTGTCAAGGTTGAAGTAGCTTCAATGGAAGTCTTCAATGGTGGAGGATGAATTTGGGGAAGAAGATGAGAATTGGGGGTTAGGGTTTGGAGGAGAGAGAGAGAGGTTGTGAGATGAATGAGTGAAGGAAAGTGAGAAATCGGGGAACTTAAAGCTGCTCGCTGGGGGACGGCCCGATCGGGCGAAGTCGGCCTAATTGAATCGGGCGAGATTTTTTACCTTGTTTCCTAAGTCCAAATTTGGTTGCGCACCCGATCGAGCAGGGTTGCCCGATGGCGTCGTGCGAATGTCTTTCTTGTTCCAAAATCTGACGGAACAGCCGCCCGATTGGGCGAAGCATCCGGATGGAATCGGGCGTGTGCCTTTGTCTTGTGCCCAGCATTTTCCTTGCAGGCCCGATCGGGCGGGGTTGCCCGACAGGATCGGGCGACTGCCCAAACAGGTAGATTCCTTGATTTTTGCGATCTTTTAAACTAGGCCACAACCCAATCTGCTATGTGAAAATTCTGCACACATATAGCCTCAAAATGATGATTAGTACCCTCTCACTCTCTTACCAAAACTACATAAACTAGCAAATCTAAAAATAAAAAGAAGAAAAGAAAAGGAAAAGGGAAATCGGGTTGCCTCCTAATCAGCGCTGGTTTACAAAGGTCCCGCACGACCATAATGCCTCATCCCTCAAGCAGAAGAGGAAGGGGGTTGGAGGTATAATTCCTCCACAGATCCAACAGGAGCTCCTGTATGGTACAGCTTCAAGCGTTGGCAATTAACTTGGAATTTTTCACGTGTTGCATTCATCACCTCATTAGAACCAAACTTGTTAACATTAGTGATAGAAAATGGACCCGACCACCTAGACTTCAACTTACCATGGAAAATTTTTAGTCTAGAGTTATACAATAAAACCTTGTCACCAATAGAGAACTCTCTACTCAAAATTGTCTTATCATGCCATCTCTTAGTGCGCTCTTTGTAGAGACGTGAACTATCATAAGCATTCAAACGGAGTTCATCAAGCTCATTAATCTGCAATAGGCGTTTTTGTCCTGCTAATTTAGCATCAAGGTTGAGCTCCTTAACAGCCCAAAAAGCCTATACTCTAGCTCAACAGGTAAGTGGCATGCTTTTCCATAGACTAACCTGTAAGGGGTGGTGCCAATAGGGGTCTTAAAAGCAGTTCTGTAAGCCCATAAAGTGTCATCTAATTTGTCACTCCAGTCCTTCCTAGATTTGGCTACCACCTTCTCTAAGATAGTCTTTATCTCACGATTAGACACTTCTACCTGCCCACTTGTCTGAGGGTGATATGCTAGGCCAGTCCTATGGTAGACACCATATTTGTTAAGTAATGCCTCAAAAGTTCTTTTGTGAAAATGAGATCCACCATCACTAATGACAACTCTTGGTACCCCAAACCGTGGGAAGATAATCTTTTTTAACATTTTCGTAATGACTTTGGAGTCGTTAGTTGGTGATGCAATGGCTTCGACCCACATAGACACATAATCAACAGAAACAAGTATGAAATTATTGCCTGAGGAATAGAGAAAAGGGCCCATAAAATCAATACCCCATACATCAAATAATTCAACTTCCAAAATGGGGATTTGGGGCATCTCATGTCTACGAGAAATATTTCACGTTCGTTGGCATGCATCACAAGACTTAACAAAGGTATTAGCGTCATGAAATAAAGTAGGCCAGTAAAAACTAGACTGAAGTACCTTAGCAACTGTATTGGAGGGCCCAGCATGGCCTCCACATGGAAGGGAGTGGTAGTGCTTCAGAATGTCATGCACCTCCCATTCTGGGATACAACGCCTATAGATGGTGTAACACCCCAGAATTTCAAAGCGGAAAAAGAAAGAAATAATAATAGTATTATAGGACGATGGCGGAACATCGTCTTCTGGGAATGCCACTTCTAATACAAAGGTATTTAAATAACTATGTTAAGAGACCAACTTAAATAAATAATATCAAAAAATAACTAATTCAGTGTATTCCAAATGAGAAAAGTCTAACTAGCAGTCTAGGCCTAAAACAACTATCATTTCATTCTCGCATCTCAACCCGAGCCCAAAACCAAAGAAGATTCCCATCAACAAAACCTGCAAAATATACAACAAACATCCACAATCAGTGGGGAGTAACTAGCAGTTCTCCCAGAACAAAAGAAATCAAAGTCTATTCCAGACATAGATTAGTAAGAAAGGAAAGAATAAAGTCAAGTCAACTACAATATGCATCCACTTCCATATAACTCATAAGTAACGCAAATGAATAACAAAAAAATCAAGTGAATTGGATAAAAATAATTAAATCATCTCAAGAGTACTTTTACAAAAATAAAAGTATAGGTAAAACAAGTGATTGAGTCAGAAACCGAACGCCAGTGAATCGCAATTCACTTCCTAAGGTTTATCAGATCACAATCTCCAGGTCAGTCAATGGGCTTACGTTCCCCACTGCCTGTGTCTAAGAATGGCCAAACTCCCAATGCAGGGTAGAACACGCAGAACTCCCTGACCTCTCGGACGACAACAATTAACCCAGGTTTACCCCTAGTTCGCAAACTAGGTGGTTGGCATGTTCTTCACCGAGGATTACATCTATCCCACCGGATGTTCTTATCTCAAAAATAAAATCATAATTCATAAATATCATCAAAGTATCATTCGGCTAAAAAATATTTGTCAAAAGGGATGCCACCCGGTCTTATACCCATAATTAATCAAAAGTAATTCTTCAAAAATCCTCAAAGTAGTAACTTACAAACTTACAACAAATATCTCCAACCACAATACTTTGAACATCACTAAGCATCAACAATGATATTGAAATAGTTTTTACAACACTTCAGTATCAATCAGAAATGCATCATATCAAATAAGATCACCAACCAGAAGTAGAACATATGTACAAGATCATATGAAAAATTAGACTACACAAAACTGTGCGCTCAGCACCACACTGTGCGACTGGCGCACTAACCAAACTACGTCTGACGCATTAGCGTGCGTCTGACGCCACCACCAATTAACTCCAAGGCTTATTAAATCAATGAAACGTACACGACTAATCATTTTTACATAAACCAAACTTAAACATAATGATACTCAATAATAACCACAGTAACCTACAAATCATCAACTTCCAAGAACATAAAAGGTCTCAATTTATTTCTGATTATTAAACCCTTAAATAATTTAAAAGAATATCCTCAAACTCATAACAAAAACACAATAAAAATTATTAAACTAATAAAAACAATCAGTAAATTATCACAAAAATTATCATACGACCACTCTACTGACATATTACAAATTTTATTTCTAATTTTCGGACTCTAAAAGTAATTTTAAATGTTAATTTATAGAATACTCAGTAAAGCCAATAAATTCATTAAAAATAGAAATAAATGCCCAAAATTTTCCAAAAATTCACATAACATGCATAAACCCACGGTATCACATAATATGCAAAGAAATAGATTTTTCAGCCCCAAAAAAATAATATTCATGATTTAAATACCAACAAACACGAAAATGCAAAAACAGATAAATCAATTAAATAAATATGTAAACAGAAGGCAAAAATTATTCCAAAGCATGAAATACATACTACACACATAACATGCTTCACAAAAAATAATTTCAGCAATTATAACATTCGTTCAATAATTATTTTGCAAATAAGCCATAAACGCATATATTACCAAATTAATCGAATAAATATTGAAACCCAGACGAAAATTATTTTTCTGCATACAATATTCATACAGCATACATCAAGTATATCAACGTCAAATTTCATCAATAATTTCATTCAAAAAGTATTTTAAACAATTCCTAGCGTAATAATCTAATACCGAAAAATACTCTAATCTCTATCGTTCTAAGATAACTACTAGTTACCTGGAACGTCGGGAGGAGAGCTGAGTCTAAAGAGATAGTTAAGAGTTACGCATAAAATCCAATTCCTCTTCTAACCCCAAAGCACAACGAACGATAATTGTAGCAACAAGTCACTAGGCGTTTTCTTCTTGAACTTTGAAAAATCTCATTTCGTATTGTTCTGGTCCGACCATGATTTCCGGCGATTGAAAGATTGTATTCACAATCGCTCTGGTCAAAGTGAAGATCAAGATGTTATAAACGTGCTACACAAATTTGAGAATGATCCAACGGTTAGATCTTCGGATATGTTTAATTTTGTGAAGGTGTGATAGGAAAAACCGGGATGAACCTTTCTCTTCTTTTTCTCTTCCCTCCCTCTCTTTCTTTTCTTGAAAATGGCGTGGGTTAGATGAGAATGATGCTGAATTTCTCTTATTAAAAATCAGAAGTTATTGGCAAGGAAAAACGAAGGGTTTAGGAGAATGTTAATGAGGGATTAAATGAGCGGTTACAAGATATTCAAAGGTTAGCTTAATAAGCACCAAAACTCTTCATCCTCCATTCCATAATTGCTGATTTTCGGCCAGCATGATACGCCACACGTGATGTACCATTTCATCATCCTAAGTCGTTCCATCAATGTTACAAAAACGTTACGCGACAACACCGCATCCTAAACGCCTAAATAAATAACGAAACTAATATAACCTTTAAAACCAATAACTAACAACTTAAAATAAATATATATAAATATATCACAACATATAAAAATATATACACATTTTCACAACACGTTCCAAAATAATCTAAATAATTTTATTTTTACGAAAAATATCATTTTAATGTAAACAAACACCAAAAATAAAGGGTGAAATTACGGGGTGTTACAGATGGTGTCAGCACAAAGCTTGTAAAGTATAGGGTCATCCCAAAAGTACTTTTTATCCTCATGGAGGAACTTCTTCCTCTGCTGGTAACTCAGATCAGGGGGATCTGTCCACTTACACAGAAGTTGGCGGAGTCTCCATACCACGGGGTGGCTGAAGTGACTGCCAAGAGCTTATCATCAAGAAAAAAGAGTCATCAATGGGTAGACCCTCTTCCATATCCTCATACTGCAATCTAGACAAGTGATCAGCGACTACATTTTCTGCTACCTTTTTATCTCTGATCTCTAAGTCGAATTCTTGGAGCAGCAAAATCCATCGAATGAGTCTAGGCTTTGCCTCCTTTTTGGCTAGGAAGTACTTCAATGCAACATGGTCGGTATAAATAATTACTTTGGACCCCAGCAAATATTTCCTGAATTTGTCCAGTGCATAAACCACAGCTAGAAGCTCTTTCTCAGTGGTAGCATAGTTTACTTGAGCTGCATCTAGTGTCTTGCTAGCATAGTATATCGCATGGAGGACATTGTCCTTCCTCTGACCAAGCACAGCTCCCACAGCATAGTCACTAGCATCATACATAATCTCGAACGGAAGGGTCCAACCTGGAGATCGAATGATAGAAGCAGTAATCAAAGCTTGTTTGATCCTGTTGAAAGATACAAGACACTCATCAGTAAAGATGAACGGGGCATCCTTGAGGAGCAACTGAGTAAGTGGTTTAGCAATTTTAGAGAAATCCTTGATAAAGCGGCGATAAAACCTCGCATGACCAAGAAAGTCTCGCACTCTTTTGACATTCACAGGAGGGGGTAATTGCTCAATCACTTGAACTTTTGCTTTATCCACCTGGATGCCTCGTTCAGAAATAATATGACCAAGTACCACTCCTTCAGTAACCATGAAGTGGCACTTCTCCCAGTTCACTACAAGATTGACATCTTCACATCTTTTCAAAACTTTAGCGAAATTCATTAAATATGCATCAAAATCAATTCCATACACGCTAAAGTCATCCATAAATACTTTCATAATGGACTCAATGAACTCATAAAAGATGGCCATCATACAACGTTGGAAGGTGGGGGGGGCATTGCGTAGTCCAAATGGCATCCTTCGATAGGCAAAGGTACCATAAGGGCATGTAAAGGTGGTCTTCTCCTGGTTGTCTGGATGGATAGGTATTTGGAAGAAACCTGAATAGCCATCTAGATAATAAAAGTAAGAGTGACAAGCTAGTCGTTCCAGCATTTGATCAATGAAGGGGAGGGGAAAGTGATCTTTCTTGGTGGCAACATTTAATTTCCTATAGTCAATACACATACGTCAACCAGTTACTACTCTTGTAGCAATTAATTCATTTTTCTAATTTTTGACCACAGTGGTACCTCCCTTTTTAGGAACCACTTGAATTGGACTCACCCACTTAAAATCAGAAATGGGGTAGATGATTCCAGCATCAAGTAATTTCATAACCTCTTTCTTGACCACTACCTGCATATTGGGATTCAAACGACGTTGGCCTTGTATACTAGGACGATGATCATCCTCTAGGTGAATTTTATGCATGCAAAAGTCATGGCTTATACCTTTCAAATCATTAATACTAAATCCAATGGCATTTTATGTTTTCTCAAAATAGACAAAAGTTAAGACATTTGACCATCATTCAGTGAAGCACTAACAATCACAGGATAATTTTCAGATTCATCCAGAAAAGCATACCTCAGAGAAGGGGAAGGGGTTTCAGTTCAGGTTTCTTTACCTCCACCGGTTGAGTATCATGTACTAACCGTTCCTTCTCGTGACTGGTAATACTGTCAAGCTCTTCACCTGTAAGAGCTGCTTCCAAGTCATCCACTTCTGCACTTAAGGGGCTAACATCACCTGTAGAAGATTCAAAACAAAGCAAAGCCTCCAAAGGATCCCTCACAAGGGATTGAGGCATATAATCATTAACCAGCACATCAATGACATCAATTCTATAACCGGCTTCCTCTAGCATGGGACTTTTCAAAGCATTTGTCAAACTAAAAGTCACCTTATCATCTCCCACAGTCATAGTTAACTTGCCATTCTTAACATATATGACTGCTCCTGCAGTATAAATGAATGGTCTCCCTAAAATAATTGGGACCTGAGCATCCTCTTCCATGTCAAGCACAACAAAATCCATAGGAATAAAAAATTTACCTACCCTCACAGGGACGTCCTCTACCTAGGGGGTATTTAACAGAACGGTCATCCATTTGAACAGTAATATTGGTACATTTTAAATCTCCCATGTCAAGCTTTTTACAAACAGTAAGGGGCATGCCACTAACACTAACACCCAAATCACATAAAGCTTTATCAATAAAAATGGTGCCAATGTTACAAGGGATAGAGAAACTCCCCGGGTCTTTCAATTTAGGTGGGGACTGATTTTGCAAAAGAGCACTACATTCTTCAGTGAAGGCAACAATCTCAACTTCATTAAAGGCTCTCTTCCTAGTCAAAATTTCCTTCAAAAATTTAGCATATGTAGGAACTTGAGTAATAAGTTCAGTAAAAGGGACAGTTACCTGAAGATTCTTCACTACCTCCAAAAACTTACCGAGCTGGTGATCAAGCTTATTCTTCACTAGGCGATTGGGGAACGGTACCTTGATCACAGGAGTGGTAGATGGAACTTTTTCAGCTACTGTTTGCTTCTTTGCATTGTTGGCCTCCTTAGGAGCTGTGGAATTTTTAGTGACAATATCATTCTTTTCTGGCTCAGCCTGTGCATCCTTAAGCATCTCTGGACCATCATACTGCGTTCCACTCCTAAGAGTGATGGCATTGGCAGTATCTCTTGGTTGCATTGGTTGTGAAAGTAATGGTGTAACACCCCGTAATTTTCACCCTTATTTTTTGGTGTTTGTTTACATTAAAATGATATTTTTCGTAAAAATAAATAATTTATTATTTAGATTATTTTGGAACGTGTTGTGAAAATGTGTATATATATTTATATGTTGTGATATATTTATATATATATTTATTTTAAGTTGTTAGTTATTTATTTTAAAGGTTATATTAATTTCGTTATTTGTTTAGGCGTTTAAGATGCATTTTTTTTTTGCCGCGTAGCGTTTTTGTAACAATGTTGGACCGATTTGAGTGATGAAATGTTGCATCGCATGTGGCGTGTTAATGTGTTTATTATATTTATATTTATAATATAATTTATTAGAGTTATTTTCATTATTAAGTATTTTCAAAGTTTAGGCGCGATTTAGGAATTTATCGATTTATCGCGTGACGGACTTTTGATGCATGGACCTTTGATGACTTGGGCGAAATCTTCTTGGTGTACTTGGGCTTGGACAGCCAGCTATGGGGAGGGAGAAGGAAGAAGTTTCTCCTCTTTTATTTCATTTCTTTTAATTGGTGACTCTTGGTAGATTGTAACCCCCATAACCCCCCCTAATCATTTCTCCTAAACCCTTCATTTTTCCTAGCCATAAAATTCTGATTTTTATTAAAAGAGCTTCAGCATCATTTGCATTTAACCCTCACCGTTTTCAAGAAAAGAAAGAGAGAAAAGAAAGAGGAAAAGAATAGAAAGTTTCAACCCGGTTTTTCCTGTCACACCTTCACGAAAATAACAGTAGCCAGAGATCTAACCGTTGGATCGTCTTCAAATTTGGATAGAACGTTTATAACATCTTTTTCTACACTTTCAATGGAGCGATTTAGAATCTGAGCTTTTGATCACCGGGAATCATGGTCGGAACATAGCAGTGTGACATGAGATTTATCAACGTTCAAGAAGAAAATGCCTAGTGACTGGTTGCTTCAATTCTCGTTCGTTGTGCCTCGGGGTTAGAAGAGGAATTGGATTGTATGCGTAGCTCTTAACTATCTCTTTAGACTCAACTCTCCCCCCAACGTTCCAGGTAACTAGTAGTTATCTTAGAACGCTAGAGATTAGAGTATTATTCGGTATTAGATTATTACGCTAGGAATTATTTAATATACTTTTTGAATGAAATTATTGACTAAATTTGACATGAATATACTTGATGCATACTGTGTGATTACTGTAAAGAGAAAAATAATTTTCGTATGATTTTTGGTATTTATTTGATTTAATTGGTGTTTTGTGCGTTTTTGGCTAAATTGCATAATAATTATTAAACGGATGTTAAAATGGCTGAAATTATTTTTCTTAGATCATGTGGTATGCGTAGTATGTATTCCATGCCTTAGAATAATTTTTTCATACTGTGTACTGGTTTATCTAATTGATATATCTGTTTTTGCAATTTCGTTTCTGTCAGTATATAAATCATGAAAATTATTTCTGTAGGCCAAAAAATTCATTTCTTTGTATAATATGTATTTCCGTGAGTTTATACATGTTGTGTAAATTTTGGTAATTTTTGGGCGTTTATTTATATTTTTAGTTATTATATTGGCTTTATTGAGTAATCTGTATATTAACTTTTAAAATTACTTTTGGAGACCTAAAATTATAAATAAAATTTGTACCATATCAGTAGAGCAATTAGGGTCATATGATAATTTTTGTGTGATTTTACTGCTCGAACTTATTAGTTTAATAATTATTATTGTGTTTTTGTTGTGAAATTGAGGATACTCTTTTAAATTATTTGAGAGCTTGTTAATCAGAAATAATTTGTGATCTTTTATGTTCTTGGATGCTGGTGTTTAGTAGGTTGCTGTAAGTATTATTGGTATCATTATGTTTATGTTTGATTTATGTAAAAATGATTAATTGTGTACTATTCATTTATTTAATAAGCCTTGGAGTTAATTGGTGATGCATTTTTGATTGATGTTGTTAGTGCTGTAAAAACTATTTCACTATCATTGTTGATGTTTAGTGATGTTTAAAGTATTGTGGTTGGAGATGTTTTATCCACTTGTCCAACAAGTAAGCTGTAGGCTTAGCTTCCTTGTCGAGCAAGTAAAGTAGCATCTTGAGTGTTCTTCAGATGGAGACTTGTGCAACAATGCCTGAATTAGCTTAATCCTTAGCCTTGGCTTCGCTCCCGAACCTGCACAAAGGGACCCACCCTGGAGGTTTGGGTGGTGGTTCCCCCTCCGATGCTTAAGTCAGTTATCAGGAGTAGTAAGAGAAAGTAGAGATAGAAAGAGAAAGTGAGAGAGAATTTTATCAGAGTAACTTTGCACTGTTTGCATTGAATGTGTTTTCTCCTGATTTCAGGGGTATTTATAGTGATAGCAAATTGACAGCTAACCTTAAAAACTGACCTACAGTAGTGGCCTCTGATTGGCTGAGTAATCAGATCATGACACGTGGCAGACAATGACTGGGGGATGTCTATTAACCACTCCCCTTCAGCCATTTGGCACTGCTGGGCTCTGACTGTTGGGCCAGAATTTGATCCTTTTAACTCAGCTGAGTGTAGCCCAGAGATTCAAGGCTTTTCTCTTCTATTACTAAGGTGACACGCGTACGGCCCTGATGAGCCCAAGTGTCTCAAAGAGAGCCATCGATGTTAGACTACAACATTTGCCCCTAAAAGGGCTTTTACTGTTGGCCCATCTGACGGTTAAGGCCCTTTTATACTCAAGGTAGTTTAATTTGAAATGAAGTGGCGCGCCTTCTCCTATGTTATACCGGTCATATTAGACCGTGGGATTCCCTTTTCGGTCATTCTTGACCGGTTGCGCAGGTTTCTTATTCCTCTATAAATATCCTTGGTGTGAAAACATTCAATCATTTAACACCTCGAACAAATTTTTCTAGAGAGAGAAGCTCGCAATTTTCTATAGAGAGAGAGAGATCGTCCGGCTTCAAAGATCCTTCACCGAATTTCCCAGACGTTCTTAGCAGGTATCGTTTCTTTGATCCTTTTATTCTTCTTTATTCTTTATTTTTTCTTAGAAAATCAATAAAATGGAATCATCTTCGTCAAATAATCCTAGCCGACCAAGAGCTTGTCTTGACCCTAGAACCGATACTTCTTATTCGGCACATTCTAGAGTTGGGCCTCTTCTGGCCGAGTACATATTTTTTCATAGTTTTGGCCGAGAAAGTCGACGACCCAGTCTTTACCGTGCGGTGGTAATCCGGCGCGCGTCAAGCAAACGGCCCGTCTAAGACGAAAAGCAATAATTCCATCAAATAGCTCGGATATGGAGGAATCAATCGGACGAGTGCCGGATGAGGCAAGAGAGGTCCAAAGTGCTCGGTCTTTGGACGAGCCTCCTTTCGGCCATGATGCGTAAACTTCGTAAATAAAAAACCGAGACCCGCACTTTCGGCCGGGACGCCGATACGGGAGGAGATCGGCGAAGGTAATAATGGTAGCGATCCTGAGGCTGCCGAAGAATCAGACGAGGCCTCTACCACCTCGTCAGAGATTAGAAGACGTTTAGGTCCCCTTTATGATGCTGGCTTCATTTTAGTCAACCGTAAGTGGTTAGAGAAACTAGGACCAGACCCTAATTTCTTGTCGTCTTTCATGCCCATGCCGGGCTTCTCCTTTGTCATTCCTAATAACGACGCGACGATCTTGAGTGCTCCCAGGAGCCATTTCGCCGTCTATAAACCGGCCTTAGATGCTTGGATTGAGGTTTCCTCTTCACGACTTCGTAGAACAAGTGCTGCAAAGACTACCACATCGGCCATAACCACCGGGCACCAAACGCTTGGCACAACATCCCGACGTTTATTGCCGTCTGCGAGCTACGCGGCCTAGCCCTTTCCCTTCAAGCCTTTACCCATATCCATTATGCGTCTAAGGTACTGGGGCTATGGACGGAGCATGGCTCAAAGATTCGCAACCGTCCAGTGCTTCATGACACTTGGGGGAAATCGTCAAAGATGCACGATTGGAAAGCCGATTTCATCTTTTTACGGGCGTCCAGCGACTATGTCACAGAGAGCTACAGATATTATAATAGATCCGTCACTAATACCGGACGGAAGCGGTCTTAGCTGGAGTTGGAGGACGACTTTGACGAGGAGGTGGTGGAGTACTTCGAGTGAAGGAGTACTCCGGACCCGGCCAGCGATCTTTTAAGGGACCGTCTAACCGGATACCCTTTAAGGAAATGTTTTACCAAGACGACTTCTTGGTCGCCGCCCTTGCGGTTGGGCCGAGGATAAAGGTATATTTAAATTCATCCAAGTAAAACTCTTCGTCCATAACTCATATGACAAACACACATTTTTTTTTTGTATTTTCAGACTCGACCAGACAACGCCTCAAACCATCTTGGACGGGGGAAATCAGCATGTCCCAATTTACAGATAATCTGTGGAAGGAGTATGCAAAGAGTAGCGCCGAAAAAAGGGCGGAAACATTGGTAATTATATATATATATATATATATATATATATATATATATATATATATATATATATATATATATATATATATATATTTTATATATTTTTTTTTTTTTTTTTTTTTTTTTTTGACGAGGACCATATGAGCTCGTCCGGAATTGGCATCCAATTCTTGGACGCGGGTCACCCCAAGAAGGAGAGCGTCCAGACTTGGACGGTCACCTCCTTGGGCCCACGCTCGTCCAAGAATTGGTGTCCAATTCTTGGACGAGAGTCACCCAAAGAAGGAGAACGTCCAGACTTGGTCGGTCACCTCTTTGGGGTCTAGCTCGTCTAACAGTCGGTGTCCAATTCTTGGACGAGAGTCACCCAAAGAAGGAGAACGTCCAGACTTGGACGGTCACCTCTTTGGGACCATGCTCGTCCAAGAATTGGTATCCAATTCTTGGACGAGAGTCACCCAAAGAAGGAGAACGTCTAGACTTGGACGGTCACCTTCTTGGGGTCTTGCTCGTCCAAGAATTGGTGTCCAATTCTTGGACGAGAGTCACCCAAGGAAGGAGAACGTCCAGACTTGGACGGTCACCTTCTTAGGGCCATGCTCGTCCAGGAGTTAGTGTCCAATTCTTGGACGAGAGTCACCCAACGAAGGAGAACGTCCAGACTTGGACGGTCCCCTTCTTGGGGCCATGCTCGTCCAAGTGTTGGTGTCCAATTCTTGGACGAGAGTCACCCAAAAAAGGAGAACGTCCAGACTTGGACGTTCACCTTCTTGGGGCCATGCTCGTCCAAGAGTTTTGCACCAAATCTTGGACGAAGGTCAACCAAGGAAAGAGATCGTCCAGACTTGGATGGTCACCTCTTTGGGACCGTACTCGTCTGGATTTTTGCATCCAATTTTGGGGCGAGGGTCAGCCATAGAAGAACGTCCATACTTGGACGGTCACCTTCTTGGGGCCATACTCGTCTGGATTTTTGCAATAGTAGTTATGTTTTTTTTTTTATTTTTTTTTTTTTTTGGACGATCAATCTGATGCCTTTACTTTTTGCAGAAAAATGCTCCTACAAACAAGCTTCCACCTGGGAAGTCGTCCTCGTCCAAGAAGAGGCCCACTACAGCCGCTGATCAGCCTTCAGCGAAGAAGCCTAAGGGCTTTACAAGGAAGAGGGCGGATAAGGCGGCTTCTGCTGCCGAGAGTGGGGAGAAAAGCATGCCTCCCCCACAAGCCAAGGCTCTTAAAAGGGAGCCTTCGACTGCCGGGTCGGCCGAGGAGGGAAGGGATGCACACGCAGCTGTGCCGCTCAGCGTTTTGCCGGCCGACTCTGCCGAGGTCAACCTAGAGTCCGCCTTGGCTTTGGTTGCACCGGGATCTGATGCTGCTGCCGAGAACTATCCAGGGTTCAGCGGCTCGGTGGCAAAGCTGGTGCCACAGATGCCTCTAGCTGTTAGGACGGCATCAATTTCGTCTGGTGAGTCGTATTACCCCAACATAGTTAGGACGATGCGGGTCGGTGGACGGTCCATGAGTCCGTCCAATAGACAAGCCATCGTCTTCCCTATCAAGATAACTGACTCTCCCCCTCTTTCAGATAAGGGCAAAGGCCCTGCTATTCCCCCAACTCCTCCCACTGCTGATTCGGACGAGGAGTCCTCTCCTGCCTTCGCCAAAATGTCAAGGCTGGAGAAAGAGCGGCTGAAGCAGGAGCTCTTCAAATGCTTCCCTGAATCCTACATCAAGGGATTAAGGGGAGCGTCCGCCGGGCATGTGGGCTACATGTCTCGGCTTCTTTGCCGAGGTATTGCTTTATGATCGCCTTGTTTTATACTTGTACAAATTTTCACTTTGCAAATCGTCTAATAACTTGATTTGTTTTCCTTGCCCCAGCCTTCGGCTCGCAAAGCATGCTAACTGAAGATTGGGCGAGGGAGCTTAGAAAGGAAAATAAGCACCTCGTCCACCAAGCTACAACGGCAGGGGACAAAGCCATTCACGACATCGAGATGGCTAACACCCTTCATCGCCAGTCGCTGGAGGCCTTGGAGAAGAGATCGGCAATCCCGAGTCTCGAGAACAAGAATCATCTTGTTAAAATCAACCAGCTATATTTCGAGCAGGATCGTCTAAAGATGATCATAGACGCTCTCTCGCCGAGTTGAAAGGCGAAAGGGATGTCGCTCTTATTCCGCGCCGAGCCGAGAAGAGAGAACATTCTCCTAAGGGCAAAGACGCCCGCTCGGGAAAGGAGGCGGCCAAGGCCTTCGACGATGCCAAGGAAGGGTTGAAACAAGTCGTCGGAACGGCCAAGGACTCGGGCCGTCAAAGCCTTTGGGATGCTAGCCGAGGAAGCCGAGGTCCCCAGCCTTCGTTCGTCGTCCTGGAGTATCAAGAGAGCGTCCATCGGGCTATGGTATGCGCCGAGGAACCTCCGGAGTTTGAGGAGTCGACGACGAGGCCGCCGCCGAGGTGGAGACCCCAAAAGACGACCAAGAAACCCGCTCTGAAGACGAAGCCTAAGCTTAGGTTTATTTTCATGTTTCTTGGCTTGTTCGCTGCTGTATCTTTAACTCTTCAGCTCTTACGTTGTAACTCTTTACCAATCATATATGAAAGAGAATTTTTGCCCGTTGCCTGCCTTTTATCTTTCTGAATTCTAATTTTGACTAAGTATAATATCACCTTCGTCATGATCGTTGGACGTCTAGCACAGATGCTTAATTTGAGAGCAGCGTGCTTGGCTTTAGATGATCGTAACTTTTCAATAATTTTACGAAGCATAAGAATCGACCCGTCCTGAACTATCGGACGATCTGCTTTTCCTGAAGATTACAAAATTCTGTCCGAAATGCACAAGCAAAAATGTGACTCGTCCTGATATTATTGGACGGTCTACAATATATAGAGCCTTTGATAATTGCATATGCATCCAAGTACCAAAAGAGGCTCGTCTGGGGCGGTTTGCCAAACACAAAAACGAGAGGATTGCCATCCTAGGCTTGAACGATTACCAATTTTTGGACGAGGGTCACCCAATGAAGGAGAACGTCCATACTTGGACGGTCACCTTCTTGGGGCCATCTTCGTCTGGAATTGGCCTCCAATTTTTGGACGAGGGTCACCCAATGAAGGAGAACGTCCATACGTGGACGGTCACCTTCCTGGGGCCATCTTCGTATGGAATTGGCCTCCAATTTTTGGACGAGGGTCACCCAATGAAGGAGAACGTCCATACTTGGACGGTCACCTTCTTGGGGCCATCTTCGCCGGAATTGGCCTCCAATTTTGGACGAGGGTCACCCAATGAAGGAGAGCGTCCATACTTGGACGGTCACCTTCCCGGGGCCATCTTCGCCTGGAATTGGCCTCCAATTTTTGGACGTCCATTACCCGACTAAAGAGAACGTCCCATAATGTAAGCGAGTATTTATTGAGATTCGTCATAAAGTTTTGGACGATCTACTCATAAAGACTAGTCTTGCCCAAAGAGGGAAAGCGTCCATAACCTTTTTGCTTTATGGACGAGCCACGTTCTAGCCGTTTTACTCGAGCTACTAACGTTCGTCCTGCACTATCAAACCATCACAAGGGCATCTATTGCCTAGGTCCTCCCGGGTTTTTGGACGACCCGCTCTCCTTAGCTCGTCCTATAGGCTTCTATGATCCCCCCCGTTCTTGGGCTTAGCTCAATCGTATATTGAAGGGGAGCCGAAGTCCAAGAAGGAGAGCGGCCGCCCTTGGCCGAGCCTCGCTCGAAGTTGATGGACGAGCGTGAGATACATGTTCAAATAATGTTTTAGCCGGCTTCCTTGAGGGAGCAACACTCGTCATTAAGTAGCGATCCCTTACTAGGGTCTGGACTACCTAGCTGTCCGTATTTTTGAAAGTGAGTATCCTTTACTAAGGGCTTATTTCAGGCCAGCTTTCTCTCAGAGACTTTGACGTTACTCTTACTAGAGGTTTTGTCAATTTGACGGCCATATATGCATTATATATTTGGCCGGTCTCTTTGAGGGAGTGATGTTCGGCGTAAATGCGAGCAATTCTGACGTTCTGCTATTGTTTGTATTTTTGTCCAGGTTATTGTCACTTTTAGACGAGTAACTGATTTAATGCCCCAAAGTGAAGTAACTTGGTGAAAATAAACAAAAAGATAAGATAGTAGGAATTGTATTATATGGATTTTGCTTGGCTGAAAGCCAAGATGCATGTAAACAATTCTTTTCTTACTAATATGTGCCGTGGCACTTTGGAGTAACTACAAATTACCCTACTTATATCTGACGAAGATCTGAGCTAGACGTGGTACTTCTTTAAGTTGTCTGAATTCCAGGTACGCTGAATAGATCTTCCATCTAGACCTTGCAGACGAAAAGTCCCACTGTGTATCTCCTGGACAATCAGATAAGGTCCTTCCCAATTTGGTGTTAGTTTTCCCAACTCTTTAGCTCGTCCAACCGCTTCCATCTTTCTCAGAACAAGATCCCCCACCTTTAGCGGTCGTCTAACAACTCTTTTGTTAAACTCCCGAGCCATACGCAGTTTGTGCAATTGCATTCTTAGCAAGGCATTGCCCCTGACTTCTGGGACTTGGTCCAAGGCCGTACGCAATGCGGCCCAGTTGGCTTCCACTGTGTATAACATGACTCGTAGGGTGGGCTCCTCGATCTCAATGGGCAAGACGGCTTCAGTACCATAGACTAGCATGAAAGGCGTCTCGCCCGTAGAATTCTTAGCGGTTGTTCTAATGGACCATAACACCAATTGCGGTTCTTCAACCCATTGCCCTTTGGCGTTGTCCAGCTTCTTCTTGATTCCATTTGATAGAATTTTGTTGAAGGACTCGACTTGCCCATTAGCTTGTGGGTGGGCGATTCTTTGCAAAGTGAGCTTTGATTTCTCTTTCGACGACCATTCTTTCAGCTTAGGCGTTTCGAACTATGGACCATTATCAAAGACGATTGGCCGAGGCATGCCAAATCGAGTTATAATGTTCTTCCGGATGAAGCCCTTGACGTCGTTTGTTGTTATTCCTCGCATGGCTTCAGCCTTCTATCCATTTAGTGAAATAGTCGCTACAATCACAAACTTCTTTTGCCCGGCGGCCACGTGGAAAGGTCCTAGGATATCCATGCCCCATTTGGCAAAAGGCAGTAGGGAACAAGATGGGGGTCAAATAGTTGGACGGCTTCGATGCACATTTCCATGCTTCGACAACTGTCACACTTCTTTGCATAGACTAAAGCATCCTCCTTTAAGGTAGGCCAAGTAGTACCCCGTCCTTAAAGCCTTCTCGCCTAAGGCTTTTCCCCCAATGTGAGAGGCACAAGCTCCTTCATGGAGTTCTTTCGGGAATCTCCGAGACCATCTTTTTCGGTGACGCACTCGAGCGAGAGGCCGGTTGAACGACTTCTTGTAAAGTGTCTCGTCCCATAGTTCAAACCACTTGTCTCGGCCTTCACATACTTGGCCTCTACGAGATCCGAAGGCAATCGCCCCGTCTTCTTGTATTCTATGATCGGCTCCATCCAGACATTCCCTCGGCTGAGAAACATAATCTCCTCTTGGTCGATGCTCTTTTTGGGTTTGACTTCCCAAAAGACTGTTCTTGGCACATCACCCTCAGCCGAGCTGGCCAATTTCGAGAGAGCATCTGCTTGATGATTTTCTGACCTTGGTACTTGGTCGAGGACAAATCGTTTTAATGGCTCAATCTCATCCTTGATCAGTCGCATATATTTGCTCATTGATGCTTCTTTGCATTCAAAATCTCCGTTGACCTGGCTGACAACTAAGAGAGAGTCCGATTTGGCCTCAATCTCTACAGCTCCAGCCGCCTTGCACATTTTGATTCCAGCCAAGAGTGCTTCATATTCAGCTTCATTATTGGACGCTTTGAATTGGAATCTTAATGCATATTCAAATTTGTCCCCTTCGGGAGATTGACAAATGATTCCTGCCCCACACCCATTGACTGTGGACGATCCATCAACCATGAGCGTCCAATGCTTCCTTCCTTCAGCTGGATCAGATATTGGCTTTATGGTTGGCCGAGTAAGCTCAACTATAAAATCAGCCAAGGCTTGCCCCTTAATGGCCTTCCTTGGTTCAAATGATATATCAAACATGTTGAGCTCAACCGCCCATTTTAACATTCGCCCAGCGGCTTCCATCTTCTGCAGAACTTGCTTCAAAGGTTGATCAGTATAGACGAGTATACTGTGCGCCAAAAAATAGGGCCTTAACTTTCTGCTGGCCATGACAAGGGCCAATCCAAACTTCTCAACAGGAGTATACCGGTTTTCCGCGTCCTTGAGCACGTGACTCACGAAGTATATTGGGATCTGGACGGATTCTCTTTCAGCCAATAGGACGGCACTCACAGCTTGAGTGGATACAGCCAAGTATACAAACAATTTTTTCCCCTCTCGCGGATCGACCAACCTAGGCAACTGCTGAAGATGATCTTTGACATCTGTTGAAGGGCTTCCTCCGCCCCGCTCGTCCATTCAAACTTGGCTTTTTTCTTTATCGTGGCAAAGAAGTGATGGCACTTGTCGCCCGACTTAGACAAAAATCGTCCAAGGGCGCCAAGCAACCCGTCGCCCGCCGTACCTCTTTTACCTTCGAAGGAGACTTCATGTCTAGAAACGACTTGAATCTTTTCGGGGTTGGCTTCTATTCCCTCTCGATCCACCAAGAAACCTAAAAACTTCCCCGACAAAACCCCAAAGACACATTTCTTTGGGATTCAGGCTTCAACTTGTATTTCCCGAGAGTTTCAAAAGTTTCTCTCAAATCACCAACATGACTTTCTTCTTGACGGCTCTTGACTATCATATCGTCAATATATGCCTCCATATTTCGTCCTAACTGCGGCTGAAAAACATTATTGATCAATCTTTGAAAAGTGGCCGGGGCATTGCGTAGGCCGAATGGCATCCTCACCCACCCATACAGCCCTTTTTCGTAATGAAGGACGTTTTGTCCCGATTCCTCCGGCCACATTGGGATTTGATGAAAACCCGAATATGCGACCATGAAGCTCGGCAAAGCATGGCCACTGTGGAGTCTACTAGACGATCCAACTTAGGCAAAGGGAAACCTGTCCTTAGGACAAGCCTTGTTGAGGTCCGTGTAGTCCACACACATTCTCCAGGTGCCATTAGGCTTTGGCACCATAACCACATTTGCTATCCGATCTGGATAATATGTTTCTTTGATGAACTTGGATTCCAACAACTTCTGAACTTCTTGGTCGACCGCCTCGGTTTCTAGCCGGTCCCAAATGCCTCTTCTTCGGCGAACCGGTTTCAAATTTGGATCAACATTCAACCGGTGGGACAGCTACTTCCGGATCAATTCCCGGCATTTCCTCGACGCAATAGGCAAACACATCTTGAAACTCTTTCAACAAGTGGACTAGATGACCCTTCAAACCAGGGATCGAGCGAAGATCCAATTTTGAGGGTCCTTTTCGGACGAGCTTCATCCAGGCACGTACTTCTTCGGGGGGCTTCCACCGGCTCGGACGTTCTACTATTAGCCCCATGATGGCCATGACCTCTTCAGACGAGGAGGGTTCTTCCTTGATGATTTCATATTTCCTCTTCTTGCTGGGGAGATGTTCAGACGCCTTCCTTGAGGGAGCAAGAGGCGTCTGAGGGCTCTCAATGGTCAGCTTTAACGAGGCGACCTGATCTTTGACAAATCCAGACGTTTTCCTCTCGCTAGCCATCTTCGTCTGATCTTTCTCTATTCCAGACGTTCTCCTTTCGCTAGCAACCTTCGTCTGATCTTTCTCTATTCCAGACGTTTTCCTTCCGCCAGCAACTTGCGTCTGGTCTTGCTTATCAGCCTTCCATAATGATGGTTTCAGAGTAGTTAGGTAACATTCCCTAGCCGCCTGCTGGTCTCCATACAAGGAGCCAATCCTGCCGTCATCACACTCATACTTCATAAACATCAGGTGAGTTACTATTACTGCTTTGACATGATTCAGTGTTGGTCGTCCAAGAATGACATTGTAGGCTGTCAAGTCTCGGACCACCAAGAACTTGATAAACAGAGTTCTTGAGGCTTCCTTCTCTCCCACTCGAACGGGCAAAGTCACAGTTCCCATGGGATGGATGACTCCTCCCCCAAACCCTATGATGGGATGGTGAACGGGAACTAAGTTCTTCTCCTCAAACTTTAGTCTGGACAGGCAATCAGCACTAATGATGTCCGTCGAACTTCCGGTGTCGATCAGGATCCTTCTTACTCTCAAGTTTGCTATTTTCATTTCTACGACCAAGGGATCATCATGGGGAGTCCTCAACCTGCCTCGATCTTGTTCACTAACTACCACCCTTGGGAAGGGCTCAGCCTTCGTCTGATCAGCTATCAAAACTTGGCCGAGCTCCCTAAGGTAGTTTTTGTGCCCTCTATTAGTTGGCCCCCCAGCAGCAAACCCACCTGAGATTACAAGAACCACATCTTCGTCGGTGCTTGCACTCTCCTTCTTCTTGTTATGCCAATCATCTTTCCTTGGGAACTTCCTTCCCCCTTGAGTCATATAGGAGTTCATCTTTCCTTTTCGGGCTAACTCTTCCAAAGCTCTCTTGAGGTGCTTACATTCATTGGTCTCATAACCACAATCTTTGTGGAAGTGGCAATACTTGCTCTTATCCCTGTTTCTATAAGGAGTTTTCATTTCAGCTGGGGCCTTCAACTCATACTGATCCTTAATCTCCATGAGGATGGAGTATTGGTCTTTGTTAAACTCAACAGGATTGGATGAGGATGGGTCGGCCTCCTTTCTCTTGTTCTTTCTAGCCGGAGTAGTGTTGGAGGTTATCGCCCAAGTCTCGGCCTTCTTGGGTTGCTCTTTTTTGGCTGAGCAACCTCTTCAGGCTTCTTAGACTCGGGATGCTTTGCCTCAGCACATACTTCGGTGGCATGAATAAATGCTTCGGCTTCCCTCAAAGCCTCAGCAAGAGTGGAGATTTTCTTCTTAACAAGGTCAAACTTGAAACTTCCTGGCCTTAGACCCCTGATGAAGGCGTCAAAGGCTACTCCAGCATTAAGATCTTGGATCTGAAGCGCTTCTAGGTTGAATCTCTTAACAAAACTTCTAAGAGCCTCCTTAGGTCCCTGGACGACCTTGCCTAGGTGCATGCTTGTCTTTTGCTCTTGCTTGTTGGCAACAAAACGACTAGTGAATAAGAAGCTAAGTTCAGTAAAGTTGTTGACTGAATTGGGGGGAAGATTGTTAAACCACTTCTGCGCTACTCCTTTCAAAGTAGCTGGAAAATTCTTACACCAAGTAGCGTCGTCCACTCCTTGGACGTACATCGATGCTTGTAAGCGAGACGGTGATCGTCTGGATCGGTAGTTCCATCGAAAGGCTCAATGGTTGGGAGTTTTACCTTTGGGAAGCGGGGGCGTCTCCATTATCCTGGCCAAGAATGGAGTAGGCCAGTTGATTTGGAGAGCTCCCAGCTGTCCCTCAATGGGTATGAACTCCTTGCGATATTCTTTCATTACTGGGTTGGATGAAGTGTTTGCGAGCACTCGGACGCCTATAGACCATGGGCCGAGCCACCTGTCTTCTCCTCGTCGCGGATGAACAAGAGAGTGACTTAAACTTCGTCCCTCCCCCCTCGGACGACAACCTCAAAGGAGGGTCCCTCAAATATGGCGTAGATCCTGCCGCCGACCGCCGTAATGCAGCAGCTTTCTTTGCTTCTAGATACTCTCTCGGCATCTGTTTCCATGCGGTGCCCGCTTGGACGAACATGGTCCCGAGTCCTCACCACCAGGTTCCAGTCCATCTTTCTTCGTTGATCATTATCCTCTCGGTTGCTTTCCTCTTGCCGTCCCTCCTGGAGGGCTCCCGACGAACATGTCGACTAGGACCTCGGACGATCTATTTGAGAACGTCCTCTAGGACGAGGTGGATTGTTAGCGGCGGCTCCGGGTTGTGATGAAAAAACAGCATATTGCTTTTAATCTGCTTCTCGGACGACCGCCGCCATCTTAGTCGAAAGTCATTCAAGACATTCTCCAGGTGTGCGGCGATCACTCGGACGAACCAAATTCACTTGGATGACCGGTTCTGGCTTGGTCCGGGAACATTGACAATGGACGGAGGTCTATCTCTTCCTCGAGGTGGTCTTTCATGCTCCACCGTATCTTCGACATTAACTTGAAGGCTTCGATTCCCCGGCAATGTTGGACGATTGACAATCGGTCATCGTTGCGTCTCCCCACGACGGCGCCAAATGTTTTATCCACTTGTCCAACAAGTAAGTCAGTAGGCTTAGCTTCCTTGTCGAGCAAGTAAAGTAGTATCTTGAGTGTTCTTCAGATGGAGACTTGTGCAACAATGCCTGAATTAGCTTAATCCTTTGCCTTGGCTTCGCTCCCGAACCTGCACAAAGGGACCCACCCTGGAGGTTTGGGTGGTGGTTCCCCCTCCGATGCTTAAGTCAGTTATCAGGAGTAGTAAGAGAAAGTAGAGATAGAAAGAGAAAGTGAGAGAGAATTTTATCAGAGTAACTTTGCACTGTTTGCATTGAATGTGTTTTCTCCTGATTTCAGGGGTATTTATAGTGATAGCAAATTGACAGCTAACCTTAAAAACTGACCTACAGTAGTGGCCTCTGATTGGCCGAGGAATCGGATCATGACACGTGGCGACAATGACCGGGGATGTCTATTAACCACTCCCCTTCAGCCATTTGGCACTGCTGGGCTCTGACTGTTGGGCCAGAATTTGATCCTTTTAACTCAGCTGAGTGTAGCCCAAAGATTCAAGGCTTTTCTCTTCTTTTACTAAGGTGACACGTGTACGGCCCTGATGAGCCCAAGTGTCTCAAAGAGAGCCATCGATGTTAGACTACAACAGGAGATATTTGTTGTAAATTTGTAAGTTACTACTTTGAAGATTTTTGAAAAATTACTTTTGATGAATTATAGGTATAAGGCCGGGGGCATCCCTTTTGACGAATATTTTTGAGCTGAATGATACTTTGATGATATTTAAGAATTATGATTTTATTTTTTTGAGATAAGAACATCCGGTGGGATAGATGTAGTGCCCGGTGAAGAACATGCCAACCACCTGGTTTGCGAACTAGGGGTACACCTGGGTTAATTGTTGTCGTCCGAGAGGTCAGGGAGTTCTGCGTGTTCTACCCTGCATCGGGAGTTTGGCCATTCTTAGACACAGGCAGTGGGGAACGTAAGCCCATAGACTGACCTGGAGATTGCGATCTGACAAACCTTAGGAAGTGAATTGCGATTCACTAGCGTTCGGTTTCTGACTCAATAACTTGTTTTACCTATATTTTATTTTAAATAAAGTACTCTTGAGATGATTTATTTATTTTTATCCAACTCACTTGCTATTTATTATTCATTTGCGTTATTTGTGAGTTATATGGAAGTGGATGCATATTGTAGTTGACTTGACTTTATGCTTTCCTTTCTTATTAATCTATGTCTGAATCATGCTTTGATTTCTTTTGTTCTGGGAGAACTGCTAGTTACTCCCCACTGATTGTGGATATTTGTTGTATATTTTACAGGTTTTGTTGATAGGGATTTTCTTTGATTTTGGGCTCGGGTTGAGATGCGAGAAATAATCTATTAGGGGTTTTAGTTCTAGACTTCTCTTTAGTTTGAGATAGTTTTCTCATTTCGATTTTAATCTAAGTAATTAATTTACTTATAGTACTTACTTATGTTTATTTTTATCACTTAGTTATTTAAACACTATTCTTGTAGTAGTGACATTCCCAGAAGACGATGTTTCCGCCATCGTCCTATTAATACTATTATTATTTCTTTCTTTTCCGCTTTGAAATTCTGAGGTGTTACAAATGTCCCAGGTAGCCTACTAGCAGAAGAACTAGCCAACTGAGCTAGTTGAGTCTCCAACATCTTGTTATGTGTACCCAAATTTTTCAGCTGAGCTTTTGTGTCTGCTTGAAAAGCATTAAAACCTTTATGCATCTGAAACATCATGTTCTTCAAATCTGTCATGGTCGGGTCAGCAGTAGGAGCAGGTTGTTGTGGAGCTTGATTTCTCTGGAAGCTAGGAGGAGCTTGTTGTTGAGGTTGATATTGTTGAACCTGATTTTGAGGCACATATGGTTGTTGAGGTTGAGGATTCAACACATTATTGCTCCTATATGAGAGGTTTGGATGATTTCTCAACCCTGGGTTATAAGTGTTAGAATAGGGATTAAACTGACCCCTGGGTTGTGATTAAAAAGCATTAACGGCTTCACAGTTGCCCCCTACATTAGAAGATAGGAGAGCAGGGCACTCTTGAGAGTTGTGCTCAGGTCTCCCACAAGCATCACAAATGAGAGCATTGTAACTAGAAGCACTAGCCATCGCGTTAACACTCATGTGGGAGGAGGAACCATTACCTAGCTCCAAAGAATCAATCTTCTGGGTTAGAGTAGCTAGTTACCCGGACAGTAAAGAATAAGCCTCAACATCATGTTTGCCTCCTTTCTTCATAGAAGAACGAATAGTAGACGCTTGATTAGAAGCGAGTTTCTCCAGAAGTTCATACCCTTCATCAATGGCCTTATCCATGAAGAACCCACCGGAGGCTCCATCAATTACCGCCTTGTATCTGCATCAACTCTAGTGTAGAAAATCTGACACAAATACCACTGGTCCAAACCATGATGAGGACAAAGGCGTTGCAGATCCTTGAACCTTTCCCAAGCTTCATACAATGGCTCGCCAGGATCGTGGGTGAAGGTTACTATGGCATGACGCATATCCGCAGTCTTTTGGTAAGGGTACCACTTGATGAGAAAGATCTTTGATAGTTCTGCCCAGGTGTTAATGGTGGAAGGCAGCTCATTATACCAAAATAGAGCTTTGTCGCGCAAAGAGAACCCAAATAAGATGAGTTTCATCTCATCAGCAGTAACACCAACTTGCTTCTGAGTAGCACAACATTGTAAAAACCGCTGCAGGTGCTGATTTGGGTCTTTAGATGGTAACTCGGCAAATTGATTATTCTAAACCATATTCAGAACATGAGACTTGATTTTAAAATTCGTAGCAGCGATAGTGGGCATCCGTACCCCAATGGGCACATTATCAGGAGATGGTTGTGCATAATATCTGAAGGTTGGTTTAACCTCGTCACCCATTTTAAGAGTAATAGGTGGGACGGGGAATTCTTGTTGTGGTAAAGATGGTGGAGAAGGTGTCTTTTGGGAGGGTGTCCCTACAGACAACTTTGCTTGCTTAGTTTTCTTTCTGAGTCTACGAGCGGTCTTTTCAATCTCTGGATCAAATGGAATGAGATTTGGGGATTTTAATTTCCTGCTCATACACCAAAAACACTAAAACAAATGTGAGATGCTCCAAAGAACAGGTGTTCTTCAGAGTAGGTTAGTGTAATACTATAATTCAAACAAAATAAATTAAACCGTCTCCCCGGCAACAACGCCAAAATTTGACAGGTTAAAGTCGTATCACCTAATCAAATATAACATAAGGTCCACGAACTAGTAGTCAAGGAAGTCAGGATCGAATCCACAGGAAGAAAGTTCTACTATTGTATCTGAATTCTAATATTATACTAACTAAATCAGATGAAAATGGTTGTGTTACTAAACTAAGCAAATAACAGGATTAAATACGAGGGAATGAATCAATTAATAAAGAACTAGGATTATGGATCACTATGCATACAATTCGGGAAATCAGGGACGAATGACAACTACCTAATAAGTCAATTTATCTAGGGCACATGTAATTTCTCTCGAACATTACCTCCCTCAAAGATCACCTAGCTGCTCTCGCATGGTCAAGGATCACTCTGCCTAATGATTGAAAGTATATACGGTATCTCTCCTCTCGAAGCTGATTCAGTATTGCGATAGTAGAAATACAAATCCGGCCTAATTAATAAATCTACCATGAACGATTCAATCACAGGAAACAATTGAAATATGAAATAATTAGACTAATCCATCAATCCCTCATTGCATACATAGATCCCCACAATCCTAGAATTAAAACTACTCACTTATGTTTATGAAAACAATAACAAAATCAATATAATAATTCATACTAGGGATAATTGCAATTAACTAAGAAATGAATCTAATCAACAATAGAGAAAGCAATAAAGAAGATTACCAAACTGAAGAACTATATTTAACTTGCAAATAATCCAAAGGTTTATTCTTGAATCCAAAGCAAAAAGCAATAAACTAGCGTTCTTGAATAACTCTCTAGAGAAAACCGTGAAAAATAAGGGCTAAAAAAAAGATGAATAGTAATATTCTGATTTGGCTATTTATACTAAACCTAAAACAAATAGGAAAGTAATAGGAAAATAGCTTGGAAATCATTAAAACACGCGTGCCGGGTTAATCGCCCTATCGGGCCAAACATGCTCGATGGAATCGGGCTCAACAACTTTGTCACAGCGCAAATTGACCAGCGCCCCATGCAATCGGACCGGACCAGCCCGATGGAATCGAGCCGCCTAGTTTCTTCAGTAGTGCACACAGCAGCACACACATGCACACTCGATGGAATCGGGCTGAGCCGCCCGATCGGGCTTCAACAGCGTATTAGGACAGGGCGGAGGCGCCCGATCGAGCTCGCAACAAAACATCTCGTTGTCACTCGTGGGCGCCCGATCGGGCTTGGAACGCCTGATGTGATCGGGTCTGGATGCTTTTCTTCGCTCTTGGCTCCAAGATCGAAGTCTTCAACTCTTCTTTTGCTCAAGGGGTCCCGGGATGTGTCCTCGGGACCTTGGAACTCAGCATCAAACCCTTCCAATCCATTGTAAATTGAGAAATAGTTCCCTAAAACCTGCAATTCGACACAAAACAGAAAATCACAACTAGATCGAGAAAGTTAGCACAAAATGGCTCCTAAGAGCACCATTGACATCCTTTTTAGCTTATGAGTAGGGGTCAAACTTCATATAAAACCATAACATTACTTGCAGGTAATCAAAGTGCTTGTAGTTATTGTCCTGCATACTAACTTTGTTTTGCAGAGATCGACGTATATAGATCAGTTATAAATTGCAGAGCGTTTAGAATCGTTCTCCGTCCCGACACCGTGTACTTTGACTATTGGTTTCCTGAACCTCAGTCAAAGTGGGGGCTTCTGGAGACACATAATCGTGTCTCTCCATTTAAGGGCCCAATAAAGAAACAGACCACGGTCTTAATTGGTCCGACCCAAGGGCAGTCCGAAGAGCCAAAACTATTAAAATTGTTAAAGCGTATTTTAATGATCAAAAATTGTATTTTAAAGCCCAATTAATTATTCAGTGATAATTAATTGTATTTTTAGCCCAATCCTTTGAAAAGCCCAAGTAATTGTTTAATAATAATTAATTATTTTATTTTAATAAATAAATATTTTAAAAGATATTTTTATAATTAAAATCGGATTTTATTCCGCAAAATCAGATTTCGGCGTCAAAAGATGAAATAAAATCGTTAAAACGCGTTTTATATATAAAAAAATCTGTCAAAACGTGTCAAAATAAAGGCAGTGCGCTGAACGCACCAACGTGTGCCGAGCACACCAGGCTGCTCTCGTGCGCCAAGCACACCAGCATGTGCTCGTGCGCCAAGCGCACAAGCCTGCCACGTAGACCTGTGTGTCACACATAGGTTTCATACTTTACGAATGCACTTACGAAACCTCTCTACAAAGCACATTCAAATTTACAAATACAAATACATACTTTCAGACATACATACAAGTTCAGATTTTCAGGCTTCATGATTGCTCGTCCCGAAGGTTGTCAATCTCTCAGACCCAAACCACGGTATAATCCTAAGGGTCCTTGAATAAATTATTTTTATATTGAAGTTACCAACGTTTTCTTTCCTGATGTAGATATTTAATATAAAAAGCGCTCTTTTGTACATTCTAATCTTTCTTTCCTATTTATTTATTTTTATATATTCATATGCATGTTATGTGATTGTATGATTTTAATGCTTTCATAATCACATGTTATTTTTGTTAATCAAAGACCTAAAGAATTGTTCTAATATTAATCATATTATTTGGACAACCTGTTATGTTCCCTGTAATTTGATTGCATAATAATATATCACTAAAAAATAGTCTTTTATGTATTTTCCTAAACCAACCTAGACTAAATTATTTTTAAGGTGCATGAAAATGTTATTTGGTTATTCTAGTGCATAAAAATTGACATGAATCGATATTTAGTAGAGGCCAACAATGGGCGAATATGGTTCATTATGGCCGTGTTCGTACCCTCACCCTCGAACTCAATTTTTGGTTCATGACCATCTATGGAGTCAGGACGGGGAAATCTACATTAGATAAGTCCCTAATTTATCCCTACGATTTCCCAATATCCAATTAGATTTATGAGTCTTTCTTTATAGACTTGTTGGCGACTTCAAAACATTTTTCAATAAAACCTTTACAATGAGGTAGTCAAATATGCGCTCATCCCGCGTAGACGAAATAAAAAAATGCCTACATCCATATCCAATGTTGTCAAGATCGGAATCCTACTTTGGATCGGTGAGGGGGGGTATGATCGGATCGTTAGGATCGGATCGTAGGATCGCAAGATCCTACACATTTGAGAAATTGAGCCATCAAAACGATCATATGTGACTAGTACTTGTCTTTCTAGTAAAAACAATGGCAAATAAACACACATTTCATCACAAAAGATCGATAATAGTATCAGTTGATAGTTAACAATTAACACGATTCTACAAATGTTATTTTAAAGCTTACAATCCAAATAATACAAGGAAAATATCGTTTCCATATTAAAAATTACAAGTGAACAATCTATGTAACAAGCAAGATTACAGCAATCTAATCTTCATTATAGCCAAAGTTCCCGTCATCATCAGCATAGTCACTCATTGTCCCCGATCCTCCTATTTCCGTGACATTGACACCATCACCATAGTCACCATCATTATCAGCATCACCCTCACCAAAATTTATTTCTAAGTTTAAATCATCCACCTCATTTGATGCAACATTGGTTCCTACGTCATCTTCGTCGTCGCTGATTACAAGTTGCTCAACACTCACATCTACGAAAATGAGATGAAAGAATGAAAAATCATATAAAAAAAATTGTAGAACCTAATTATAAAAAAATGTGATACTTTATATATAAAGAAAAAAAACTCACTTTGAGATGGATTAATTTCTTCCTCATTGTTCTCTGGCATTATATTTGAGGCTTCCCGTGCTGCTCTTCTAGCTGCTCTATCAAGAACATTCAACCATGCTCCATCTTAAGGAAGAACGGGCTCCTCAATCTCTGTTATCCACTCATCATCTGATGGCAAGTCATCTAAAATAGCGGGAACAATTGGGGATTGATACTTGGAAGCTCTCTTTTGTTGTTTGTGCTTCAGTTTAAGGTTGTACATTACAAATACCAAATCATTCATCTTTTGTTGGTGCAAACGGTTTCGCTTCTTTGTATGCACCTTATTTTAACATTGAAAAAAAATGTCAGACTATTAGATGCTCATTAATAAGCTATTGTTTTCTCACTTGAACAACATACCATCTCAAAAGCACTCCAGTTTCGTTCACATCCAGATGAGCTACATGTTAAGCTTAGAATTCATGTAGTAAACTTCTTTAGTTTTGGGCACCCATCTACATATGAGTCCCACCAATCAGCTACACAAGTAATAAGGAATTCAAACTAATCAGCACCCATCATTAAGTACAATAAAACCAGAACTTTAGAGTGAAAGAGATAAGAATATAAGATATGAACCTGGAGATTTTTTTTCTCTTGTCATCACAGCAGTAGGTAATCCAAACAAACCTCTTGCATTATGAAAGGCATCGATTTGAAAATCAATTTCAACTCGTTCATTGGGGTCATGGACCATTCTTTGTAAACAAGCATACAAGCCAATCTTAATGTCCGCATTGGGTTTGAAATTTGGTCGATAATGAATCTATGGGTTTAAAAAAGCTACGATTTGAATCGTTTAAGAAAATCTGGATCGTAGGATCGTGCGATCCTACGATCCGGATCGCGATTCTAGCAACATTGGCCATATCATTATTACTCATTTCTATGTCATTTTTACTCATTTTCATGACTATTTCACCCATGCGTCACTAACTTGGTGCTTACGTCTTCGTTTTTGCGTATCTTAAACCAAAACTGTTGGATTGTTCCAAGGATTCTGAACAAAAAGCAGACAAGTTTATGCGTGTGAGCTACGAGGAACGTTTTTCAAGAAACTTGTTGTCATTGACTAAAGGAGCTGTTCTACAGTAGCATCAGATAATTGCTTCTTACTCGTCAATATCCTGTCCACGGAACAACATTATCGTAACGTTTTGATCTGTACGACATGTTCTTCTTACTCAAAGCCTAGAGGGTCAATGGACATGGAGACTATGGCAGAAATCATTAAGAAACAAAAGAGAGCTAAAGATGAGGTCAAAAGGGCAAAGGCGACAAGTGTAGCGACACCATCGCTAGCTAGGTCAGGACTTTAGTTTACGCCTCAGGCTGGTGAACGTGGAGGATGACGACGTCAATGAACCATGTGCCAAGGCACTCAAAATCGACCCTCCTTCTCTCCGAACCAAAGAAGGTCCTTCATAAACACGGTCCTTCATAAACACGGTCTCAGGTCCTGGCGGCTATATGTCGGTGAACGTGGTGATATGGCCTGAAGCTGAGGAATAACTTTTCCCTTTTGCTGCATGACGCATAAAATCATGATCCTTACCTAGCCTTATGGCTAAGGGCATAGAATAAATTTTCCAGGTAAACATTGTCTAATCTTGGAACTTGATGGTTTTTGTCGTTGAGACCAAAATTTCTCATATGGACTTATGTTTTTGTCAAGCATCTCAACATTTCTTGATGGAAAAAAATGAAGGATTATCGCTACCGAAAGGTTATCAAAAGATGATGACTAAGCTGAATACGAATAAATTAGAGTTGAAAGGCAAGGAGGAGGAAATTCAAAGTCTGTCGCTGAGACTAAAGACAGCAGAGGAGAATTTGAAGAAGAAGAAGGATGAGTTAGCAATAGCAAATTGGAGAGGTGCTGAGGTTGAAGAGGCATGGCTAAAACAAAACGAAAAAATCGTAGTACTTAAGGGACAGGTGAAGCTTTGGAGTTTGAAAATCATAGTGCAAAACGTATGCTCCATAGCCAATGACCTTGTCCATTTGATAACGACCTTCCCAATATGGGGCCATTTTACCTGCATTTACCTCTTTCATGTTTTGGAACACTTTCCTTAAGTACCGGTCGTTTTCTTTGAAGACTTTGGCTTGCACATTTTTGTTGAAACTCTAGGCGACCATTTGTTGTTGTGCTACCATCCTTATCAATGCTGCCTCTCTTAACTCGTCTATGGTGTCTAGGTCGTTCACCAATTCATCTCGATTTTGCTGTCATAAGTCCATACCTGGCAATAGGGATGCTAATTTCATACGGCAAGACTGCTTCACAACCGTACACTAATGAGAATGGCGTTTACCCCGTCGCAGTCCTTGGCGTCATTCTGTTAGCCCACCAGATGGATGGCAGTTCTTCAGCCCAAGTCCGTTTTTCTTTCCCTTAAACGCTTCTTCAGCGACTTAATAATGACCATTTGTTTGAGGATACCTTGGCGTCGACATTAGGAGGGTGAAGCTTCATTTGTTGCATAATCATTAAGTCTTGTCACTGATGAATTGCCGCTACCGCAGATAATTTCAGAGGGAACCCAAAACCTGCATATAATGTTAGTATGTATAAAAGATATTATCTCTTTATCGTGAACTTGTTGGAATTAATTTGCTTCCATCTAAAAAATAGTCGGTTAGTGCCAACATAAAAGTCTTTTATCTTGGAGTGCGAGGTAGTTTACATACTATGTCCATGACCCATTTCATGAAAGGTCATGGTAGGATACAACAATTTAGATGGTTTACGAGTCATATATGCATGTCGTTGACAACTATCACATTTCATAACATACCTGATTGCATCTTGTTTCATTTTCAGCCAGTGATACCCCATTCTTAGAGCACGATAAGATAGGTGCATCCTCTAGAGTGGTTGCCATAACTTTCTTCTTATAGGGTTTGCGACACTTGGTGCCATTGGGCTTGCTGTAAGCATCATAATAAGGTTCGACGACAAACTTTTGAAGCAGGTTGCCTTGGATGACGAAGTATGATGCTTTGAATCTCAGTTTTCTTGCTTTTGCATTTTCTTCTAGCAAAACATCATTTGTTAGATAATCAAGGATAGGTTTAGTCCAATTTATACTTACCTTGACAAGAGCATCACCCGTGCTCGTGACATAGTTGATGTTTGTTGGTGGTGACAACTTCGTTATTGCTAGAGATAATAAATGGACCAAAGGAATAGAGTTCAAAGATGGGTCTCTTAGAGCTCATTCCAGGGTGGTTGAGGCATCTGCTTGAGTATTTTGATCTCTTGGGACTTGAGTTATGGATAATAGGTCGAATTGCATGATCTTGGCCTTCGCAATCTCGAGGTATAACGTCATCTTAAAGTCTTTTGCTGCGAACTCTCCTTTTATTTGGCTGACTATAAGGAGTGCATCGTTGAATACTTCGAGCGACTTTGCGTCCAAGTCATTGGCTAACATCATCCCTATAATTAAAGCTTCATAATTTGTGTCGTTGTTAGTCACCTTTAAATCGCAACAGATAGTGTGGTGGCTTCCATGTGATTCCTAGCCCTGCTCCTTGAAAAGTTGGAAGATCTGTCGATGAATAAGACCCAGGTGTCGTCGCTGATGTGGTTGATCTTTGCTACTTCTTGATCAGCTATTTTTTCTAACTTTAGGCTGAAGTCCGCCATAAAATATGTTGACTCTTACTATTCGATTGTTGTTCTTGGCAAATATTGGATGTCGTATCCACTTAGCCTATTGCCCTTTTTCCCATACAACCTGTCAATTCTGGTCTACGCATCACACTCTTAATAGGATAGTTAGTCATGACAACAATGGGGTGAGTTTCAAAATAATGTCGTAACTTTTTGAACAAGTTTTTCGAGTGAGGAATATCTTGTCTCTGCGCCTGGCAAAGACTTAATGAGATAGTATATAGAAATTTATTGTGTGTCATCTTCTCTAATTAGGATAACGCTAACTGATGCGTTGCTGACAATAAGATATAATTGCAAGATTTCTCCTTCAATGGGATTGGATAATAGGGGTGGAGTAGCTAAATATTCTTTCAGTGTCTGCAATGCTTTCTTGTGTTCCTCTGTCTAATCAAATCCTTTATTCTTCCTTAGAACACGTGGCACTTGTCAGAGGATTTAGAGAAGAAGCGGTTCAGTTCAGCTACTCAGCCTGTCAATTTTTGCACTTCTTTCACGTTATTGTGTGACTGGATATTGATAAGGGGTTTTATTTGGTTTGGACTGGCTTCTATTCCTCTTTGCATAACGACGTATCTCAAAAAAAATTCCCCAGCAACTCGAAAAGTACTTTTGTAGGGTTGAGTTTCATACCATATTGTCGAAGGATGTCGAAAGCTTGCGTCAGATGCTCGATGTGGTGTGTCACCTTCGTGGACTTTAATAATTAATTGTTGATATAGACTTCCATCATGTCCCCCAAGTTGATCTTCGAACATCTTATTGACTAGTCTTTAATACATCACACCTTCATTCTTAAAACCTAATGGCATAACCTTATAACAATAATACCTTTGTCATTAGTGACGAACATAGTCTTTTCTTGGTCGTCTAGATGCACTAAGATTTGATTGTATCCTGAGTACGCGTCGATGTAGATGAGCAGCTCATATCTCGTTGTCGCGTCTACCATTTCGTCGATGTGCAGTAGTGTGAAAGGATCTTTAGGACACACCTCGTTTAAACCTGTGAAATCCATGCACACTCTACACTTCCCGTTCTTTTTGCTCACGACGACGATGTTGGCTAGCCAGTCTAGATACAATACCTCTCTGAATTTTTCCGTCTCAATGAGATTTTATACTTTGTTGTTGATAATTTGGTTCCTTTTTTATGCTAATTTTCGTCTCTTTTGTTTCACAGGTTTGTGGCTTATTTATTATGACATCTGGACTTGAACTTGTCATATCCTCATGGGACCACGCAAAACAATCTTGGTCAACTTTTAGAAAGTTGATTACATGGTCCCTCAATTCAGGCGACATTGACGCTCCGATGCGAACAGGATGGTCTGGATCTAACATCACTCCGTCAATTTTTTGTTCGTCTGGTACATTTGGTACTGATTTATCTCGTAATTTCTATATTATTGCTTTGGACAGTTTTAATGACGTCTTATAGCATTCTCTTGCTGCTTTTTGTTATCCTTTGATCTCTTGGACACCCTACTTGATAGGAAAGTTGACTATCTGGTGGTATGTGGAGGGGATCGTTCTCATCTTATGTATCCATGGAGTCTCTAAGATGTCGTTGTACGCCGAAGGACAGTCGAGGATGTTGAATTTTGTCTGAAGGTTGACTCCTTTAGCATACGTTGGTAGAGTGATTTCTCCAATAATGGTTTGTTGCATTTCTTTACTGAATCCGACTAGAATGGTTGACTTTTTGAGCATGTCCTTGTCTTCCAATCCTATGCCTTCTAATGTGCTCTTCAATAGGATGTTTGTTGAACTCCTATTGTCTACCAACACTCGCTTCAAGAGGCAGTTGCTGATGGTCAAGGAGATCATGACCAATCCGTCGTGATGTTCTTCGTGACAGATATCTTTATCCGTCATCAAATATGATGGGCATGGTCTCTAATATCCTTTCCTATTCTGGTCTGCAATAGTTCGGAACTTTTAACAAAGGGGATCCTTCTCTTGCTACCTTTTGGGGTAGAATATATTAGTCCACAAACATCTGATCCAACATAAATAACATTAATTATCTTAACATGTGATTGCTATGCAATGATGTTTTGCTTGGCGGATTTTTGTCGATGGGTGCTTTCCTCATGTCGTTAAACAAGTATTGGAGAAGTCCTTTATTCAACATGAACGTGACTTTGCATTTAAGCGAACTGCAATCCTCCACCTTGTGACCATGATTGTGGTGGAACTGACACCATTTTGTATGGTCTTTTTGGCGCCTAAATAGTTGCTCTTCCATGGACAATGCACAGGAGCTCTGATCCTTATCAATGCATTTACCACTCCTCTGACGTTGACAGAAAATTTGTACGACTCAATATTAGGAATTGGTGTTGTTATCAGCCTTCACATCCATACCTGCACATGATGAACATTGTGTACCTGATTCAGACAACTATATGGATGAAATCGCCAATTCATTCACTTCAGGACACATTATTTTCGATTGCTTGACCATACTGATGTATGGCGTGTCGAGATGGTGTCGAGGATGGCATCGTCTTCTTCCAATCTCATCTGGGTCAGGGCTCTAAACTTTACTTCCTCAAAGGTCACACATGGGTACTTTGTCAAACGATTATACAATTTAGATTGTAGGACAAGTCCCTTTATGAAGCATGATATGGTCGTCTTGGTATCGAGGTCCTTGATCTCGATCATCTTTTTGTTAAAACGATTGTAGTCGCGAACCGATTCTCCTGCTTCTGGACAGCACCATACAAGTCGTTGGTCTGCTTCTCGAGGTTACGACTTCCTTCGAATTTGCCGTAGAACTTGTTCACTAGGGTTAAGAAGTTGCCAATGCTTCCTGGCTTCAGGAATCCGAGTCACTTCAATGATGGTCTAGTTAAAGTTTCTCCAAAAGACTTACACATACAAGCCTCGACCAGATTCCATGGGATGGATGTTTGCCACATTATTTGCTTGTACTAACGGCCCGTTTGGTTAGTGGTTATAAATAGTGGTAATGGTAATGAAATTTAGTGTAAATTTGTAAAGATTTTCACATGTCCATGACCATGGGAATGAAACTTTATCACAAAACATGGGTTTCCCTTTATAAATTTTCATTACCACCCAATACCACCTTCCCAAGTGGTAATGGATGGTAATGAGATTTTAGGAAGAAAATGGATATCTTGTGATGAGGTAGCATTACCATTGGTAATGACATTGGATTTCTAGTACAAATTTACACTATAATGCATTACTATTCCCACCATTTATAACCTCTTACCAAACGGGCCGTAAGTGACATGATCTGTTGGATCATTGGATCCATCATATGTCGCGGTTTGGACATGGAGGTTAATCTTTTTTGGAAACTTTGCCTTTACGATCTTCTCGCCGAATGGTGACGCAGCATAGCCATGTCCATGCTCCACGACACTTGGGGTTAAAGCTCCCGAAAATTAAGATAACAGCTTCATCACCCTCTTGTTCTACTTTGAGCTCGATCGTCGCAATCCTCTTTGTCATGTGATCTTCGTCTCCTTTAGGGTCTACTTCAATCTCACCTCGGTCCTTGTAACTTTCTTCGTCCAAATCAATTCCTTCATCCTCTTTAAAGTTTGTGTCGTCTGCATCAGAGAGATTAACCATATAACGTACTTTTTCGACGTTGGCATGGCGCTTGAATTTTTAGCCTTTGGTTGATGCCAATTCTTCTTGGAGTTTACTCACTCGTTCATGTGACGTGGTGAATTCGAGTGACATGCGCTCATTGTCCTTTTTTACCGTCGCCATCTTTGCTTTGATCTGCTCGTATATCACCATCATTTCTTCGGAAGTCATTGTTGTGGTCATTCCTCTCAACTAGTGAAAGAAGATTGAGGTTGGTGACCCTTGAAGATTCAGCTACTTTTTAATGATATCAAGCAGTTGCTGACCTAGTTTGACACCATTGGTTCAAGACATGTCTACTGAGAAGCCAATCTTACTTAGTTACTGCAAAGTATATGCAGCCTCAGGTCACCTTGTTCAAACTCATCTGGATATAGACCCTTTCATGAATAGTAAGTTTTTTAATTTTCTTTTTATCAATAGGTTATAATAATTTTGAAAGTTATTAACTTCTATTTTTTTCCTTTTAAAAAAATATATAATTAAGACTAAGATATCTAGGTTATGTATTTTATATATTTCAATGCAAAAACATAAATGTAAGATCCTAAATTATTATATACAATTTTTCGTACCAGGAATTGTTCGCTACCCTTTCAAAAAAGTACTAACAAAGAAAATATAAGAGGAAATTCTAAAGGGTAGTACCACTATACTTTTGAGTTTTCTATTTGGTACCAAAAATTATTTTCGATTCTACATGGTACCACTGTATTTTGTACTAATTCTCTACCATAGCATTCCGTTAAAAAAAAATTATTGGTGGTTAAATAGGGTTAGGGTTTTGTTTAGTTTGGTGTCGGAAAAAAGTTCGATTAAAGTTTTGGGGTCATTTTAACCCTTAAGGCTCAAATTTGAAGTCGAAATTGGTAAAAAAAAAAAAAAAAAACCAAAACACCTTAGCTTGTTTTATATGCAAGAAAAACATTTGTTGTTCTTTTCAGTTGCGCAAACCGAGGCATTTTCGGTCTTTTCTTCCAATTTCAGCCTCAAAATTAACCCTTGAGAGCGAAAATGCACCCCCCAAAAAAAACTTAAACCGATCGATTATCCTGGTGTGCAAACCGAAGCACGCAAAACGAGGCTAAACCTTGACTCCAATTAAACCCCAACTAACCTTTTATTAACGAAATGTTGCGGTAGAGAATTAGTCCAAACTACAATAGTACCATGTAGAATCCAAAATAATTTTGGGTATCAAATGGAAAAGTCAAAAGCACAGTGGTACCATGTAGAATTTCCCAAATATAAATTGAAAAACTATATTTGAATGTTGATAGTATAACTTAATTTGAACCGATTTGAAACAATTTTCTCCAAAATAAAATAATAGATGATAGACCTAAATATGTAAATAGCATACAATTGTACAACACAGACACAAAAAACAACCGATGAGAAAGTAGATTAACGACTAGTACGCAATGCGAATCTTGAAATCTAGTCGAGCATATGCACGCGACAAAGGTGTCCAATCTAAGATTTTCGATGCTTTTTGAACTATAAAGGCTGCTTTCGCCTTCAAACTTCCATACTAGCTAAAGAATCTAGTTCTTTTGTTGTCCAATCTAATCCATTATTTTGTTCTACTCCAAGGATTTGACACATTTTCCAAAGGATAATTTTGAACATTATTATCTTCAATTATGTATAAGTAAAAATTATAAAAAATTAATATTGTCAAAATACATCATGAAAGGAATCTAAGAAGATCTCACAAGACTATATTTTTTCTGACTAATAAATAATACTTCCTCCGTTCTAAAATAAATGAAACACTTACTATTTTAGGTCTTTCAAAATAATTGAAACGTTACCTTATTTGGTATTCACTTCTCTCTATCTCTTTCCTCATCACATGGGTCCCTTCTTTTTTTTCTCTCTATCTCTCTCCTATTCTAAATCCCCGTGCCAAGGCCCTACGTTTTATTTAAAACAGAACGGAGGAAGTATAAGAGAGCAAAGTGGACTATGTAAAATAGTGTCAAAAATAAACATGGTACAACACAGAAAAATAGAGGAAGTACAACGATTACATTGAGTATTCTTAGGTACTTGCTTCAGTTGAGTCAATTTTTTCCCCTCAACAAGCTTATACTTTTATCGTCAAAATTGTTATTAATGTTTGCGATGTGATTTAAAATGTTAAGTTTGTGGGTCTTACCTGTTCGCCCGGATAAATTCTCTTTGTTGTCCTTTAAGTTGGAAGTCAAATATTTTGGAAAAGTTGTATTGGGCCCGACTCGGGTACACAGGGTTCCTCCCAACCCTGCACGCACCTTGTGGCCTAATCGGATCGTCTACACTGCACTTATGTTTTTAGATTTTCTATCTACAATCGACTTATTCTTTTTGGTGTTATCTCTCTTCCTTTTCTAAGAATTATGAGTAGCTCTTGAATACCTTCAGTTTTTTAATCGAGTGAATGAACTTGAAAATCTTTTTACAGACATTAGGGGCGATTTCATCATGTTAACCTTCACATATAATGGTGATAAATTTACTTCTAAGGTATTGATAGTATCATAAGTTCATAACACAAACATTTCATTCAAGTGTGCGATCTTTAAAGATTGCATCCATATTTTCTCTAGGTATCTTTAGTTGTTATCTCCAGCCATTAGATTTGTAGTGATTGAGAAGCTTTTATTGTCTACAACCTGGCTTAAACGTCTCTCTCTAAAACTTTCCAGTTTGCTCGAGAAGCTTCTACCCCAATTCGACCCCCAAAGATTGCAGAGTCTGGGTCGCCGGCGGCCGATTATGCCCTCTGGTCGCCGGCGATCGTTCAACTCCGGCGATTACTAGTGTTTTGTGGTGCGTCTAGTCTGTGGTGGTGCGGTCTTCACAACAATTTCGTTTCTGGTCCTAGGTACGAGCTTCCTGCTTCATTTTCTTCTCAAACTCTCCAATAAATAGTTAATCAAGGGATTGGTTGTTGATTGAGGTTAGAAGATCAGTCAGCACACCCATTTACGGAGTTAAATCAATTTCTTGTCAATCTGTAAGTTCAGGGAGTCTTTCTTTTTTTCTCTTTAAGCTACAGTGGTCTTTCTTTACAAGGGTAATGTGTTCTGTTCTTCCTTTTATTTTGTTGGTGAAGTTGGTTTCTCAATCTTGTTGCTTATTGGTTAGCTTTTAAATATGGTTTGTATTGAGGATATGGGGGGGATGAGTTTATGCTTTCTTCTATAATATTACATCATGTGAATGAGATGGATGAAGATGATGAGGATGTGGAGGAGTTATTTGAAAGATTTTCAGGTCCTCGTGAGGTAACTCCATTTGTGGAATCGCTTAAGTATAAGGGAATTTATCTTTTTAAGTTAAATGAATTTTCCAAAGCTTATGTTAAGTATGAAAAATCTATCAAATCATTATGTGGTGTGTTGTCGGCAGTATGTGATGACAACAATACGTGTGATGATAACTTGCTCATTCGAGAACTGGCAATTCCTCTGCATCTAAATCTTGCGGCTTGTGCGTTAAAATTAAATAAATTGAAGAATGATATTCTGGTCTGCTCTATGGTCTTGGGGATTGGCAATAAGAATGTGAAAGAGTTTTTCAGGAGGGGTTTAGCATATAGGAAATTAGGAAGTTTGGAAAAGGCTTATGAGGATCTTAGGAAATATTGGGAGTTAGAACCTCACAACAAGGAAATAATCAAAGAAATAGCAAGTTTGGAACAATCTCTATGTCAATCGTTGGGAGTTGATGGAGATAACCTTCCTAAAGTCAAAGGATGCACGAGTTCAGACATCCAAACTCAAGGAGCGTGTGCATTTGAAAAACAAAGTTCTAGAACGCAACGCATGGGTAAGGATGACCAAATAAAAGTCGAGTGTGATAGAAAGGGGGAAGAAAGACCAATGGAGATTTCTGGTATAGGGTTGCATAGGGATTTGGATGATCATTTACCTCCGCAGAGTGATGTGAGAAAGTGTGATTCAAAAGGGGAAAGAGTATTGGAGAATGTAGAGGGTATTAGTTCTTCAAAAGAAAATGAGCCCCGTCATAACCCTTTTGTAGCCAGATTGGTCTTGGCTCAGGCCTTCCCCCTCCGGACAAGAAGGTTGCGTATGATTCTCCTGCAGTGGATATGAATCAAAATGTAAGTTTAAAGTCTCCTTGTTCTCTGGAAAAGATAAGCAAGATAAGCTCCAAGGCTACCATTTATCCAAAAAAGGTAAACTCAAATTTGCAATGCTCAGCTGGTTATGTGACTTATTATAATAGAAGGAGATCTTCCTTGTTCCTTAACATCTCACGGGAAGATATAGAAACGTTGCAACAAGGGAAGGTGTTGCACTTTTATCATCCTCATATGAGGTCGATGTCAATTCGTACCTCACATTCAAAAAACTCAATCCAGAAGGAGGCCCTCCGTAAACAAAATTTAAGGGATGCAGAGGTCTCTTGCTCGGTGGATTTAGTGGGGAATGTTGCTCAGGAGCCGAGCTTCATGAAGCCA